>CM045762.1:168347810-168947810 GCA_025200525.1 Camellia lanceoleosa | reverse complement strand
TTTGAGGCAAAGTAGAGTTATTACGGAAAGTAGACACTTGATGTTAGTGTTTTATTGTGCAGCAGAGGCTCTCTGGAAGCAAAACAATAGCTTTTCGAGTGGAAACCGAGCACGTGCATGAGCATTCCTCGCGTTCAAGCTTGTTTAAGTTTAAATATTTAGATTAAATATTTGTTGTAATTAATTAGTTGTAGCTAGTTAATTTAAGTAAAGTGTTGTAATTTGATTAGCTAGAATAGTTAGCTAATTGATTGATTTAATAATAATAAGTTAAGGAGTTTAGCTAATTTCATTTGGTTTTGTAATAATTAAGCTTAGTTTAGTTAGTTAGCTAGTTAGTTCATTAGGACTCTCCTTCATGAGGCGCAATGTAATAATGTGCATGTCTTCTAACTACGTCTTTCTCCTTTTATTTACTAGCTTATGATGGTTAGTTTAGGGACATCACGTTTTGTTTAGCATACTCCATGTTTGCATCCACTTGTCTTGCATGCATTGAGCTCGATTCATCATTAACACATTGTCGTTTAAATACTTCTTTGAATCGTGCTTAGACACGCATGTTATCAAATTGCCTCATATGCCATATTAATAGCAGAACCTACTAATTACATATCGCATGCGTTGCATTACTCATATCACATAAGTTAGGATCATGCATTTTTCTAACTTTATTATCTTTTTGGCTTGGATTACTTGGTGAGCCTTTACTAAGCTTTAGCATATCGTATGTATGTGAATGTTGCCATATCTAGCATGCTTGCCATAAGGCTAAATGTTTAATTGATAAACTATTTGAATACCTATGGATGAAGGCTTATTGCTTGAATTAGAATAATTTGAGTAATGTTCATATGTGATCACTTTTTCAAGTGGTACATATTTCAAAACAATTTTCAAAACAAACATGACTCGAAATTTCCAATTCTTGCAAGTTAGTCTATACTTGTATGTATGCATCACATAGTAATGCCTAGCCCTAATAAATGGAACAAAGCATATAATGAAATAAAAGATTCGATGAGGTAGATCTTTGATCGGCGAAATTCATGACCTTCCCTCTCGTACGAGTTCCATTTGAGACAATCTTGGTGATGGCGATCATGTGGCCTTTGAGCACGAGTCATGGAGTTTCCTAGATTTTTCAAAAATATTTAGGTGGCGACTCTTGTATTTGTACATAGTTTATTTTTTGGTAATTTGATTCAAAATCGATTTTCTAAAAAGGCTTGTCGGTTTGGACTCTTTGATGTTTATCAATTTCACATTGCACTTGTGAGATTAGACTGGAATCATTTGGTCCGATTGTAGAGACTTATTTACGCCTTTTGAAAGGGGTGTGAAAAAGCCGAGCTTCATGAGCCCAATGAGTTTCTCAGGTCTCCCCATCCTTTCTCACAAAAGCTACTATAGGCTATAGCCCAAAAGTTTTAACCATAAAGTTTTATTTTAAAAAATAAATAAATAAAAACTATAATTGGATGAAAAAAAAGAGTTACATGCGGCTCATGTTTTTAGAGTGAACCATAAGATCTAAGCACCATCATAAAATATTTCCATTGCTTCCCACTTGTTGAATTTAAAATAACAATAACACATTTTTGATTTCATCTGCAACAAAAATTTCAAAGATATATATGTATTTTTCTCTTCTCTACAGCCATAGTCCTCCATATTTCTATCTACATTTTGAAGAGGATGGCATTACAAAGCAGTGTTTGGGTTTAGGGGTTCCATGGACCTCATCATATACTTCCCAAACCATCTCAACTTTAGACTTGTTTAAAGGCTTTGTTTGGCAGAGTTTTTGAAATTTAATTCTGCCCTTTAGTTTGAATGTGTTGTTTAGTTACAACTTTAGAAAATTAATTCCACACCAACTTTTCAAAACACTTACTTTTCAATATTATATGTCACATCACTCAATTCAAACACTTTTTAAAACTCATAACCAAACAAATTTTTCACACTCAAATTATAATTTCAAAACTCACAAACTCAAAATACAACTCTATTATCAAATTATAATTCTAAAACTCTACGAAAACATTATATATAAAAACATTAAAACATTATGTATCAAATTATAATTCTAAAACTCTATTCACAAACTCTATTCTCAAATTAATCTTCTTCCTCTAATTTCAAACATAACATTATATATAAAACAACAAAAGCAAAACTTATAAATGAGTTAATAATAAGAAGAAAAATTAGGAAAAGTATAAGATTTAAAGTATACAAAGGAGATACTTTATCGGCATTATTCATCTTTGCCTCGTTTAACTAGTCTCAATTCAAGATTGAATCCTTGATTGTTTTATGATATATGAACAGTCAAATAAGAGTATGAAAATGTATTTGTCTTTATCTAATCACTAAGTCATGGCTAGTGTAATAATTTTGAACAGTTCGACTAAATAAAATAAAACTAGATATAATGGGTTTTGACTAAAAAATCATGTGTTTTTGTATCTTTCTACTCTGGATTTATTTCATGCATATGCATCAAGAGGAATAATTTTTCAACAGTAGGATAGCAATTGGAACTTGCTAAAATTAGAAATTTTGATGAGTTTGATGATTTAATACTACCAAAGCTTTACCTTTTGATGTTAACAGTTAGGACTCTTGGCCAAGAAGACACTTCTTTATTTTTGGGTAAATTAGATATCCTAATTAGTCAAGACAAGCCTCTATATATAGAAAAATAAAAAAGATTTTATAATTGATGCATGAAATGAAAGCCCTCTTTGGCCACTTACAGATTTTTCTAATTTAAGAGTTTTTCATTTTTGTTAATACTTGAAGCTAGGGGCGGCACCACGTTAGGCTTACGAGGTCCACGTGTCTGAGTTTTGGAATTTTTTTTTTTCAAAACATAAAGAAAATATATTAAAAAAATTATAAAAGTATTATTTAAAATAAAATGACAATGACATTTTTAAAATTATGAAAATAATAATAGTTATTTTGATTGAAAATAAAGAGGCTATAATAAGTCATATTATTATCTATAAAAAATTTAATATAATGGTAATGTCTATCATTATTGACATACAAACATGATTAATTTTAATGAAGATATAGAATTTATTGGATTGTTAGTTACATTTGACATGTGGAGTTTATCCTTTATGTGTTTCTTTCCATTCATAACTAAAATGACCACTATATAAATTATAATCAAGCAACACATCTTCAATCATAAAAATAAAAAATAAAAAAAATTACAATAGGTCATAACTAATATGAGAATGAGTCATAATTAACAATTACTTGATATATAGTCATAACTAAAATAAAAACCACAAGAAGTTATAACTAAATTATATCTAACACTATAATGTGTTATAACTAAAGAACACAAAGATTATAATTGCAACATATGATGACACGTTTTTTGCGGTATGTTTTATAAATTTCTCTACTAAAATATATCATTTTACGTAATCAGCGTATTTTCTTTTTTAATTTTTTAATCCACCTATAAAATAATTACTCCCCAAAATTTGTTTAATCTCAAACCTTTTAATTTAAAATTCACATTTATCCAAATGAACTCTTAACGTTTAAGTTTAGTAATATCTCATTGTTTTTTATTATGAAAAAAAAAAAAAATTTAATCAGTGTGTTTGGTTTGAGTTTTTTGGATTAAGTTTTTTGAAAATTGAGTTTTTTGATTTTCGTGTTTTTTTTTTTTGTTTTTAGTGAATATTTTTTAAATTTTAAATATTTTTTTACTTTTTAGATGCACCTTACTTAGATGTATCTAAAAAGTAAAAAATTTAAAAAATATTTTAAAATTAATAAATACATAAAAATATATAAAAAATGTACTGAATTTTCGTATTTTTTTTTTTGTATTTTTGGTATTTAGTAAATTCTTAAAGGTTTTTTTCACATTTTTTACTTTTTAGGTATATTTATGTAGGTATGTCTAAAAAGTAAAAAAAAAAAAAAATTGCTTAAAATATTAAAAAAATCAGTAAAAACAAAAAAACACAGAAAATAAGAAAGTAGAATTTTTTGAAAAATATTTTTAGAAAAATGAAACCAAATTATCATTAATTTGTGTCATTTTACACCTTTGAATTCCTATCTCGCCTTTGCTTGAAGCTTGGCTCTTAAAACCAACATTCTTAATTTTCAAAAATGTTACAAAGCAGTTAACTACCATATGCTATAAGTCATGCATGTTAACATTTAAGAAGACACAACACAATTTGATAATAATCTCATGAATCAAACTCTGCTACAAAAATAAAAACTAAATTACCACATTCACAAAAGCCAAGACATACCAAGACCGGAGGAGCAACTAGGGAGGATCGACACAGCTTTGAGAAGTAAATGTTTCTCAAACCTAGGGATGGCAAAATATTCCAAACCATTAGGTCCCCGCCCCCCCGATCCTAATGCGATGGGATTGGGGCGGTTGAGCAGATAAGGTCGATTTGGATAACACTTTGACCAACTTGATTGGGTTCGAGAGTTGGGGAAGTATTTTTTACTGAATCCTACACAATACAATAACAAATAAATAATAATATTACATATTTATGTAATATGTATATAATATATTGTTGAATTTTTTGTAAAATATATATAATATATTTATGCAAAGTATTATTAAGTTTCTATTATATTATATAATATAAATTTAATATATGTACAATGTATAATATATTTTTTTAATTGTAAATTTTATTTTTAGTTTTAATTATTGAGTTTTAATAATATTATTAAATTTCTTACTATATTACGGATCGAGATTAGGGTTACATTTGCAGATTTGGGTGAGGTGGGATGGAATTTCATGAGGCCAGGCCAGGTGGTTGCAAGCGTTGGGAATTGGGGGGTGTTTGCCTCAACTTTAATTAGGCCATGTTTAGTGAACAAAAGAATTGATCCTCTAAGTTAGTTAGTCAATACTAAGTTATTAAAAAGAATTTAAATGCATAATTTCTATGTATTCAAACTCCAAATTTTGAGATAATCGGTGGGAGTTTAGGGCGGAAAAATTACGAGGATGGAGTATTTTTGTTTTTAAAATAAATAAAAATAAATACATCCTTCCGATATATATGTAACAACCGCCATTGATTATCGGTTAACCTTGAATTACGTCTTGATTCTTGATAAATCGAGCGATAATGGTGATAATTGAATCAAGCAAATCTTGAATGAGCTGATTGAAATCGGCTGGCCAATGAGTTTATCTATTGAATTGCATATTGCATCTGTTTGATTGATTGATTATCTGTTTGAATTTATATGTTTAAAGCGCTAATTGAAGGCCTTATCGGTACGAATTAGGAACGTTTAGTGTTTGTGATCAGGAGAATATTTGTGATTTAATGATATATTTATAAAATTGATTAGGAATGATTAAATTAGATTTAAGCAGGTTAATTACCAAGTTTGACTTAATTACCACATTGCCACTCCTAGTGGACCACTTAGAATAATATATTAGGCCTCATTACATGTTGATCAAAGCTTTTCTTGACCATTTCTGTCCAAACCCGAAATTAGAGTGAGGAGAAGGAGAGGTTTAGTGTTCTTGAGAATTTAACTTGTCATCTTGAAGGAGATTGAAGTATACTTGCTAATTTAGATCATAAACCTTGAATACAAGACTTAGGTAAGAAAATCTATCATCTTCTTGTGGTTCTTGAGCTTCATCTTGCATGTTTCAGGTAAGAAAATCTATCATCTTCTTGTGGTTCTTGAGCTTCATCTTGCATGTTTCATGCATCATTGTAGAGCTAAGCCATGTTTTAAGTTCAAGAATGTTGAATTGAAGCTTGTTTGTTGCATGCATGGTCATTTTGGTGTATTTGGAGTTGATTTCATGGTAAATTGCACATGCATGTCCATGTTTAAGCTATGGTCCATGTTTTCATCTTGTTTTCAAAGATTGGAGCTCATTAGAGCAAGAGTTGAGCTTTCATTTTGGATTAAAGTTCATGCATTGCATGTTTTGAAAGTGTTCTTGAAATGGGTTTGAAAATTGAGTTAATTGAAACACCCTTGGGCCTTGATTTTTTAAATTAAACTTTATAACTTGTTATTCTATGTGTTTGAAAGAGTTTTCCAGAAAATGGACCCAAGAGGATCGAGTTGGGAGCATCAAAGTTGAGTTTTGAATTTGGAACACAACCGCATTTTTCCAAATTTTGTCTTCGCTCGGCGAAGTAAGCTTCGGCGGAAATTCATCTCTAACATTTTCTTGACTTGTTTCTGATCCATTTCGGCGGAATATTTCTACTCGGCGGAGAAATCGCGCATCGTCTTGCGCATTCATCGGTCGCTCGGCGGTGGCATTCTTCGGCGAGGACCTTTGTTTGCTTGTCACGCTCGGCGAAACCCTACGCCGGCGGAGCCTGTTTCGAAAATTCAGCGGTTACGTGCACATTTTGCATCCTCATCCCATCCTAGGCATTCTTAGGCCTAGTTTAAGGCATCTTAATGAGGATTTAGACATAGAACTAGGAAATTTAGGGATTTAATTATCATCCTTATTGTGAACTTAGTGTGTGTTCTATTTGTTAAGCTGTTAGGGTTGGCTAGCAGGATGCGCTCTAGTGCTATTAGAACTCTGTGAGTAACAATTGTGTAAAGATATGTTCAAATGGTTATCTTTTGAATCTTGGCTGAACTTTTTATTGAAGTGATATTGTTTCTTGAATGAATGTATGTCTGTGTATTACAGGCTGTATTGTGGCATCCTTAGCTTGTATTTATTCTTTATTCTGAGCTCTGTCGGTTCCCTTGTGGAACCATCTTTATTCTTGTTGATGGCCATCATTCTTGTTGGGTTGTTAAGACTGGGTCCTTTTGGACCCTCTTGTTTATAGGCTAATGGATGTACCACATATAGTGATTAGTGAAATCTTGAAAAGTGAAATCTTGTTTAATAGGCGATTTCATTCTTGTAGGACATTCATTAAGTAACCTCTTTTCTTTGTATGTTATTCATGGGCTTTAGCTCACTATTTATATATATATATGTAGGTTCTCAGCAGCAGAGACGAGCTAGGGCGTGGGTTGGTCCCGATTTTGTCCGTCGGCCTATGTGCCTCCTTTGTGAGGTTCAGAGTTGCCATGCTATGGCTTGGGGTGTTTTGAGTCCTCTGTCGGTCTCCCTTCTTGTTTGTACCCTTTGTTTAGGCAAGTCTCTGTTTACCGTCTTTTTTGTTAACGAGGATTAGGTCCCGTCTTGAATGATTGTAAATGATTGTATAGGCGTATATGGATTATCTTGTTTTGTTGTATGAATGCATAAAAATGTTTTTAGCATCTGATTTACCTGACTCAATGGACACTAGTTACTTCTTGTATTGGCTTTACTTGCCGTACTACTGTTTAATTGTATTCTTGTTATTGAGCCTTGGTAATCTCGGATTCTTGGCGATTCTGATGCTAAACCCATTGGGCGGGTTTGGAATTAAGTAGTGAGTGGTATCAGGCGATACTTACCACGAGTTATACCGCACCTGCGTGTCCAAATGAGCTATAGGGTGTCCTAGAAAAGCAATTAGGGCATCTCATGAACTTGAAAAGTGTGTGCTTATAGTATTTGATTATATGTTAAAATGTTAAAGTGTTTAATGATACAAGCCTTATAATGATAACTGTTATAACTGCTTATAGCGGAATGGATAATGCAAATGAACCTGAATCATCATCCTCTGAGGCCAGAATGGCCAGACTTGAACAAATGATGGGACTGATAATTGAAAGACTAGATCAACAACTAAACCAACAGCCTCCACCTCCTCCTCCATAAATTTGGCCAGGAGCAGAATGTCTGAGAATGTGAATGCTAATGAGGTGGACATTATTGCCTTGACTTAGAAATTGACAAGATGAAACCGCCGTCCTTTCGAGAGGCTTAGAACAGATTAAAGGTGAAGCTTGGGTTCTTGAGGAGAAGTTGTTTGAAATGTTTAGTGCTCGAGACCCGATAAAATCTTTATAGCAACCTTCACCCGGGAAGAAGCAAGAAGGTGGTGGATGTTGACTCGTGATCGAATACTATTGTGACTTGGGCTCGGTTAAAGTCCTTCTTTGAAAAGTATTTTCCCTAGTGCATCGATGACAAAAAAAAATGCGAGTTTGAGCAATTTGAGACAAGGCAAAGTGTCAGTTGCAGAGTATAAGAAGAAATTTACTGAACTTGCTAGGTATGCACCACATATGGTGGACACCAATTATAAGAAGGCCAGAAGATTTGAAGGCGGCCTTAGTGTTGCTATAAAGGATCGAATAAATGTTTTGAAAATGCCAACTTTTGTGGGTGTTCTCGACCGAGCATTGATGGCCGAGACGAATATTGCAGCAGTGAAACAATCTGGAACACCAACAAACTGAGTGGCAAGGTAAAAGACAGGGTTTCAAATTTAAGAAAGGCAAGCATAACCCGAACCAAGAAGCGAATCACGAATTCGACGACTAGCTGACCAAAGGGTGGGTTTACTCCACCCTGCTCATTATGTGGCAATAAGCACAAAGGGGTTTGCTACGATTTCTAGAGCTTGTTTCGAGGTGTGGCAAGGTGGGCCACGGATTGTAACAACGCCATGTCGGACCTCGCCACGGCTTCGGACTTCGATTTTTGTTGCGGTTCTCAATCTCGAACCAAAGAGTCCATCCAAATCGTTTTGAAGGAAAGCAGATTTTGAAAAGTGCCAAACATGGTGCTTTGCGGATATGATGCATACCTAAATATTTTAAAATGGGAAATTTAGGAAACCACGACTCGGTGCCAAAAGGCCACGTGTCCGTCATCACCAAAGTTGGCTCGGGAACTTGGAGTGCGATTAGGAAGGTCACATCGTGAGCACCTCTCGCCGGTCAAAGGCCTCTATAATCATGATATCGATTTTGAAAAACATTGTATGCTCTTATTACGATTATTAGCCTAGGATTACTATGTGATGCTCGCGGAAACAAGTATAAATGGCCGTCTGAATGGAACAAAACATTTCATGTTTGTTTGTGAAAGGTGGTTTGCTACCCGGAGTAGGCTTAAAATCTGATTTTGCCACAATCTAGTGGGCTTAACAAACAATCGATGAATTGCTCCAATTCAAATAACCCAACCTCCACCCACAGGCATTCAAAGGCGGTTATATCACATAAGCATTTAGCCTCATGGCAAGCATGCTATCATGGCAACACTCACACACATGCAAGGATGCTAAAAGCATAACCACTTACAAAGTACTCCAAGCCAAAAGCAAGCTTATTAGAAATCATGCATGATCCTAAAATATCTGAGAATGCCTAATGCAACACATGCAAAAATGCAACTATAGCGAACTCGGCTATTCTAGAGATGGCATATGAAATGCGGCTAACATGTATTCAACTTAGAATTGAAATACAAATGCAGTTTGTATGATCTTGAGTTAGATGCATGTCTGAGATGAATGATGCAAACATCTTTGTCATCTTTGTATGCTAATTGAAATATGCCCTATATCTAACCATTCAAAGCGGGTAAATAAAAGGAGAAAGAAATGGGGTTGGAAGACATACATCACACTCACACCCCTTATTACATTTATGCCCTCATGGTCGAATAAATAATATCTGAACGAATAAAAGAATATCTGATCGAAATGTCTGATTCTAATTAATTAACAAATTAATTACAAAAAATTGAGGCTGGCGTGCAAGCCGAGGCGCCTCGCTTACAGTGGATAGTATATCTTTGGGCTGCTCGTGACAAATCCTTTGGGATGCTGATTAGCCTCATTTGCAGTTTTCCTCAATTGCGTGCGGTAGGAAGGCGATAATTCTTCATTTTCTTTAGCGGAGGCGGGAAAAGGCATAGCATGTATTTCACAAATATATGCATGTCTCGATCCTCGCGCCACCAATCACGCATATCGATGCATGATGGGCGAGGAGCGGTTTGCACAACTCAATATTGGGATGAATACACATAGATACTCACGAAAAATGGGATGCCTCGAAATCGTGCCGCAGCGCGCAAAATGATCTTTGAAAAAATAATCGGATAAGGCAAAGTGCCTCGAAGCGTGCCTACGCGCCGCAAATCGGCGATGATGAAAATCGGATAAAAGTGCCTCGAAGTGCGTGCCTGGTAGCGCCGTCAGCGATGATGAAAGAATGAAAATCGGATAAGGGCAAAGTGCCTCGAAATGCGTGCCGGTAGCGCCAAATCAGCGATGATGAAAAGAGAAAATCGAATAAGGCAAACTCGAAAGCAGCGTGCCCCCCGCGCGCCGGCGATGATGAAAGAATAAAAATCGGATAAAACCGAAGTGCCTCGAAAGCAGCGTGCCTGGTAGCGCCGTCAGCGATGATGAAAGAATAAAAATCGGATAAAAGCAGAAGTGCCTCGAAAGCAGCGTGCCCGTAGCGCCGTCAGCGATGATGAAATGCAATGAAATGGCATACGGAATCTGCGGGATGGACTTACACCAACATGGGAGAGCCTCGGCTCACTCGCATAGGAGGTCGTCGGGTAAAATAAAGGCGCCGAAAGCAGCGCGCATGAACCGCAAATCGAGGCAATGGCATCTAAGCATGAAAATGCAAATTGGGCTTCGCCAACATGAGAGGGCCTCAACCACACTCACATAGAGGCTGGGATGATAGGAATGAGGTGCCTCAAATCGTGCCTTGGCGTACAAGCCGACAATGATGAAATGTAAATCGGATAAAGCGAGTGCCTCAAAATCGTGCCGCGAACGCAAACCGAGCGAGCATCTAATGCCAAGCGGATAAAGCAGTGCCTCAAAATCGTGCACACGCACACATAAGCGAAGCGGAGGCATCTGCAATGCCAGCGGATAAAGCGAGTGTCTCAAAATCGTGCACAGACGCATAAGCCGCGAGATATGAAATGAAAATCGGATAAAACGAAGTGCCTCGAAGTCGCGTGTCCTGACGCAAAGAAGCGATGATGAAATGGAAATCGGATAAAACCGAAGTGCCTCGAAATCGTGCAGACGCATAAGAAACAATGATATGAAATGCAAATCGAGATAAAACGAAGTGCCTCGAAATCGTGCACAGGTACGCATAAACCGAGCAATGATATGAAATGCAAATCGGATAAAACGAAGTGCCTCGAAATCGTGCTGAGACGCAAAACCAGCTAATGCAAAAATGATACAAATGGCATACGAAAATGCAGCGATGGGCTTACACCAACATGGGAGAGCCTCGGCTCTCACATAGGAGGCCGTCGGATAAAAGCGAAGTGCCTCGAAATCGTGCAGACGCAAACCGAAACAATGCAAAAATGATACAAATGGCATACGAAAATGCAACGATGGGCTTACACCAACATGGGAGGCCTCGGCTCACTCACATAGGAGGCCGGATAAGCAGTGCCTCAAAGCATAAGGTCTAAACCGTGCAGGCATAACAAAGCATTAAGAGCACAAAATGACATGCAAACATGCAACATGGAATTTCAGCAGCTACAAGAGGAAAACAGCCCGAAACACAACCAAAGCACACCCAAGCGAGAAATGGTCGAAATGCGATAATATACACAAAATGGCCTATAGCCATGCTATACATGCAAAAAATGATCATGGCAGCAAGGACAGTAGCAAGGCAGTCCCAAATACAGCATATTTCAGTAACAATCATGGCCAAAAAGGAGATATAGATATGGCAACAAGATCATACAAGATTAATGGCCAAAAGAGCATTACAATGGGAGGTGGTATATAAAAACACCAAATGGACAAACTTTCTTCTACAACATTAAAGAGGACCCAAAAATAAGCATATATGCAGAAGATGGCAGCCTCTAAATCATAAGACAAACATGCTAGAAATGGAGGGCAAAATGGAGCCACAAAAGGGTATAACATAAGACATGCAATCTATACATCAAATGACCAAACCTTCTTCATGAAAAATGTAAAGGGGGTCAAAATAAGACTAAAACCAGTAGGGGTCAGAAGTCCCAAAACAAACACAAATAGGACAAAAATTGCATACAAAATATGACATACTTGTTGAAATTGAAGGAAGTGGAATATACAGTGGCCAAATGGAGTTGAGCTCCTCTACAATGTTGTAGAGGGCTCAAAATAGCACAAAAGAAGTAGGGTCGGACCCCTAAAAATCAACACAAATAGGTTAATTTTAGCATGCAAAAATATGACCAACTTGGTGAATATTGAAGGAACTAGTATATAGAAACACCAAATGAAGTTGAGCCCTTCTACAAAGTTGTAGAGGGGCTCAAAATAAGCCTAAAACCAGTAGGGGTCAGAGCCCCAAAAACAAAAGGAAATAGGGTAAAATTTGATTCAAGATTATGCAGAAAAAGGATTTGAATGCTTACCCTTGAAGATCTTTCTTTCTTTGCTTCTTGGCTTTGATTTGTAGCTTCTCAACCTCTGAAATTCACTTCCTAGCTGCTGGAATCGAAGTTGGCATGGTGAGGCTAGGTGTTGGTGAAGGAATCAAGCAAGACTTGAAGAAAATTTGGAGCTTTTGCTATCAAAATGGAAGTTTAAGCTTAGGGTTTCTTGAAGACAATTTTTCTCCTCCCAAAATGAGGCTTGGCGGCTGCTAGAATCGACAAGAGAGAGGGCCAAAAGGGTTTAAATATCTTGCCCAAATATCTAGATATTTTGAGGGCAAAATATCTGGATATTTTGAGGGCAAAAAGAAAAGATTTTGTTAGACACCAAGTGGGCATCTGAGACATGATGTTCCGGAATGATGAAAGCAGAGGTACTGCCAAAATTGAACAAAACAGATGCAAAAGCAGCTCGGGACCAAAAGCCGTGAGGTCAAAATGGTTCAAGACACGAAGTGGTGTTGCTGCAGTGGGTTTCGAGACCAGTGTTCCTCGGAACTATAAATGAGGTCTCTGCCAAAAGGAGAAAGCGGATCTGAAATGAATGCTCGGGGACCAAAAGCGCGCGATTTGGGGTCTCGAAAATGAAATTTGAACCGGCACCGTGGTGTTAAGTGGTGTTCGCTGAAGTGGTTTTCGAGACCCAGTGTCCCTTGGAAGGACCAAGCAGAGGTGTCTGCCAAAAATGAGCAGAACATCGATGCAAAATGAATGCTCGGGGCCAAAAGCGCGGTTCGGGATCGAAAATGAAGTGCCGAACCGAAGTGGTGTTCGGCTGCAGTGGGTTTCGAGACGATGTCCCTTGGAAGGACCAAGCAGGTGTACGCCAAAATGAACGGAACATCGATGCAAAATGAATGCTCGGCCATGGCGTGGTTGGGATCCCGAAAATGAAATCTTGAACCGTGGTGTTGCGAAGTGGGTTTACGAGACGGTGTTCCTCGGAACTATAAAAAGAGGTGTCGCCAAAAATGAGCAGACATCGATGCAAAATGAATGCTCGGGACCAAAATGGCGTGGTTGGGATCCCGAAAATGAATTCTTGACGCACCAGTGGTGTTAATTGCGAAGTGGGTTTCGAGACGGTGTCCTTGGAAGGACCAAGCAGTGTGCCAAAAATGAGCAGAACATCGATGCAAAATGAATGCTCGGGGCCAAAACCGCGTGGTTAGGGATCCGAAAATGAAATGCCGCAGAAGTGGTGTTAATTGCGAAGTGGGTTTTCGAGACCCGGTGTCCCTCGGAAGGACTAAGCAGGTGTCTGCCAAAAATGAACAGACATCGATGCAAAATGAATGCTCGGGGCCAAGCAGCGGTTGGGATCAAAATGAAGTGCCGAACCGTGGTGTTAAGGCGAAGTGGGTTTCGAGACCCAGTGTCCCTCGGAACTATAAAACAGTGCAAACCAAAACCGGAGAATTCGGAGATGGTTGGGCGGTCCCGAGCCGAGGCACACGGCGACGATCCAAGGGAGCAGGAGCTCGAAATGGGCAAAATGGCCTCTGACCCACGAAATATAGCTCACGACCACCGGAGATAGCCTCTGAGACCACTCCTTCCCTCGGGAAAGAAAGCAGAGAAAAAGCTGGTTATGGCAAGAGACAAGGTAGAGAAGAAAGTTCGGAAGTTAGGAGGCGGGCGCGCCGCAACTCTGAGACTTGAGCGAGCCTGATGCAACATCAGCGCTCAATCGGTGTCGAGCTAATCTTAAGGTCGGTCAAAAATGGGGTGTCTACAAGGATTAAAAATGTCCCTCGCAATCCGAGTAGTAAAAATTTGCAAGCTGACATCATTCTGCAACACCAAAATCGAACCCCAAAACTCTGAGAAAGAGCCTATGAGGCGAGAGTGTTCACCCTAATCTTAGGAGGCGTGCAAAACAACTTGAGGCCTTGGGGTATCCTCTCTATTTGTGCTCAAAATGCTTATGTATTGATTGATTAAGGTCTACACATTCTTATGTGTCGCATGCTTTTTCGCGTAAATTGAATAGACCCTTAGAACCCATGAACTATCTGCTAGCTGTATCATCACCTGTTGGGGGATCCATGACATGTGCATATATGTATCCTGGTTGTGAGATTATTGTTGGGGATATGCATCTGTTTATTGACTTACTACCGTTGAACATAGATCATTTCAATGTAATATTGGGAATGGATTGGTTACAAAAATATCATGCTACCATCGATTGTGTGACCAAACAGGTAGTTTTCCGTCCACCGGGTTTGCCCGAATTTGTGTTTAATGGGAGTGGAGTAGTACCTCCTCCGTATCTGATTTCTTCTGTAAAAATTGGCAAAGCGATTAGAAGGGTGTAAGGATATACGTATTACAGTATTGGTATTCTGCCAATGATAATGTTAAAAGCGATGTGAATTGTATTCCTATAGTTAGAGAATTCTCGGATGTATTTCGGATGATCTACTAGGGATTTGATTGGCGAAATTGAATTCACTTGTGGATGTGATTACAGGTACGGTAGACATCTAAAGCTCCTTACAGAATGGCTCCAACTGAACTAAAGGAATTGAAAGTGCAATTGCAAGAATTGTTAGATAAGAAGTTTATCAGACCCAGTACTTCACCGTGGGGTGCACCTGTTTTGTTTGTAAAGAAGAAAGATGGCTCACTGAGATTGTGTATTGATTACATGAACAACAAGGTAAGCTGAAGAATAAATATCCATTCTGGCGTATTGATGATTTATTTGACCGATTCTGAGGTGCACAAGTGTCTTCAAGATTGATCTTAGATCGGTATCACCAAGAAAGTCAAGCGGAAGACATTGATAAAGCGCTTTTAGAGCAGGTATGGCCATTATGAATTTTTAGTTATGCCGGATTCTGAATGCCCCTGCCGCATTTATGGACCTCATGAGCGAATTTTTAAACCATACCTTGATGATTTTATTGTGGTATTTATTGACGACATATTGATTTATTCTAAAATTTGTTGAAGAACATGAACACCATCGAGACTTGCCGCAAACCTTAAGAAACGGCTGTATGCTAAATTGTCTAAATGTGAATTTTGGCTTGATCATATTATGTTTTTGGGGCATGTTGTTAACAAAGATGGAATTTCTGTTGATCCGCAGAAAATTGAAGCTGTAGTAAACTGGCCCAGACCAACGAATATAAGCAAGTCAAAGCTTTTGGGATTGGTGGATATTCTGAGATTTGTCAAAGATTTTTCCAAAATTGCCTTACCTTGACTCGATTGACACGAAGGAATATCATTTATTTGGGTGACGGAGGAACCATTTCAAAATTGAAAACCCGACTTGTGGCTTGATTCGACTCTACCTTCAAGTGAGATGGTTACATTGTTTTTAGTGATACTTCTCATAAGGGTCTGGGATGTGTCTTAATGCAGAATGGGAGAGTTATTGCGTATGCTTCCCGACAGTTGAGACCACATGAAAAGAACTACCCGACCCATGATTTAGAACTTCTTTGCGATGGTTTTGCATTGAAAATTTGGCGTCACTATTTGTATGGAGCAACTTTGTGAAGTGTATCACGGACCACAAGAGCTGAAGTACTTTTTTACTCAGAAAGAACTGAATATGAGACAGCGGAGATGGCTAGAACTGATCAAAGATTATGACCTACAGATTTTGTATCATCTGGGAAAAGCCAATACCGTTGCCGATGCTTTGAGCCGAAAATCAATTGGGAACTTAGCCTATTTGCTGACTGGACAGAAGGAGTTGCTTTGTGACCTTGAAAAGTCTGAGATTGAAATTGTTTTGAAAGAACAAGGTGGAACCTTAGCTGCTATTTCTGCTCAACCAGCATTGATTGAGGAAATTAAAGAAAAACAACAACTGGATGATTTCTTAAAAAAGGTTATTGAAGAAAGAGATTCAAAACCAAAACCGGGATTTAAATTTGGCAACAATGTACTGAGATTTCAAGACAGACTGTGTGTACCAAATGACCTTTGAAGCGAAAGGAGAGTTACGCAAAAGGCCATAATTCGAAGTTTACGATTCACCTGGGGAATACAAAAATGTACGAAGATTTGAAACAGAATTTCTGGTGGCCAGGAATGAAGAAGGAGATCGCTGATTTTGTGTCCAAGTGTCTCCATTGTCAACAAGTTAAAGCGGAACATCAGCGACACAGAACTTCTGCAACCCTTACCCATACTAGAGTGGAAATGGGAGCATATCACGATGGATTTTATCGTTGGATTACCTCGCTCCAGGAAAGGTATGGACTCTATTTGGGTTATTGTTGATAGATTGACTAAATCTGCACACTTCCTACCTGTCAAGACAATTTATAACGCGGACAAATTGGCTGTTATCTCTATTGATGAAATTGTGAGATTGCATGGAGTGCCTGTATCCATTGTTTCTAACAGGGATTCGAAGTTTACATCGAGGTTCTGGCAAAGCCTATAAATGCATTAGTCTTGAATTGAAGCTGAGTAGTGCCTATCATCCTCAGACAGATGGCCAGTCAGAAATGACCATCCAGACTCTAGAGGATCTACTGAGAATGTGTGTCCTGGATTTTCAAGGAAATTGGGAAAGTCATTTGCCATTGGCTGAATTCGCCTACAACAACAGCTACCATTCGAGTATCGGTATGGCGCCTTTCGAGGCATTGTATGACCGAAAGTGTTGATCTCCAATCTGCTGGGCAGAAGTTGGAGATGGGCCTTTGCTTGGGCCCGAAATTGTTCTGAAAACGTTGAAAGATAAAACTAATACAGCGGTGAAAGCGCAGGAGTAAAGAAGAGTTATGCGGATGTCGGAAGGCGGGACGGAGAATATGAAGTGGGTGATCACGTGTTTGTAAAAGTGACACTAATGAAAGGCGGACTCGTTTTGGAGTCAAAGCAAGTTAAGCGCCAAGGTATGTCGGACGTGTCGAGTTCTTGAGAAAATCAATCGGTGGCGTATCAAGTTGCACTTCCTCCAAATGGAGCATATGCATAACGTCTTCCACATTTCAATGTTGAGAGATTATCTCAGGATCCTTTTCATGTGATTGAGCCTACTCGGATGGTGCTTAGTGATGACTACACTTACGAGGCGGCCTATCTGATTGTGACAGGCGGGTCAAGCGAAACAAAGAGATTCCGCTAGTGAAAGTTGATTGGCGAGAACCATGGTGGTGTGTATGCCACTTGGGAAAGGAAGATGACATGGCGAAAAAGATATCTGATTTGTTTCCACTTTGGATCTGTTTTCTTCGGTGAAGGTAACGAGTTTAGAGGACTAAACTCGCTATAAGGAGGAAGCTGTAACAACCTCGTCTTGATTATCGGTTAGCCAGCGAATTACGTCTTGATTCTTGATAAAGAATGATAATGGTGATAATTGAATCAATGAAATCTTGAATGAGGCGATTGAAATCAAAGCGAATGAGTTTATCTATACAAATGCATATTGCATCTGTTTGATTGATTGATTATCTGTTTGAATTTATATGTTTAAACTGCTAATTGAAGGCCTTATCGGCGGCCGAATTAGGAACCGTTTAGTGTTTTGTGATCCGGAGAATATTTGTGATTTAATGATATATTTATCTGAAAATTGATTAGGAATGATTAAATTAGATTTAAACGAGTTAATTACCAAGTTTGACTTAATTACCACATTGCCACTCCTAGTGGACCACTTAGAATAATATATTAGGCCTCATTACATGTTGATCAAAGCTTTTCTTGACCATTTCCTGTCCCAACTGAAATTAGAGTGAGGAGAAGGGAGAGGTTTGAGTGTTCTTGAGAATTTAACTTGTCATCTTGAAGGAGATTGAAGTATACTTGCTAATTTAGCTCATAAACCTTGAATACAAGACTTAGGTAAGAAAATCTATCATCTTCTTGTGGTTCTTGAGCTTCAACTTGCATGTTTCATGCATCATTGTAGAGCTAAGCCATGTTTTAAGTTCAAGAATGTTGAATTGAAGCTTGTTTGTTGCATGCATGGTCATTTTGGTGTATTTGGAGTTGATTTCATGGTAAATTGCACATGCATGTCCATGTTTAAGCTATGGTCCATGTTTTCATCTTGTTTTCAAAGATTGGAGCTCATTAGAGCAAGAGTTGAGCTTTCATTTTGGATTAAAGTTCATGCATTGCATGTTTTGAAAGTGTTCTTGAAATGGGTTTGAAAATTGAGTTAATTGAAACACCCTTGGGCCTTGATTTCTTAAATTAAGCTTTATAACTTGTTATTCTATGTGTTTGAAAGAGTTTTCCAGAAAATGGGCCCAAGAGGATCGAGTTGGGAGCATCAAAGTTGAGTTTTGAACTTGGAACACAACCTGCATTTTTCCAGATTTTTGTCTTCCGCTCGGCGAAGTCTCGCTTCGGCGAAATTCATGCTCCCATTTTCTTGACTTGTTTCTGATGCCTCGGCGGAGTATTTCACGCTCGGCGGAGAAATCAGCATCGACATCTTGCACCATTCATCGCTCGGCGGTGGCATTTCTGCCGGCGAGGACCTTTGTTTGCTTGTCGCTCGGCGAAACCTACGCTCGGCGGAGGCCTGTTTCATGAAAATGCAGCGATTTGTGCACATTTTTGCATCCTCATCCCATCCTAGGCATTCTTAGGCCTAGTTTAAGGCATCTTAATGAGGATTTAGACATAGAACTACAAGGAAATTTAGGGATTTAATTATCATCCTTCATTTGTGAACTTAGTGTGTGTTCTATTTGTTAAGCTGTTTAGGGTTGGCTAAGGGCCGCGCTCTATTTGTTATTAGCCGAACTCGTGAGTAACAATTGTGTAAAGATATGTTCAAATGGTTATCTTTTGAATCTTAACTGCTTTTTATTGAGCTGATATTGTTCTTGAATGAATGTATGTCTGTATTACAGGCTGTATTGTGGCATCCTTAGCCTTGCTATTCTTTATTCTGAGCTCTGTCGGTTCCTTGTGGAACCATCTTTATTCTTGTTGATGGCCATCATTCTTTGTTGGAGTCTGTTAAGACTAGGTCCTTTTGGACCCTCTGTTTATAGGCTAATGGATGTACCGCATATGGTGATTAGTGAAATCTTGAAAGATGAAATCTTGTTTAATGGTGATTTCATTCTTTGTAGGACATTCATTCATAACCTCTTTCTGTTGTATGTTATTCATGGGCTTTAGCTCACTTTGTTTATATATATATGTAGGTTCTCGTGACGGCCGGAGTTAGGGCGTGGGTTGGTCCCCGGTTTTGTCAAGCTTGACCTATGTGCCTCACTATGAGGTTAGAGTTGCCATCTATGGCTTGGGGTGTTTTTGAGTCCCTGTCTCCTTCTTGTTTGTACCCTTTGTTTAGGCAAATCTTTTGTTTACATCTTCATTAACGAGGATTAGGTCCCGTCTTGAATGATTGTAAATGATTGTATAGGCGTATATGGATTGTACTATTTTGAAGCGTATGAATGCATAAAAATGTTTTTTGGCATCTGATTTACAGCTCAATGGACACTAGTTACTTACTGTATTGGCTTCGGCCAGTACTCTGTTTAAGCGTATTCTTTATTGTGAGCTTTGATAATCTCGGATTCTTGGCGATTCTGATGCTAAACCCATAGAAGTAAAGGTTTGGGTCGTGACAATATATATATATATATATATTTTTTAATATGTTTTTAATAAACTTGGTGTTATATGAATAAGTGAAATCCATCAAATATATTACATATACGAATTAGGATGTAATAGAATACAATCAAAACTATATTCATGATCAATATATTCCAACCTTACGATAATTGTTTTTATAAAAAAAAAAAATTGTGGAATCCATCAAATATATACCTATAATTAGAGACCAACAATTAAAAATTTAAAAAAAATATTTAGAATTACCTAATTAATGCTAGATCCTGATGTTATAAAATAAACTTTTTTAATATCAATTTCACAGTTATAAAGGTTTACGCTCCTTTCTCACCATCTTGCAAACCCATAATCATTTGTTAAAAGTCCACTTATAAAATCAATATACATTGATACGTATTTTACATTTAACAAACAAAACTTGAGAGTGTCTATTTAAAATGAAATATACATAAATAAAATATTATTCTAATTTATATATGCACACACATATGTTTAAATGTATTATGAACTCAACTACTTGACATGTTTGGTAAACGTCAGAGGTAGCAAAATGACTCCAACCATGGATGAACATGCCTCATTTGCTTTTCATGCTCTTCATGGGACGTGTTATGGCTATGGCTAAGGTTTTTTAGATTGTGGAGAGAATATGTTAGTAAGATGATATTTAAGTATGAATATTCATTTCCTTTTAAAAGCCACAAATTATGCTTTTTGAAAATCATAAATCAAGGAATAATTATTATTTTTTAAATGATTAATTAAATAGATTAGCCAATAGTTCTTTTTTTCATATATCTTTTAAATTAAAAAATCAACAAAATTTCTTGGAGGTGTTAGAGCTCAACAATGCTTCTCATAACCTTATTTTCCTTTATATATATAGAGAGAGAGATTTTATTTTAATAAATGCATATAATTTTTAATATATAAATGTAATTTGAAAAAATTACAACAAAAAAAAATAATAATTCAGAGTTTAACCCTTATAACAAATTAAATTCTAACTTTTTAATTTTGTCAAGTTAAACTCTAAATTTTTTATTTGTTTTTAATCTAAACTTTTTGCCTATTTTCATTAAGTAAAATCGACAAAAATAATAATAATAATAATATTTTAGTCATTAAAATTAATATATTTATATAAAAAATAAAAATAAAAGAATTTCTTAAACATTTTTTATATACCTACAATGAGTTCAACGATTAAAAGATTAGGATTTTTAGGATAATGTACACTTTGCCCCCTAACGTTTTACCTATCTCCCACTGTGGCCTTTTAAGTTTGATTTCTCTCACTTTGACCTTTTATGTTTACAATTCTTCTAACTTTGATCCTTCATGTTTACAATCCTTCCCATTTTAGCACTTTAAGTTTGATTTTTCTTACTTTGGCCCTTTATGTCTATAATCCTTCCCACTTTAGCCCTTTATGTTTCTCACTTTACTCTTAGACTTTCATCTAAAAAAGTAACAGAATTTATCACATCACTAACACATCAGCTCTTTATGTGATGTAAAAAATTCACTAAAGATGCAAAAAATACAAAATACAAAATAAAAAATAAAAAAAAGTCTTTAGTGAACTTTTTTTTTTCAAATTTATTCATAAACATTATTGCATTATAGATGCATTTAGAGTAGATGCAGTTTAAAAAATAAAAACAAATTTAACTAAAAAAAGAAAAAAGTTCACTAAAGATAAAAAAAAATTATAGTAAATTTTTCATTTCAAAATTGATAATACAAGTGTTTGAGTTAGTATATTTTCATTTTTTTTAGTCTTTAGTAAAAAAATTTCTTTTTTTAGTTAAATTTGTTTTTTATTTTTTATCTTGCATCTAATCTAGAAAAAAGTTCACTAAAGACTAAAAAAATATTCAATTTTTTTGTTTTCTATTTTTATTTTTTTGCATCTTTAGTGAATTTTTACATCATATATTTGATGTGTTATTGATGCTAGTATTTTAGATGGAATTTAGTCTTGAAATAAAGTAAGAATGATTGCAAATATAAAGGGTCAAAGTGGGATAGATTGCAAACATGAAGGTCCAAAATGGGAAAAATTAAGCTTAAAAAGCTAAAATGAGAAGGATTGCAAATATGAAGGGCCAAAATAAGAAAAATTAAACTTAAAGGGCCAACGTAGAAAATGGGTGAAACTTTAGGGAGGAAAAAGTGTAATTTGCTCGGATTTTTATATACCTACAATGAGTTTAATGATTACAATATCCAATGGCCCTATTTGTTTCTAGAGTTAGAGGATGGAATTGGGACTACTAATGAGGTGAGATTCAAAAATCATGTTTGTTTTGGAAAAAGTGGTCATAGGATTAAGAGTCCTATGAAACTATGAAAGGCCTCCAAGAAGAAGACTAGCAAGAATAATACTATATGCACTAATTAATATACTAATTAGTGTATCAATTGATGATGTGACATAATTTAAGAGGTTTTGGTATTTGTAATTTGTATAATAAGTGGGGTCAATAATAATGTCATAACTAGTATTGGTGCACTAGTTAGTACACCAATTGATACATGTAACACCATGGGACTAGCAATCTCATAGGAGAGATGGTATTAATATCTAATCCTATGGGATTAGAGATAAAAATACTATTTTGTCCCTTTTATAAAATTAATTTAATATCAAAATAATTTTTAATATACAAAATTGGTGATAAATCCAATTTAAGGAGGGTGTAAGGCATTAAGTCCAGTGGGTTTTTTTTTTGGTGAGAAGTTCACGTTTTGTGAAATAGTTTGGTAAGAAGTCCTATAAAATATTTTGTTTCCAATTTTATCTCTTGACTTTTTTTGTTTTTTTTTTTTCTGTATGACTTTTCATTGAGTATCTGTTCAAATTTTTTGTTTACATATTCAAATTTATATCTATCTGTTCAAATTTTTTGTCTATCTGTTCAATTTTTTTCCCATATATGTTCAATTTTTCTCCTAAATTGTATCTATCTATTCATTTTTTTCCCCTACTTTTATTTATCTGTTCAACTTTTCTATTAAATTATATCTATCTGTGGGTTTCTCTCTCTATCTGTTCAATTTTTTCTCTATTCAAAAAATTTATCTGTTCAATTCTTCACTTCTGCGGGTTTTCTATGTTTATCTACTCAAATTCTCATACATACATAGACATATATATATATATATAGAGAAATTCTATAATTTTATCTGTTGAAAATGTTGTCTATCTGTATGAAGCTCTCATACACACACTCACAAATATATAAACATATGTTATTCAACATAAACAACAAGAAGAAGTAAAAATCTATATAGGTATGAAATGAAAATACTTTACAATTTTTATCTGTTAGTCCTTTTTTTATCTATTGCAATGATCATCAACAACAACAAAGAATAAAAAAGAATCAAATCATCAACAACAAGCCAAATCAACCAAAAAAAAAAAAAAAAAAAAGAGTTTGAACAGATAGTAAAATGTTGGAGCGAATCTGGAGGCGGCGGCGGTGAATCGAGTATTACTAGACAAATGCAACTTTCATCAATTCGACATCCAAATCTAAAAATCAATAAGAGTTTTAGATACAATCGAAATCCACCATCTATAAATATAAAATTGTGTCTTTCTACTGGAACAATCACCATCAAACAATCAAACCAAAGGAGCCAACAAAGAACAATAGCATAAAAAATCCTAGGATGAGAGAGAGAGTGAGTGAGTGAGTATCGTGCTTTCAAATGAGAGAAGTGAATCGAAGGAGGCGTTGGTTGAGGACGACGAGTGCGAGGCCATATCGCGATCGAAAAAGGCTGCGAGGTCGGCGATGTCGATTCTACTACCGTCTGGTCACTCAGGCAGATCTCCTTTGAAACCCTAGCCTTGGCGTCTTCATCTATGTATAAGCAATAGTTGTATCAGACGAAGCTTGGGAAATTGAGATGGTGATTAGGGCTTTAATTGGACTGGAATTAATGCTGGTGATCAAAATTGTACATCGGCCGGTTTTAGGGTTTTGCGATGAGGGTGAAAAGAAAAAGAGAGACAAAAAACAGAGAAATGAGGAGAGAGAGAGAGAGAGAGAGAGAGGGTTAATCGTGGCGGAGATGATGATGGTCGGTCGTGACGCTAGAGAAGAGAAAGAATAGACACACACACACACACACACACACATACACACACACACATACAATTGATCGGCTTGGGATTTGGAGCCTGATTCACGTGTATATCATATATATATACTTGGGATAGTATCATCATTTTGCACAAGCTTGTCCATATGGCCAATGAAAATTGTCGCGTAGGCCTGTCACCAACGAACATTTAATTTTGCATTTTTGGCAGAAATAAAATAGTATAATAATATATTTATCTCAAAAAAAATTTTATCAACATAAAATAATATAGTACCAAAATATAATTTTGAATATTAAAATATATTAAAAATATCAAAGTGTATTATGGTATTTCATATAGGTAAGCCTCTCACTAAAATATATGACAAACAAATATAATTTTTCTTAATCCCCTCAGTAACAATTTCCACATTAACAATTACACCTAATCTAACTTTGAAAACAAACAAGCCCAATGAGGTTATTAGTCTCCCCAATCCCTTTTCTCCACAAAAGCTACTATGAAACTGTTAGCCCAAAGAAAGTATTAACCCTAAAGTTTTATTTTTAAAATATATATATATATACACAATAAATGTATAAATAAATAAAGGATTATTTACCAATAAATCTTACTTCACAAACTGTTACACCAATTAGTCCCACTTTTATTCTTTTGTTTCGTTTAGTCCTATTGGTGGGGAGATTTGGTCCTTTTTTATTTTATTTTCCATTTTTGGTTTCACTATGTGGACGTTTGTGCCCTTGGGGTAATTGGAAAGTGTTTTGCGGGACCATTTCTTGTTTGGAAACATTGCAGATTTGGTTTGGCTAATTTGAATGATACATTCAAATACATTTCAACCATTGGCAGGTAGGGTTTTGTGAATTTGAATGTGGTGTTTTTGGTGTCAGCTGTGTGACACACTGGTTGGTTGTGTATATGGGGATAAGCAGCAAAAGAAATTGTGTCAGTTCGACAGTGATGGTTGGGACCACGTATAGTGGTAAACAATGATTTCTTTGTAGGATTGCGTATGTATGGGTATGTGTGGGTTCGGCTTTATATATTATTTGCACTGCAGGGGCATTAAAGGGATATGTTTTTGGTTTATGTGTGTCTGGTGTGGTAGTTTTGTTGAGTTCATGAGCCATGGTTTGACAATGTGACAACGGGGTAATTGAATTTGTTTGGGTTTTTTTTTTTTGTTTTTTTTTTTTTTTGTGTTGTTGGTTTGTGAGGTGATGTGTGACGTGGGTAGAATGGTTGTGTGTATGGGAATTAGCTGGCAAATAAGTTGTGATAGTGGGACATTGATAGTGGGGCCACATATAGTGGTAAACAATGATTTGGTGGTGTGTGTTGTAGGCTAGTTGGTTATGTGTATGTAAATAAGTGTTCCAATTGGTTGTGTTCGTGTGACATGGATGGTTGGGGCCACATGTAGTCAATTGGGCTGTGTGCCTTGTGTTAACCACCAAACCAGTTAAGCCCGAAACCTCCTTATGCGCTTTGACCTTTTGTGACACCTCCTCTATGTATCACGTGCCGCACACACCACACATCCCTTTCTTATTTACCTGCGTGTGACACGCGCCTAACCTAGAGCCCACTAATGCAGCTGTAACTGATCTACTAACATGTAAATAAGGGCATTAACGTCCTTGAAAAAACCCCAGGACTAAATGGTTCATTAGAAAAAAAATGGAACCAATTAGATCATAAGATCAAATTTTAGGATTTATTGGTAAATCTCCCATAAATAAAACTAGATTTGGATGAAAGGAGTTACATGCGGCTCATGTTTTTTGAAGTGAACCATAAGATCTAAAGCACCATCATAAAATATTTCCATTGCTTCCCACTTGTTGAATTTAAGAGTAACAGTAACACGTTTTTCAGTTTCATCTGCAACAAAAATTTCAAAGATATGTATGTATTTTTTTCTTGCTGTCCTCTACATTTATGTCTACATTTGAAGAGGGTGGCATTACAATGCATTGTTTGGGTTCAGGGTTTCCATGGACCTCATTATATGCTTCCCAAACCATCTTTACTTTAGACTTGTTTAAAATCTTAGTCTTCTTCCTCTATTTTCAGACATAACATTATATATAAAACAACAAAAACAAAACTTATAAATGAGTTAATAAGAAGAAGAAAAATTAGGAAAAGTATAAGATTAAAAGTACACAAAGGAGATACTTTCTGGGCATTATTCATCTTCGCCTCCTCTAACTAGTCTCGATTCAAGACTGGAATCCTAGATTGTTTTATGATACGTGAACAGTCAAATAAAGGTATGAAAATATGTTTGTCTTTATCTAATCACTAAATCATGGCTGGTGTAATAATTTTTGAACTGTTCAACTAAATAAAATAAAAACTTGATATAATGGATTTTGGCTAAAAAATCATGTGTTTTCGTATCATTCTACTCTGGATTTATTTCATGCATATGCATCAAGAGGAATAATATTTCAGTAGTAGGATAGCAATTGGAACTTGCTAAAATTAGAAATTTTGATTAGTTTGATGATTTAGAGATACTACCAAAGCTTTACCTTTTGATGTTAACAGTTAGGACTCTTGGCCAAGAGAAGACACTTTTTTATTTTTGGATAAATTAGATATCTTAATTAGTCAAGACAAGCCTCTATACATAGAAAAATAAAAAACATTTTCTACTAATTTTTGAGATATAATTGATGCATACCATGATACAATTTTAACATTGTAATAGTGTTTGAAGCTTAAAAAAACTCTCAACACAATTTACTCAATTTTTTGAATTATTAAAATACAAAAATACATATGTCAATACATTATTAGTTGGTTTAATTTTTTATTTTATAAATTTCATCTATCTAACTCCATTTTTTGAAGTTTTGAATTTTTAAAATCTAAAACACACATGTCATATAACCATTGGTTTTTTTAATTTTTTAAATTAGATACATTTAAGAAAATTAAATCACATTTCTAAATTCATTAAACATTTTAAATTTAAGATACACTAATTTAACCTTTAATTTGTTAAATTAATTTGAAGGACTTTTATAACCATTACTGTTTTAAAATGTCATTGCATCTATTATATATATATATATATTATTACAAAATATTGTCAGGTATCAAATTTAAAAATAAAATAAAATTAAAAAAAATGTTGTCCATAGCCTCTTCCGTTGATATGGTAACATTTAATTTAATTTAATTTTTTTTTATAAACGTACTCTTCACCATATTTATGTAAACTGAACAAAAAAAAAAATAATGATTAATAATATTTTTCATGCGATGTGACTATTAATGTGACATTTTCTAACTAGTTTTGAACAAAAGTTAATTTCATGAGTAAATTGAGAAAAAATTAAAATTTGAAGGAATAAAGTGGAAACAAAATTTTTAAAGGCCAAATTGAAAAAATGGTAAAACATAAAAGATACCAAGTGTAATTTACCTTTAAAATTAAAACTACTGATTATTTGTCATACATAACATTATTTAAAAATATTTATATATAACTCTTTTTCTTAGGGTCAGTTCATACGGTGTTTTGTCCCAACTTTAATTGGGTCCCGTCTAGTAGACAGTGGAATTGATCTTCTAAATTAGTTAGTCCAATACTGAGTCATCAAAAAGAATTTAAATGCATAATTTTGAGATAATTTCTATGTATTCAAACTCCAAATTTTTTAGATAGTCAGGTGGGAGTTTAGGGCAGAAAAATTATAGAGATTGAGCATTTTTTGTTTTAAAAATAAATCAAAAACAAATAAATCCTTCCCAAATTATATATATATATATATATAATTTAATATGTTTTTTTAATACCTATAATTAGAGACCAACAATTAAAATTTTTAAAAATATTTAAAATTACCTGATTAATGCTAGATCCTAATGTTATAAAATAAATTTTTTTAATATCAATTTCACAGTCACAAAGTTTCACACTCCTTTCTTACCTTCCTACAAACACATAATCGTTTGTTAAAAATCCACTTATAAAACCAATATACATTGATCCGTATTTTACATTTAACAAACAAAACTTGAGAGTGTCTATTTAAAATGAAATATACATACATAAAAAATTTGTCAAATTAATATATGCACACACATATGTTTAAATGTAGGGTCATGCTTAAGTGTGCAACCTTAAGGTTGCACACCATATCTAACAATTGTTAGCCGTTAGATTACAATAATTGATCAAGACCATTGAATTGTTTAATCGTGAAAAAGTTGAAGCAAGGCGTAGGTTAATGCTTGTATTTGCATGATTACATCCCACTCGATCTCTGTATTTCGTCTCTATCTCTCTGTTCTCCTCTCTTGCAAGGTTAGTCGATTATTTGTTGATTTCCATTAACAGGAGAAGCCCTGTTCGGTTAATGATTTCCATTGTGAAGCTCATGGAAACGATATAGCAGGCGATTTCCAACAACAACGTAACTACAAAGTGTGTTGGTTCCATTCTTTGAAGTGAAGCCCTTCTCTGGAACTAGATATGAGGTATGGAGCTGTCTCGCTCTCTCTGTCTCCCTCTCTGTCTCTCTGGCCCGTTCACTTCAGCTATTTTCCATCAACTAAACCCCCAGCCTAACTTCAACCGCTCTACGCTTCGGTCCAACGGAAACCCCTCCATTGGCAACTAACCTTTCTCTTTCTCTGTCTCAAGCGAGTGTTTGTGTTTGCACAAACAGCTAAACAAATGTGAAAATGTCATGTTTGTGTTTGTGTTAACAATTTTCGGTCATCAAGTAATTGTTTGTAGTAATGTCCTGTGCAGTATGGCCCCAGCGGAAGTTAAAAGGGAAGGTCATGATTATGACATTCGAAATGAAGCAGATGACATTCGTTTGATGAATGAAAGTCGGCGAACACGATCATGGTTGCGAAGGTGGTCAGAGCAATGAAGAAGCAACCAACATGAGCGGTGAACATGGCGGCGTGAAAAAAGAGATGGTTGGCGATGCTCATCGCAATGACATGGTTGGTGATGTTGAGCGTGCTATTGGAGCGAAATTTGATTGATCGAAGATGGAGAAGATTTCTACAATCGTATGCTAAGCGAAGGGCTTTAGTATCACGAAAATCAATTTAACACAAATAAAGAGGAAAGGTCGTTAGTAGGCGTGGTTGTGTTCAAGGAGGTCGAGATTACCAAAATACTTGGACCGTGTTCTTTGAGAAGAGTAGAGCTCCCAAGGCACTAACAAGAGTAGGTTGCAAGGCCCAATTTAGCATCTGATGCGATCACGGATCTTTGGTGAAGGAAAGTATGTTGTGACTCACTTAAATGAGACCACAACCATGAATTAGCGGAACAACAACGTGTGATGTATCGAGGTCACATCGCGGTTTAAGCAATGACAAAGCTCAAGCAATGGCTATCGCAATGTCGGTGTGAAGACTAGCCAAATCATGGACTATATGGTAAATCAATCCGGGTCTTATGAGAATGTTGGTTTCATCCGTGCGGATCTGCACAACCATATTCAAGCGAGCGTGAAGCGAAGTTGAGGATGGTGATCGCGAGGTGCGTTGGTTTACCTATGTGCAAAACTTGATGTTGATGCGTTTTTTACAAGTATGATGTGTATAGCGATAACAAGTTACAAAATCTCTTGCAGGCGATTCGAAATCATGGTGACTACATAAAGTTTGGTGATGTGTTGATATTTGACTCAACTACAGAACCAATGCATACAAGAAACCTTTTGTCATGTTGGTGGTGTGACTAGCCACTTTAGGACCACGATATTTGCATGTGTTTTGCTAGCTAATGAGACAATTGAGACATACACATGGGTTTTGGAAACATTTATGGAGGCGATGGGCAATAAAGCACACATGTGTCGTCTTGTGAGATGGGGATAAGAAGCGTCGAGAGGCAATCGGAAGAGTATTTCGAGCGCAAGACATCGATTATGTAATTGGCATCTTAGGAAAAATCTTTGTTTCAAATGTTCACATAAGTGGCTTTGCACATGCTTTCAAGCGGTGCATGGACATGGAAAGCGGATGAGACAAAGTTTGAGCATGGTACGGGCGACAATGGTCGAAAAATTTGGACTTCAAACCAGCAGTTGGGTGTTGGAGACATATGAAGCGTCATATGTGAAATTTGAGGCATATATCGTGGACATTTCTTTCTTTGGGATGAAGAGCACTTTCGGCGCTTCGGGTGTATGAATGCTTATTTCAATCCCTTCCTCCAACACAAATTGAAGCTATATGAATTTGTTAGGCACTATGATCGGGCTCTTGCAAGGATAAGGTATAACGAAATTTGGAGATGATCTTTGAAACAAATAACACTTTTCGGTATTGATTACTCCATTGCGAGATATAGAGACATGGGTGAGCTATTCACCGAAATATATTTAGAATGTTAGTGATGAAATCTTAGAAGAGGAAGTTGAATGTGAAGGGCGTGTTCCTTTTTGGGATGGTCGGAAATGCTACTATATTCATAAGTACAAAGTGAAGGGCAGATCATGGATAGTAACACGATCCGATGGATCTTTGCAATGAGATGTTCTTGCATGAAGTTTGAGTCGTTGGGGCTACCTTGCCCACATGATATGTGTTATGAAGCCGAAAATTTCCATAAATTCCCCAACTTGTGTCTTTGCATAGATGGACAAGAGTGCAAGCAAGGATGGCCGACAATGGCCTCAACCCTCAATTGATAGCACTACAACAGATGGCGGTATGGGATATTGAGTTCTTCCTACAGCGAAATGTGTTTCTATGCCTCATAATCAGCGGAAGGTTTCAAAGAGGCTAGGGATGCATGTCTTCGATGTGGCCGGATGAAGGAGTTATATGAGAGGAATTTGAGCGGTGGGAATGGAGCGGAGAAACATTCATTACATCGACAATTTGGAGTAGAAGATCTGATGTTGTGAAGACAAAGGGAACCCGGGGCGGGCATCGTCCAAGCTGTGGAAGACCAAGAAAATGTGGGAATTGCAAATGCATTGGGCACACAAAGCGAGCGTGTCCTAAGGTTCGGTTTAGGCGAGCGATGGTACTAACTTTCGAGATCGAGATACACCTCACATAAGCGACCTTGAGTACAATGCGAGTCATCGCCGTTCATTTGCAAAAGCGGGTTGGTGGATCCAAGTACACCGCACATTAAGCACAGCGACTATTTTTCGATGTTTCTCCTGATTCCAAGCAGCCTGTGGGGCAATACGGTAGTGTTGAAGCAGCAGTGTGGAAAAATGATTCGAACACAATTGATGAGGTGAATCAGGTAATTGTATAGTTTGGAGAAAGTAACCCAACAAACTCGTTACTTTATCTCCATGCCGATTGGTATATGAATTAGGAGTTCTGAGCAGGGAGTTATGAAATTATTTCATGTTTACTATGGACGTATGGGTTTATTGTTAGTAAAATTATGGTGGGCCTATATCGACAGCAACGAAGCAGTATTTTTAACTTGACAAGTTGAAGAAGAAAATCAAGCAATTGTGGTATTGGTTTGAATGCCTGAAAAGGATGAAGACTTCTTTCGATGAACTGATGGTAACAAAGTAGAAAGTAGAAAGTAGAAAGTTGTTGTGTTGTTGTGTTGTTGTGTTGTCTGTAACAAAGTAGAAAGGAGAAGGGAAAAAACTACACAGAAGTTACAATGTAGAAAGTAAGTTGTGTTGTTGTTCATGTCCTCTCTCTCTGCAAACATTCTGCCCTTTATAGCTATAAAATTCCCACGACCCCATGATCTGCCAATTCTGCAACTGCTTCTGTGCAACTTCTGCAACTGCACGGTCATTTCTGTGTATTGAAACCACATAAAAGCTTCACTTGTACCTGTCGAAGTGCATATAATTGAAGTTGCCACCTGTGCCCAGATCCTTTTAGCCTTTCCTCGTGAATCTGAGACTCCCAATTCGTTCATGTTTCCTCTTGGAAGTGGCCACTAAATCGATGAAACCTTTGCGATGCTTGCTCCAGTGTAAGTCGGTGGCATGCAAGATTCAATGTTAGGTGAATGGAAGCATTTGTTGGGAGGATGTGGGAAAAATAGGTGCAAAGAGGAATTTTAATCTAATATCAATCATAATTTAGTGAAAATATGGCCGAACTTTTTTTTAAAAAAGTAGTTCCCATTTTTGATTATAAACCGAGATGTATATTTTGTTTTTGATGTAAATAAGTTGTGTAATTTAGATTCGTAAAATGTAGGACAACAATTGTGTTTAAGTCATTACAATCTGAGAACATTGAACATATTTTTATTAAATTACGGAGGAATTTCAATATTTGGCGAGTGTGATGATTCATAGTCGAGGCGATAACGATGAGTGGCCTAGTGTTGTGGTTCGATGGCCCGGTTGCAAGGATTGTGGTTGTGTTTAGTGGACAATATTACATCGAATTTTGTCTCATAATGATGAGGACATGGCCCACAATGGTGAAAAGGAAGGTCGACGGGAAGCGTCAACATTTGGCGAGTGGACTTGAAGATTGAAGTCGAGGCGATTCTGATCGCGATTATGGTGTAGGCGTGTGGGATCATGCAATCTTTGGGCCACAAAAAGCGATTATCTGTGAAACGAACTATCTCCGTTCTAGGCATTCCAAGTATAGTAAACCTCCATACATGCATCGATCTCCTTTTGTTGTGTTTATTTCATGGCCTGCTGTTTTGAAACTTACATCGTGAGCAAGGCTCTGCTTTGTCTCATGCTTCCTCTGAAAGTATGCCCACTAACTCATAATGATGAGGACATGCCCCACAATGGTGAAAAGGAAGGTCGTTTGGAGCAGTCAATATTTAGCGAGAGGGACTTGAAGATTGAAGTCGGGGTGGCGATTATGGTGTAGGCGTGTGGGATCATGCAATGATGGGCCACAAAAAGCGATATCTGGATATCAATACTAAACCTCCACTTCTATCTGTGGAGCTCCTTTTCTTGTGTTTATTTCATGGCCACCAAGCTGTTTTAAACTTACATCGTGAGCAAGGCTCTGCTTTGTCTCATGCTTCCTCTGAAAGTGTGCCCACTAACTCCATGGTGGTGGTAAAACTTCCCCTATCACTTCTAGGTGACCCACATGAAGAGCCCACATTCGGTGGTGGACATTCTTGGCCACATGCCCTCGATTAAGTGGACCATCTGTCGGCGGTAGCAAAACTTGGTGCAAACAATAGCCCCCATGTTCAAGTTAAATATTGCGGAAGTGATTGACACCCCCCCCAACCCCCCCCTGCCCCACCACCAATCCCCCCCCCCCCACACACACGTGGGGGCTGCTGATTGGAGAAGGGAAAAAAAAAAGAACAAATTTTTTTTAAAAAAGAAAAAAAAAAAAGTGTCGAGAGAGAGGGGTCATGGGGTCCCCCTTGTGGGGCTCAAGTCATATGATTCGAAAATTAGTGGCCTAATGGCCTAATTTCCATATAAAGTAAAAAAAAAAAAAAAAAAACCAGACTTACCCAAAAAGGAAATTAGGGCCATTAGGGCCACAAAACATTTTTCTATGATATTTAACTTGAGGGGCCATTGTTTGGGGCCAATAGCAAATTTGTTATCTGGGCCAAAACAAACATAAACTAGAGCCCAAATATCTTGGCCCCATCATAAGCTATAAAAGACCCACCCTTTCAACTTCAAACCACTTAGTTTCCCTCGATTCGAACTCCCAGTGTACTCCTCCTTCTCAACCATTGCCGTTCAAAACGAGCCACGACAAAACCCTAACCCATGGCGCGAAAAAATCTCAACCATCTCCATCTGAGGAGAACAATGAAGACCTACTCCGCTTCCCGGACCCTATCGAGCACGTGTCGCTCCTCTAAAATTTGGTGCAACCCTATTGCCCGGCAAGCTCTGTCGCTAAGGCTAGTCTAGGCCCTACCTTCGCGTCTTACTTCCCAGACGAGCTAGCTCCATACTATCCCTTGGTAATGGTGAGAACCTTCTTCTCAACCAACACATTTGGTGAAGTGGACTAAGCTGGAATGTCGGCAAAAACCCACTCAGAGGTGGAGGTCACCAGACTCAGATTAGCGAAGGCTGGGCAGAGAATTGAAGGTCCTGACAGCTTTGAAGTATGGAAGCACCGGGGCATTGGTGAAACAATTAGGTATCGACTAAAATTTATAGCCGGACAAGGGGTGATTCTTCTTCTTTGCATGCTTTTGGTCATGATCTAGTAACTCCTACTCCTCAATTTTGGTATGATTTCCCTACCATCTTAGATGTAGCTCACTTGGTCTCCCAATCTTGGGCAATCAATTCATGCTCTCCTTGAGCCTCCAAAAGTGACATTTACTTTAAACAACGACATGTGCTATCTGATTTTGCCAAAAAATACCAAGGCAAGCTTTGGTTCCCCTGTCGATGACAAAGAAAGAAGCTTTTACTTACTTTGGCTTTGTGAGTTTCTTTTGTGTCCACAGGTACAAGATCACGAAAGAATACCTCCCCTTGCCTTGTGTATGCAAGATGGCCAACTTATGGCTTTAGCCCTTATCTTCTTGCCACCCTTTACAAGGCCCTATTTTCCTTTGTGGACAAGAAGATTTACAGCTGTGGTGGCCCCTTCAGCTCTTCGAACTGGTTGTATGCCTATTTCACTGAGGCACGACCACCTAACACCTTGAAACTTTGTTTGCTACTCCTATCTTTGAGCAAGCTGCTCACTTATACCGACCAACCCATCCTCACTTTCACAAATCATCGACCATGTTTTACAACCTTCCCGAGACCTTCCCACTGTACATGCCATTTCAAAACTTTGAATTCTCCTCGATGAACTTAGCTTCCTCTTCACAGACCCATCGGTTACACAATGACCAAGTCCAAGAACAAAATGAGAGTTGGAGACACATTCTCACTGTAGACATGTCTTGGTTGGTACATTCAGTATCCTCCGCCAAGCTATCCAGTGCGGTTTTGAGACATCTGATCCGAATCAATGGTCGAGCAATTTGGTCTTTCGGGCTATCCCTTATCCTTATTTCCACCCAACCATCCATGAGGAGATTGGGTCAGAATCCACTTCAAAGATCCTACACAAAATTTGAATCCATACTCCAGAGAACACCAAACTTTTCCAAGAATTTGGCCCTTCTTCTTCAAACACCTTGAATTTGCTTTCGGTGCTTTTCACCATTGGTGGGGACTTATATCTGCCATTATTTTCTACAAGCCACTTGAAAGGCGCATAACGATACTTGTCATATTAGGGCGCATATCCTCGCCTTCAAGGTTAAGGCTACGGTATCCTTCCTCCATATACTTGAGATCCACATTGTGTCATGCAATTTGTTTTGTTTTTTTCTCTAAAACACTAACTTGTTTAACCTTTGACAGCCAAAATTGGGTCTGCTGTTGAACCATTGGTTAGGGACCAACATAAAGGCAAGGCTCCAATGGATGCAACTACTCAGACAAACACCCCTTGATTCAAAATTAATGCGGACTCTTTTGCGGCCTTAGACAGCGACGAGAGAGGAACTACCACCGTACCCTGCGAGGCAGAGGTCACAAGAAGAAGAAGAGCACTGCTCTGCTCTAAGCCAGACCTAGCCGAGTGGGATATCCCTCTCGGCCAAATGTAGCCAAACTACATCAAATCCTTGAGGCGGTATGCAGTAAGCCTTCACTTTACATTTTACATCATCTGAATTTCCATTCACGGTAGTGATCACTTACTTTTGTGCGAGAGAAAAAAGGAGATTACTTCTTCTTCTGCTGATGATGTGATGCTTCCACTTCTCCTCAACACATTCATCAAATTCCATCCCATCGACAATGTACCCACAGAACCCATTGTACAACCAACTCCACCACCACACTGAAGCATCTAGCAGACTTCCTTACAACCTTCTTCACACTCTTACCCACGACCAATCTACACAATCGGACATCGAACATCGTTCCACTTCTCCTCAACACATTGTCCATACATCTCTAGCCCTCAACCATCACCATCCAACCCTCCAATTCCCAAACTTCAAACAAAGAATCGAGAGGATTGAATTTGACATTTCAATCAACACCCAATCCTCTCCAGCAGATGAGAACACAAAATCCCTCAACCACAAGTTCACCACGCGAAGGTAAATAGAATTACAAATGTTCTTTGTTTGTTTGGGGAAAAAAACTTCTCGTTAAATGGCGGTATTGTTCTCCAATTTACGAGGATGGACATATCTGGGACTCATCTCCACGACCAATGGGCGAGCAGAACTTGAAGGTCTGATGACTATCCTGATAGCGATCTGAGAGAAAAGAGCTGAAAGCGTGATCTTGCCATTTCATCGATGCGAAACAACTCGTCTGATGCCACAACCACGGTGAACAAGGCCAGCCGTCGGTAGCGCGTTATCGGGCCAGTACTACCATTTCCAACCTCATCCTATTTACTCTTTATTACTTGCAAGCATATATTGTCACGAACCATTAATGTTCAAAGGCCATCGGTCCATCGCGGGATATTTGGGCGAAGTTTGATTCTTCAACAAGATCTAGGCGAAATATCCCCATTGCCTCAAAGGCTACATACATTTTGATCTTTGAAACTCAACAAACCTTAACCACCTTCATCAACCTCATTAACACCCAGTTGAAGAAATCATTCTCCACAAACTGATGAAACCTTGGCTGTCTTTACTGCTTGTTGTAAACCTCTCCCTAATCCTTTCAACCCCATTCAAGTAAAGCAATTGGCCAAGATCATCACGGAATGGCCAACCCTTTCGAAGATGGTTCGGACTTCTTTGGAATGATATGCAAACCAAAAAGGATTTCCTAAACGAAGCCCACACCATATCTACTTCACTCAAACTAAGCCAGCAAACCTCTGCAGGCATTCTTGAGCAACACCAGCACTTGAAGTTGAGGAAGACAAACTCATGGCAGAACTTGCCACTGACAGGCAAAGAAAGGCTCATCTGCAGCAGCAACATGACCAGCTTCATGAAGAAGCAAGGATGATGCTCTCCCAAATTAGACATCATTCTGCATCCATTCAGACAACTAAAAATTTGAGTTGGACCAAGCCCAAGCCATCTTTGGCGGATGCTCAATCGAGTGGGGTGTTCTGGCAGATTCTGTTCCCCAAATCGTAGCCTACTTTATGGGGTCAAGCATGCTCATTTACAGTTCTTTGCTTTCTGTGCTTCAACTCTTTCTGCTATATATATACTCTCTGCTTTGCTATATGGGATCAACGAATAGCCTTAAGTCTGCTGCTTTGCATATTAGCCTTTCCAAGCTGTTTGAATGATGTTTTGGTGTCTTTGTATTGGAAGTCTCTTCTTTGGATTGGGGAAAGTTATTGGAGTCTCTTCTTGGCCTTGTTGTAATTGTTGATCTCTTCTTTGTAGTTGTTTTCTTTTTTGGAGGTTGAAGGATCGAGGCTCAAGTCTGAATCTTGAGTTGAAGGTTCACGCTCAAGTCTCAATGGCGGCTCTATGGTCTTAAGTTTGTTCATCTTTGCCTTGGAGTTTCATCTGGTTGCCACTGTTATGCGGTTTTTCGAGGATGGGCTTGGAGTTACATTCTTATTGTTTTCATACATTTTTGTTTCTCTTCATTGATGCATCACCAACTAGGAGGTCGGACCTTGTTTAGCTCAACCTCCTCTTTCTTGATGTAGCATTGACACCTTGTATGTGCTTTTCATGAATCTGAGTTTTTGTTTTGCGAACAAAAACAAAATTGAATATCAATACTACTGTGTTTTTAATGGTGCATTGTATGGTTGTTTTTATTTTTTGTGCAATTTTTCACCGTTTGTGCATTGTTATGAAGTAATCAATTCCCTTCAAAGTGCATTATAGTCACCGCTATTTGTTTGTTACGTGGCCTTTTTTTGCTTTGTTTTGGACAAAATCATGGCATTGACAAAAATCAAACAAACATAATGGATGTTGTAAGCGAACAAACATTACTACTTTTAACTTGCATTGTTTGTTGGACAAATATGACATTGCGGTTGACAAAATTACTATATTCATTTAAGCAAATATGACATTGCATTGTTTGTTACGTACCCATAACATTGGAATTATGTGTATGACATTACGTATAGGCCACGATAAAAGCAAACAAACATTACTAGACCTCCCCTCGTTTGTTCCAGTCCCAAACATTGGAATTACGTGTACAATCAATACGTGTGGGAAATTAGGATTATCACTGCTGCGACCTAAGAAGTTGTCACGACAAGCTGATCACGATTATCCGATTGTGGTTGACATCGAAATTCTTGTCGTCTTGGCGGGCCATGATAAAATCGCTGCCGTATTTGTTGTAATTGCAATCAATCACATGCAGGAAGGATACTCGCCCATCTTTGTATTGTTCACATCCATAATGAAGTCAGCGGCGGCTTAGCCGCCTGAAGGATGAAACTATGTACACAAAGCGAATAACACAAATCGAATGCGATTCTGGTAGGAAATAAGCGGATTTTTTCGTAATTGCAAATTAAAGCGGTACAATGTACCTTGTGTGGACATTGGGTATATTAAATTTCTTTGCATGTACTTGATCACAAACATCCACGATCGAAAGTGCTACAAATGAAATGTAACATTAGGTTTCTCGTAAAATATAAGCGAGTTTGTTAAATGAGTGATTGAGTGAAATAAGCGTGGCCTTGAGGTTTGTGCATTACTCGTCCATTTGTTGTAATGGCCTTTGTTCTAACATCACGGACGTCAAAAGATGCATGCGTCTCTGACATATTCATTTCCAAAGCTGTAGTTGCGATAAGGCATGCATTGTTTGAACTGTTGCGAGAATAGCGGGGTTAGTTTTTGTGAAGGATGTGACGGTGTTGAAGTAGATATGTGAAATCGGCCCGACATACCAACATATTTGCAGCGTTGACTTGTTGGTGTCTAGTGTGGCGGATGCCAATGAGTCAAATAGAGTGCATACACGGTCTACCATATCTATTTTAGGCACAACCAATGTACTCCTCTATAATTGAAAGGCATGTAAATCGCACATAAACACAAGTGAAGACATTGTTTAGAGGGCATGCGAACATGTCTGAACTTTCATATTTACATTGACATTCATGTAAATGGGATCGACATTCATATTACCGGCGTTCATATTAAATCTACTCGCTTCAATGGGATGGACATTCATATTACCTTCGACATGCATCAAGCACCCGATATATCTGTCATGTCCAAAATATGATTTGTGATATTATCATGGTTCGAGAGGTTGAGTTTTTGATTTAGTATCAAAGTCTGCATGTTTAGTGTGTAAAAGTTGAGTCGACCAAAGTTTTACGAAAATATATGTACGCAATACACAACCGACCTAAAACACTTACTTACCAAGCACATATCTTTGGAAAGTACCACGCGGATATGCCTCCGTCTTTGTGTACTTGCATTTGTCAGATTAGTCAATTGAACGCGACCAAGTTGATTGGGCTGGAACATTATAGCAGACCGGGCAACTTGCGAAATAAGGTTGCCATTTGTTTAAGCGTAATATGAAATAACAATGTCCCTACATGGATGTCCATCATGCGAATATAGTGGCAATAACATTGTCGGATGGCACGACTTACGATGTCGGATAGCCATGCCTGGTTTGGCGTCGCATGTCACGTCGCGTAGCACATTACAAGGCATTTCATGCGATTCATAGACACGACAATGTCCCTACATTAAGCGTAGACATCAACGATGAAGCAACCTCTGACCTAGTAAAACTTAAGCGTATCGGCTTAAGCGTACAACATAAGATTATTTTTTACATTTGTACAACTATGGCGAATATTCTGATTCTACTAGTCTCCAATCAATGAAGATTACTTTTCGGTTTTAAAGAACATAATTAAAAGACAAAGTTTTACATATTACAAGTATTTGGTAAAATAATATGTGAAAATTGTAATGCTCATTTCGGTCGACAAGTTTAAAAAAAAAAACACATGTTTCTTACAAAGCTGGAGCCAATAGTATCCCAAAATAAGTGGAAAATGTAAGCGAGTAGAAGAAAATAGCTACGGAAAATTGCACTTCATTACAAGTTTTCAAACAAATTTGCAATTCATGGGTAAACTTTATTAAGTTTCATATTTAAAATTATAAAGGTTTCCATGAGTTTGTAAATTTTTTTGTGAAAATATCAGTGGTTTGCAATTTTCCCAATAGGTAGATATTAATGCGAGGATAAGACCAAAAGAAGAAAAACTTGATGAGGAAATTTAGCTTGATCTTTCCTAGCCTTGCATTAAATTCAAAGAAAATCCTACATGCGACATCGATAAACCCATCATAAACCCATCAAATCATAGAGAATGAAAATTTAAAAGCGATACCTACAAGAATAAAATAAACATAGCCACGACACATGAAAATTGTGGAAATCAAATTTATTTCACAAATACTATGGAGCAGGTTAATTAAGTACTAAACTCATCCGTACCTTTCATTTTTTTTACGTCAGAAATCTGAGTCAACAACTTCATTTTAGGCGTGATAAAACCTCTATGCTCTCCGGTGTTATCAAGTCCTATCAATATAAACAATCAAGTAACATCAACTCCTATTAATATAAACAATTAACTAACTTCGGCCTTTGTTAGGAAAATTAATTTGCAAAGTACATAACACATCCTTATGCATCTAAAATTGGTGCGGCGATGTCTAACGGTGAAACGGAACGCTTGTCCAACACATGCGGTTTGGGCCGGGACTTTGTCAAAATCTGCAACACAAGTGTACAACATTTATTCTGCAAGCTTGCGGTAGAATCACAAATATTAAAATACAACACAAATAATGGTTCAATTATGATCGATAATCTTTGTCGCCATCAATTGGTAATGAAACATCTGAAAGGTGAAGTTATGTGGCGACTTAGGAATTTTTCGCGATAAATCAGTACTCATTTTCCTATCATTTGCCGCGAATGCATATCCCCTACGTCTGTTGGTTCAACACCTCTTCCTCTTCCTCTTCCTCTTCCTCTTCCTCTTCCTCGTCCCTTTCGTGTGCCTGTTACAATTTGTCCCGCTCCCAATGTTTGGCCAACCTTACCAGGAGAAGGATGCACATTATGCCTTCTCCTCGCATTAGTGCAAGGTTTGCAAATCATCAAGCGAAGATAAACTACATTGTGCAGCGTTCTTGATGGCGAAATACGAAGAAAGAGATTTGCTATCTTAAACTGCGTATGTTTCCTCAACGCAAGGCCACGGTTGTTGTGCATGTCCCCAACTTCTTGGGCCGATGCATAGCTGTCCATCTGCATATCAATTATCTCATTCGACAACATTGCATTCACATAATTGTCCTCCCAATCCACCCCCTGTAAATCTTCAACATTACCCTCATTTGGGCTACCATAATAATTTGGGAAGACCACGCCGCCATCATGCAACTCGACTCCTTCGGTAGGGTCAAAACCCTTTTCCTCTGCGCGAGGCAATTGTCTTTGTTTCAATAAACACCGGCACTTTCTTTGCATCATTTGCTTCATTTGACAATATGTGTACATTCATTAAGCGGTTGTTTGCGGACAATATAAATTGCAACCACTTCGTTCGGCATTCCTTCGATTCGGCAATCTTTGGAGGACATGTTAATGTTACAATTTCTTTCATTCGACTCCACCTAATCACACAAACACATACATTAAGTTACTACCAAATTTCATCCCCAATTAACCTCTGTGGTATGCGAAGCATATTATGCTTGATTGCTTTTGCTTACCTTTGCATTGTCATGACTTCCTTCCCTCGGAAATTGAGCAACATGTCCCTTATTTCCGCATTGCTCTGAAGCACTTGCGTCATGGTTTCCTTGAGTTCACCAATGTGGGTCTCAACCTTGCTCAAGCGAACATCATCAATCCGTGGTTTTACATTTGTTATTGACATGGTGTGTGTCAATTAACGTCATCAATGTCGTTGCTTTCGCTTTTGTTGGAGAAACTCCACGACATAGTTGTCAAATCGGGATTCAAATCATAAATGAAAATGGTAATGCCTTTGAATCGTTAATCGATCTCAAGCTGTGAATCGTAAAGTTTGATGCTGCTTTCTTAAGTTGCACACAGCGTATGTGTACACACTTGACATATTAAATATATGTAATAAAATTAATTCCTCCATTCATACGAAATGAAAAAAAAAAATTTGTTGTAAATCATGCTCATCTGGTGTGGATAAAAACTTGATCGATCCCATGTTTACCACTTTACCTTTTCCCAATTACATAAACAAAGATAAATTTTCAATTCTGAACTAACAATAAGCTGGGCGACAATGTTTTGACCTTTTACAAGGTTAAAAACCAAAATCTTCAAGCTTTTCCAAAACTCGACTTGAGGCTTCACCAAAATTCATTTCATAGCGGAAGTAGTACATAAAATTGAATTTGTAAGGCTACAACATCCACCACATAGGAACTTAATGTTTTCGCCCCAAAAGTTCGAGTATTTGAGTAAATAGGGAGGGACAAAGCGAAAATATAATGAGGCAGCTAAGGAAAGGGTCCTTTGTTTGTCCTTTGCTTGTCACCTAGTCATAGGAACACAAATTACATGCATCACCGTTATCCATAACAATTGGGGCAATCTTTGTGAAATGTCTTGAGAATGAATGGGTTGATTACCTCATGTTCTTTGCAACATTTTCTTCCTTCCCATCGTCGCCTCGTCTCCGTATTTGGCATCACCCCAATCATTTAGCGAGGGGCCGGGCGTGTAGTAACGGCGTACTCTTACGAGGAGGGCAAAAGCGATCCAAGTAAAATAATTTGCATTATAAGGGAAAACATATTTACTATACACTTGAACAAAATAATCCGTGATAGATTAACAATGCATACAACTTACAACACAATCATATGGTATATTTGTCATCTTTGTTCACTAACGAGTAAGTTTGTAGTTATAGCAGCGCCATTTTATTGACCCATATATGCAACAATGGATGAAATATGTAATCGGCATGGTACAAACAAACAACGGTCAATTCGTTACCATCGGAAGGAAAACACATCCGGTTGCATGGTTGAACTTTCATCTTATACTTAGAACACCTTTGACAAGGTATTGCGATTGTCGGCTTTGCCCAATTACATGCCCCATACGGTCACATCCTTCACGGCATGAGCGAGCAGCGAGGCTCAAGCCGGTCATTGTGGTAGAGACACAACATGGCCCCAACACGTCTGGGGCAAACTTCGCGAAACTTCGTCATCCGCACCATCACTCTCGGTCGGATAAACTCTCAACGGTTCAAAGAATGATTCCCGCGGCTCCAACCTCTTCGTAGATATTGGGATATGCATCTATTGAACGATGAAGCTGCGTCATTGCCTTGACCGTATACCCAATAAGACATGCACTTCCTCACGGGTGAGCCTCGGTGTGACCATGAGCGATCCAGCGAACACGTGTCGGGATCGAAGTTACTGTACCAACCATTGGCACATGTTGTGATCTATCTGGTACACTTTAACGAGGAGGCCACGAACCCAATATCAATATTTGCTGCTTTTGTGCCGTTCTGGCGGTTCACGATATCAACAATTGACTTCAATGATATGCGGACTTGCATTTTACTCTGCAATGTTATTAGCGTGAACATTAATACAAAAATTAACCAACATTGTGTCGATAGCGGGTCCTCCCCAAATGCGATTCTGAAAACACTAAGCACCTAAGTACCTTTGCGATTTCTTTGCAACTTCTTCGCCCAGTTCCTTGGCACTTGCCTTAGCCATGTCTGAAACCTCTTCTTCTCATCACGGGGAGTTCCTTCCACCTTTCCCCAATATCCTTTCGGCTCTGTAAGTGTTACACGAGCGTGGCCTTTATCTGAGACAAATAGGAGCTTTAAGTCCAAAATAATTGTCACCAAAAGTTGTATCACTTCATAATGTGTGCACATTTTATGGTATTTACATATGTTTGCACATACAAATTACTATTTACAGTTTAAATAATAACGGACATGGAATTTTACACATAATCGGAGTTTATAAGAACATGCAATATAGGCGTCTATATTTTTGGAAATCATTGAATCGACACGATAAAGCACATAGTGGTGTGCGCATGGAATAGAAGTCCATACTTTGCTATCCCACCGATCCACGTGTTTCCATATGGTACTCTACTTACTACATGTCTGCACACTAACCATATTAGGTCGGGGTTATGCCTTCTCGTCTTTCCTTGAATTGTTCTTTGGTGCAAACATTGTCAATTTAGTAAGTATATATGTTACATATGGATGGATATCTATACATATATGTACACAAATCATGAACATTGACATTTAGGGACCAATTTTTACACAAACAAATTTTGTCCCAACTACATAATAATGCATCCGTAATGTCAATTTTGGTTGCTAAAAATATAAGAGTAATATTAGAGATCATGACAATAATATCATGAAATGTATCATGAAAATGTTTTTATCATTTGATTAGCATTGATTAGTGTATGGTGTTTTATTGTGTGTATAATCCAAATGTGGAGAATCTTTCATGATCACATTCATGATATTATTTTCATGATTCCTAGCATTACTCTATATATAATAACCACATCATTTACGCAACAACAATTATAAATGGTCCAAATTATTTTGGCCCTTACTTTTAGTCTCTAAAATCTTAATTTCTTTTGAGTACAAGCAATGTGCCTGGTATAAGCTATGAGTTGAAAATATGTAATGAGAATTGTGCAAAAATCTTGTCACCGTTTGACGACGGAGGATTAAATCTTGTGAGCGCTTTGAAGGACCTTGTCGAACTGTAAAAATAAATGGTCAAGTGGCGCTTTTCGACGAGGGGGCTCGGTAATGTCAACCCTTTCAATTCGTGAACCTTTGCCACTTGCCTTCAATGTGTTCCTTTGCCTGTAACAAATATCAGCGTAAATGAAATTTTGTTGAAGGCCAAATTACATCGGTGGTATATACGTTTTGTGCATTCTATCATCTTCGTCGGTTAACTTTAAAGTTAGTCAATCTTGCCTTGCCATTTAAAAAGTTGTGCCATTTTCGTGAAAATGGTAACGTCGTGTTCCGTTGTCACCGAAAATTATGAGTGAAGTGGTTTAGTATAACTTCGATTGAATTATGGATTTCTAAATTACATCCATGAGAATCGCAACATGTGGCCTATGTGCACATATTACGGTAACAAATCGACCGATTTTAATCCGATTACCGCAATTCATGGTGCAATTTGAGGCTATCGCAAGTGTGTCAAACTCAAATCGCACAACCTCGTGATGGCGTTACATAGCGGCACAATATGCCATACGAGCAGGCCGTGGTATTTAATGCGTCTGAAACATAACCTTGCAAACCTAACGGTATGAAATCTTGAGCGACATAAACTCACGGTTGCCGCATTATGCGACATATCGCCCATATCCACTACGATATTTCACGCAAAAATTTAATGCAATATTCATAAGGATCACGAAAGAACATTACTCGAAATTGTAACAAAGCGAATTTGTTGTCAACAACTTACAATGAGCGAACCATTGAGTCCTCGTACATTATGCAGTGGTACTTTTCGTGTATTTTCAAGTACGATATGTTGTGGTTAATTTATGCGAGATATGGCATGCCTTTGTTTCTGAAAATTAATTGCCCATATGTTGTACTCGTTTTATAGTATTTACGACTTGAAGCAGAATCAACAACCAATCGCACACTTGGAGCAGAGGCCACATCGGACATTCAACCCAACATCACCCATCGCAACTTACCTTCATGCGGAGAAATAAAAACCATTTACCTTCTTTGAGCGAAGACCGTTTGTCACTATGGAACTTCGTCAATGGCAATATCGGTTTGTCACCGCGTGGTTTGTATACCTAGTCGTGCGTCTGGTTTCAATGACCTAAGGAGGAAGCAGTTTATTAGTTGAAATGGTAATGTCGTGCGAGTGGAACCTGATGAGTCATAATAATAATGTGCTCGGAAAAACAAATAAACAGACTCACACATGCAGAAAATGGTGACTCTTCTGAGTCGGCGACTGGCCTTGATCGAAATGGAGAGCAGAGAGAGTGTATTCTTGGAGGTGGGCAAAACCGAAATGGAGAGAAGGAGGGACACCACAGTTGCGAAATTTGTATGTGAGAAATGGAAATGAGTTGGTGAGATTAGAAGGCTCTGACATGTGGGTCATCATGAAAATCTTGCATCTGTGGGAAGCGTATCTGGCGACTTTGGTTTTGTTCCAAATTTGGGAGGAAAGCAAAGCGTCGTGACACTACATAAAGGCGAAGTTGGCAAGTTGGGGAAAAAAAACCAACAAGTCCACCAGTTATTACTTTCCAGAATACAATTTTGATTGGTAGCACGAATTCCCTTTCCCGGAATCCCTCTAATTTCCATTTTAAGTAAACTGTTTTTTTTTTTTTTTTTCCTTTGCGTTTTTTTTTTACCCAAAATGGCATTTTCGAGGATTAAGACTCCCGTTTGAGCTCCCGTTTTTCCCTTCAGAAAAAGTAAAAAATTACGGCAACACAACTCCGAATTATAATTTTTCCTTTAGAAAAGTTAGGGATCATTAATTTTTGTCATGTAAATGATCATGAAAGATTTCTGATCCTTGGATTACCTTGATTAATGTGTGCTGCTTTGTTCTAAGTGTAATCCAAGAGTCACAAAACTTTAATGATTATTTTCATGAAAGATTTTTCATGATACGTGTGTTTGGTAACGTTTACGTTTTCAGGTTTATATTTACAAAAATTTTATAAACTGGTTTTTGTTTAGTTTTTATTTATTTTTAGAAAAACATAAACGACAAACGCGTTTGGTAATTGACAAAATGTTTTAAAAATTTTTAAAATATAAAAAAGAGTGAGAAATGGCAAGTGGTGGTAAGTGGCGGCGGAAGACAGTGGTGGAAAGTGGTGACGGTGGGTGGTGGGTAGCTGGTGGTGGTGGGTGGTGGCGGGTGGTGGCGGGTGGATGGTAGGTGGTGGTAGTGGGTGGGTAGGTGACGATGGCGGGTGGTGGGTGGTAACGAGCGGGTGGTGGTGGCGAGTGGTGGTGGCAGGTGGATGGCGGATGGCGGATGGCGGATGGTGGCAGGTAGGTGGTGGTGGGTGGGTAGGTGACGGTGTCGGGTGGTGGGTGGTAGCGAATGGGTGGTAGTAGTGGTGGTGAGTGGTGTTGGCAAAAGGGTGGTGGGTAGTAGTGGGTGGTGGCGGTGGGTGGCGGGTGGTGGGGATGGGTGGGTGGGTGGCGGTGGCGGGTAGTGGGTGGTAGTGAGTGGGTGGTGGTGGTGGTCGTCGTGGTGGTAGTGGGTGGTGGTGGCAGGTGGGTGGCGGGTGGTGGTGTTGGTGGTGGTGACAAGTGGTGGGTGGGGGTGGCAGGGGGGTGGGGGAGGGCGGGGGGGGGTGGCAGGTGGGTGGCGGATGGCGGGTGGTGGTGGTGGTGGTGACAAGTGATGGGTGGTGGTGGCAAGTAGGTGGCGGATGGCGGGTGGTGGTGGGTGGTGGCAGGTAGGTGGCAGGTGGTGGTGATGGCAGGTGGTGGGTGGTGGGTGGCGGATGGCGGGTGGTGGTGGGTGAAAGCGGGGAGGTGGCAGGTGGTGGTGGTAGTGGATGGGTGGGTGACAGTAGTGGGTGGTAGGTGGAAGGAAGTGGGTGGTGGTGGTGGTGGTGGTGGGTGGTGGTGGCAGGTGGGTGGTGGGTGGTGGTGGCGGGTGAGAGGCAGGTGGCTGGTGGTGGTGGGTGGATCGTGGTGGTGGCAAGTAGGTGGCAGGCGGTGGATGGTAATGTGGTGGATGGCAAGTGGATGGTGGGTGGTGGTGGTGGTGGTGGTCGTGGCGGCGGTGAGGGATGGGTGGTGGTGGCGAGTGGATGGTAGGTGGGTGAGTGGTGGTGGCGGAAGACGGTGGTGGAAAATTGTGGCAGGTGGTGGCTAGTGTTGGGTGGTAAAAAAACAAAAAAAACTAAAAACTCAAAATGGAAACACATTTTTTGTGTTTTTATTTTTTGGCCAATTTATAAACTGAGAACACTGATTTATAAATAAAAAATTTTACCAAACAAATTCATAAATTTGAAATTTTTAATTTTTGTAAATATAAGCAATGAAAACGTAAGTGTTACCAAACGACATCGTAGCATTGTTGTTTTTCCTTACACATTAATTTATACAATTCTGTAATAAACATTTATCCATGAACGACAAAAAATTAACCTAAATAATGTGATTGAAGTAAAATTATGAGTTTTGGACTTTTGGCTTTTGTAAACATGCCAAACCCGGTCGTACAAAATTAGTTCTGAAGTTGCTATTTTTATGTTATTTCGTATTTTCTTACTTTTTAAAATTAAATTTTTCGTGTTTTCATAGTAATAGACTTTGTTGTACTTGGATATGATGTTTGTGATAGGAAATTTGCTTGATTATATGTTTGGCGTGCCAATTTATATTCTTTATTAATTGTTTTCTTGATTTTTGTAGTTTTGTTTATTTTTCATAAATGAGGCGTCTTAGTAAGGTAGGGAATCTGAAGTTAAATTTTGGCCTACAAATTAAAATTAAAATAGTTCTCTGAGCCGATGAATAAAATTTAAATCAAGGTAAAATTTGAACCGAGTGGCCAGCGGACAATGTATCATGCGACTAACGATCAGCGGATGATAATCCCGTTTATGCGAGGCGCACAAAGCAGACAAAGCGTGTCAATGATGATACAAAGGATGGCGTAACGCCGTCAAAATAATACATAAATCCCATTATATTAGACATGCAATGGTATAAAAGAAATCATGACTTTTCATTCATCGAGTAATTCTTACAACAATATTACATGTTAACAACAAAAGCAAGTGCCCTATAGGCTCTGACTTCCCAACTTCACACTTGGTTTCAAAAGAAGAGTGCTAACTCTATACAAAAAGAAGCCGTGGCTTGATGTACATGTAATACAACAAAATAATCAAAAACTAAGAGTCTTCAACTCCCACATCCATCCAAGCTATGTCCGTAGAGGTGCCATGTTACTTGTACCTGAAAATGGTGTCCCATATAGGGTGAGCCAGCGCCCGATCTGAGATATACTAAACACAATATGAGCAATAACTGAGACATTAGCAGTTCATAAATGTTCGATTACCATAAACCAATCCGTGACACATTTCCGTTATATGACCACAATATTCATATCTCATTTCATTTTCCGTTTCTCATCATTTTCTAAATTTGACATCGACGGCTCTGAACCTGGCAAACCACTTATAAGGGACAGTGACTCATGTTAGACGCTTCTTGTTTTACAAAAGATAAACATGCTAGTTGTATCAACATCTGAACAGATAAGCATACAAGCTGTTTCCGCATTTCAACAGATAAGCATATTAGCTATATGAACACTTCCAAAATCTGGGCAACTAGACTTGGTTCCTAAGCTCAACCAACGGTTCAAATTTAGGATAACGGAAATCTGATGAAGTACATTACACAGGATGAAAGGGGCGAAACCAACAAATCTATATAACAAATCGAGGGAATCATAATCCCAATGTATTATGAATACAAAAATATTGTGCATTGCATTGGATAGTGTTGTTCGGCCCGTGGGGGCAATCAGGGGACCCGTTTTGAAGTTATCATCAGTAAATGTGTACAGTTTGTCGCGGACTACATACCTATGGGAAATGACGTTGACCGAATATCCACAGCTATCTGATCGGAGTAGTTTTCTTTCAACTGTTACCTATAACACCATCCCATACTTTCTGATATCCGTCAGTTGATTTTTCTGGTATGATATCTTGAATAAATCATAAAATATGAGCAGTTCAAATTATCAAGATTGGCCTAAAAGTAGGCCCAATCTCTCTGCTTGACGCAAGGAGGCTTGCAAGGAGAGGATCTCGTCTGGGAAAGGGGTCCCAATCTCTATTCATCTGATATCTTCTTAGTGATTTTTTGGGTTCTGGACTAAAAATGAAAATAAACATTGTTTGGTTTGTTTTGGGGAGAGTTGTTTTTCATAAAAATTTTGGGGAGGCAGTTTAGAAATTCTGAATGTTTGTTTGCTTGTGTATTTTGGGAGAGTTGTTTTTTGGGAGTTTGGGATGATTTGATATTTTGAGAGAATTTGAGTACATGTGTGTCGAGATAAAAGCGATTGCAACAATGATTCATCCCACAAAAACACCACCACTAATAGCACTAATGCATTAAAACAATAATTAAATAAAAAAAATACAACTCAAGACCAAAACATCACATCATTTACGGCGGGACCCACTTGCCACCTAATTAGTGGGAGCACTAATTAGTGCTCAAGCATTATTCAAAGTGATTGGAAAGGAGAGAGGAGAGGAGAGAAAAAAGTGATTAATTGATGAGTAAGAGAGAAAGTGATTTAGAAATGTTTTTTGAAAAACTCAAACCAAACAATTTTTAGAAATTTATTTCTTCAAAACTCGTCTCCCAAATGCAAACCAAACAAAAATTTTCGTTTTCCTCTGCTACCACGGCTTATCTGAGTATACACCTCAATCTCATTACGCCCATGAGCCATAGCTCGGCAATGACCTCCATCGGTGTAGACAAGGAATTTGTTGGCGATAACGTGGGCTTCGGGCCATACATGAACCGAGTTAGATCCTCCAAGCGTTGAAATCAAGAAGTTATGGTTGTGATTCACAAAATAGATTTGAACTTTGGAAATTAGGGCTTCCAAAATTACTCATTGAAAAATAGGGCTTGAAAATTACGGCTTCCAAATTCACGGGCTTTGAAAATTCTTGTTATCGAGATAGATTAATGGTATGCTTGAAAAATGTGGCACATATTGTGGCGAACATTTATGCATGTTAAAGTATACATTTTCGAGCGTAGTATGAATCGCTAAAGCGATCCAACATAAAATGGAAGGATCACATCTTTCGAGAACATAGTATGATTATGCAGTTGATAATTAGTTGAATGAATGCATCTAGTTGCGTAATTTTCAATATCGATTGATAATGTGATTTTCTTTGAATTTGTTGTGAATCACGCATGAATTGTTGTAATGAGCGCTATCAACTAATGTGTTAGGCTGCGTGACTTGAATTAACTATTACCAACATTGATAACTATTATGGCCCGAACTTAAATGTTCATAACTATTCTTGAGTTGTTGATAAGTATTTGATTGTGGTTTGTTCAAAATCACATGTCTCATTTGTTCATAACTATTTCACTTTGATAACTCTTGAATCACGGTCTCCAACAATCTGCCCCTAATCATTTCACGTCAGTATGATTTGTTGATAATAGTTGCTTAACATGTGTGATTGATAATTTACTTCACATTGAACTGATATGTTTGTAAAACTGCCACGTTTGTTCAGATTCGAAATGCTATGTGTGTAACATGTGTGTAATTAATCACAGATGCTATGTTTGAAACTGCTGTATTTGTTCAGTTCCAAAATGCTATGTGTGTAGATTGAGCTGCGATGTTTGTTCAAATGCTATTACCAGTTTAGTCTGTGTAACCTCTGTGCAAATGCTATTAAACATGGCAGTTTGAACAAATAGATGTTTTCAGTAAAGACACACTCTCTCCCTCAAATTAAACTAGACATGCTATTGACCCCATCAAACAGAAGCATAGCAGAGCACTACAACTTTGTCATGTCTGTGATTTAAAACATGGCTTCTTCTTCTAACATTAGCAACATAACAATAGAAGCGAGGCTATGCAATTGGGGAAGAACATTTGCCATCGTATTATCGAGAACAATGAGAATGGAAATGAAGGCGTTTGTTCTTTGTTTGCCCATCAAAATATGTAAGTATGTATTGGAAATTTTAATCCTTTAGTAGTGACGATAATATTTGTAAGTATTCAACTAAGTGATTGTCATGCATTGTAGAGTACCACTCCCACTCCCCATTGCAATTACTTCAACCGTGGTGAAGATGATGAAGGCGTTAAATCGAGAATCCTTCAACACTACGGTGGTGATGCTTTAACAATAGAACACTTCAGCGATGTAAGGGCGAGGCTTCATGACTTTGCAAATGACCATGGTCGAAGGCTTGAAAGGATAGAACATATTATCAAAGCGATGGTGTATTTCATTGTATTTTCTATCATTTTGTACTTGATCATGTCACTTTTGTACTTCTTTGTATTTTGGGAACTTTAATGGAAGTTTGTACGATTTTGTTGTATTGTACTTCATGATGTAAGTAATGTTTATGGAATGAATTTTATTATGATGTCTGACAGAATTTTATAGCTTTGTGGAATGAATTTTATTATGGAATGAATGCAGACGAGAATTTTATAAGGTATTATGATGTAACTTATAATGTTATTACGTAATGAATTTTGGGAAAGCGTTGGTGTCATTGTAAGAGCTTTGTGGATGGTATTTGGCGGATCTGTGACGAATTTTGTGGATGGTATGTGGATTCATTTTTGTGGATGCTATGTGGATGAATTTTGTGGATGCTTTGTGGATGGTGAATTTTGTGGGTGCATTGTCCTTATCGTGGCACATTGTTATCATTGCGAGGTTCTCTTATCTGGGTGCATGAATTTTGGTTGTAATGAACAACCATTATTTGTTGCGGGTTTGTTTCTAATTATGATTTGGCAAATCATTATCATCAACTAGTATCTGTTTGTCACTTTTATGTGGGCTCAACTATTATCTGTTACATAAGTTGAAAGCGAGATATATAGAATCGTCGTACATTTCTTCACCATCGTCTTGACTTCTTCATTAGTGAATATCAATACTCACAGTTACGCATGGTCTATTGTATAATTTTTTGTTTGAAGGGTAGCTGATTAGTTCATAACAATGCACAATGGGAGACAAATTGCTAATGCACAGGTTGACCCCATGGGGTATGCTTCCACACAACGGTTGTGTTTGAAAAAACAAAACATTATGTGGCCATATTGATGTTAGAGTGTATGACACCGTTTGCCGGTTGTGCACAAGTTTTGTCTGCAATTACAGGTTGTGATTCCAGTCAATGATTCTGACACTTAAACCTTATTGTCCATATTGAACGATTCACAAACATGAAGTAATCAACAAACCATAGGTTACACCATAGTTTCTGATATCGGTCATTGACAATACAAAAAAATTACCTTGTCATCGTACCAACAAAAATCATAAGACAGGTTTTAGTCGAGGACGGTGCCCCAAAAAAATACCTTCAACAAAGTGGACATGATGAAGACATTAACGCATGCACCGTTGCAATGGTTAGCAGAGTATGATGATGCATTAGTTTGTAAGTCGTTTATTTTAAACTCGGCGATGCGGCCAGACAAGACTACGCTTACTATGTCATACACATGTCGAGGCCTGCTAATCCTCGCTCAAATCAACAACCTCGGAGTCTGAGTAATCTGAAAGGTCGGTCGACACGATCTGAGATCCTCCATTATAGCCTTGATCGCAGCTGCCGGGTTCGATCCATGTATCTTCGACTCTGCCTTTGCGTCCTCTATCCGTGAGTTCCTAATGAGTCGACGAGTCATCTGACCAACCTCACTTTCCAAACGATGCCTAACTTGGGAGTCGCTGACATGAGGGAATTGCCGCTGCATTTCAACCAGGGCTTTGTGACCTTGAGAAAAGCACATCGGCGATGGTGTTCTGCTTGAACTTCGTTTGGCAAGCGGTGGCTGGAATTCCAAAATACTTCCCCAGGCAAGCATCTTGTATTGGGGTGCAGTTGTAATGACGTCGAGGTTCAAAACTCCTCAGTGGGAACCCTGTTTCAAAAAAACGGCGATCACCGGACGAATCGATATACCCACCTGCATAATCCAATTACGGTGACTTGATTGAGGCTGTCGGGTTGCAAGTGATTGTCCCACGACGCGTTTACCGTGGTGTGCATCCATACGTGTGAAGGTTCTTGATTGAGTCAACTTTGTTTTCGCGAGTTCACGAAGAATATATGCCGCATAAAAACAAACCCAAATGCAAAGGAAACAACAACGGTTCCAAACTTTTTGTGGTTGGTTGTAAATGTTAAATTACCTTAAACCGTAGTCATTAATCGTTGGTGGTAGGTTTAAAGATGTGAACACACTTATTGTTGTTTGGTGGCAACACCTACCCCCAAAGCTAGCGTAAAAGCAACTTCTTGTTGCGGGTAGTTCATTTAATAGGTTGGGTGCGATTGGAAAGGCATATGTATCGATAAGAGCAATTTTGCTAACCTTTATGGATGAGTAGACATGTAATTGGGTTGGGGCACAAATACAAATGAGGAATGTGAATGTATATGGCCAAGCTGTGGGTGTGGAAATCAATAGCCGATTGGGATAATCTTGATGGAAGGTGCAATGCATGTGTGTTGGAAATGCCAAATAATGGACGATCGAAGTCTTGAGCGGATGACTTGGTGCATGCAAGAAGAGCAATTTTTGCAAGATGAATTGGCGGTTGAAAATTAATACAATGTATGTCACAATGCATGAGGTCTTACGCAAACATACAAGTCATGTACCATATATTACAAATACATCTGACATAGTGTTGTGTAATATTATGAATCTGTACATTCCTCTAAAAAAGTAGTCAGTCAAATAAACCATACACATATTCCTACAAAATGTCTGATTCGAACAAGATTGAAGCTATTGTTGAAGCTCATGTTGCTCCTGTATTGGAGCAGTTGCAAGCTATCTACGAAAGGCTGAATGAAGTGGACACACGGTTGTCAAGTTTGGAGCGGCAAGTCGGCGCTATCAAGCAGAACGTTGATTGGCTGACCGATGAGAACTTGGCGGCGAAGCGAAGTGCGATAAGACAATGGATGAGACGATCAATCGAGATAATCTGGACAACTCTTGAAGAAGCTGGCGATGATCAGCGGATATGTAGATTTGATATCTTTTTTTTAACCTTCCCTGTAAGCCATGAAAGTTTTGTTCTGCCTGGAGTCATATGTGCTAATGGGCTGATATATAACCTACCTACGAAGAGTATTGTGTTTTCATTCATAATGTGGTTTCTTTCATTTTTAAAATTAATTTTCCTTTTAAGTAATTAAATTATAAAAACACTTGACAACAAAAGCGGTAGTAAATTATATCTGATTCTGATCGCATTCATCCGAACAAGAAACATGCGTAAAGAAAATAGTACTAAGGCAGCAGCCACATCGACATGTTTGATCCATGTTTACATTTGACTTGCACTTTGCAGGTAGTCCATATTTACATCGTCCAGCAAAAACAATACTGGGGACCCATAAATAACATCCATATTGAAATCAAACAATAAAAAATTAGTTAAGTCCTATTGCCACCCAAATTCTTGGCGTCTTGGCGGATACCATCAACGGCCTGGCTTGTGGCATTGCTCATATGAAGGCACTCCGGTTTCTGCGATCTTTGCATTATTGACATCCATAACGATGTCAACCAACAACTTATAGCGCTACGAGGCGAACTTTGTCTGAAAGATCATAAGACAAATCGGTTAAAATTGCGGGACATACAAAGGCGATTTGATTGACAAATGGAAATTAAGCGGTAGAATGTACCTTGTGTGGACGGGGCTTCATCGAGTTCTTTGCATGAATTTGATGGCGAACATCCCAGATCAAGCGTGCTACAAAAATAATTTCACATTAAAGTTGTCGTCAATACACCATAGGTTCGTTAAGTCGGTCATGCGGCATAGACATTAATGTGAGGAGGATTGTGGATTACTCGTCCGGTTGTTGTCTTGGCCTCTCATCTAACATCTTGAGAGGAAAGCTACATGCGTCTGTAACATAATCATTTCCAAAGAGTAGTCGCAGCAAGTCGTGCATAGTTTGAGCCTGATCCACAAGGTGGGAGGTGGTTTACGTAAAGGATGTTCAAGTTTTTGGTAGTGTTCAGAAATGCACGAGAAGGACATACCAAAATTGTAGCCGCATTTAGCTTCCTTTTGTTCGGTCGGTTGGATGGGACCGAGTCGAATAGGTAGGCTACACGGTCCACCATATCAATTTTAACACACAACCAATGCACTCCTCTGTAATTGAAAGGCATGTAAATCTACACGTAAACACAACGGCAGACCTTGTTTAGAGGCCATGTAAACATGTAATGCCTTTCATATTTTCGTTCTAATATAACGGGATGAACATTGATATTACCCTCTGGCATGCATCAATCGCAGCAGTGTATCTCTCATGTCCGAAAAAGGATGTGACGATATGTTCATGGTGCAGAGGTTGCATATCTTTATTTAGAATCAAAGTCTGCATGTGTAATGCATAAAGGTCATTAATGAAACATTTCTCAAAATATATCATACACAATACACAAGCGTAGCTTTAAACACTTACTTACCGACACATATACGGAAAGAACCAATCGATGTGCCTCCGTCATTGTGTAAATCCCTCTGTCGATTAGTCAATTGCACCACCACCAAGTTGATTGGTTGGAACATTGTATGCAAGACACAAGGCAAGTTGATTACAAAGGTTTACGAGTTGAAGTCTTGAAAACGCAGATTCATATTTGTGCGGCGAACACTTACGATGTCGGATAGCGGGACCACTGGTTTGGCGTCGCATGTCACGCCGGTGGCAACTTCACATGGCCGTCCATGAAGATTCATGGAAACAACAATGTCCTACAAGCAAAAATGATGCTTAGAGCGATAGTTATTTCACGATTAATTTGTCATTTAAAATTTGCAAGTAGTAAATGAAACAATACATTTCATTTTTGCTATCGTCAAGTACATAGTTAAGAATTTTTGTTCCTCCGCCGATAACAACCCTTATTTGTCCAACATCGTCACGAATCCTACAAAAATAAACGACCAACTAACGATTACACTTTTCATAAAAAATTGAAGCTTACATTACAAGGTCGGTAGTCATAAAAAACAACGTGAAATGATGTAAAAAGCGTGGCGTCGAGTTTTCCCAACTTGTGATGTTTGGTGCGGAGTTTGTTAGAAATGTGTACTAACATATGGCGTGATCATAGCGCAAACATGCAATTCTTTGACAACTAGTACAATACAACAGAGATGATTGTAAAATTAGCAAAACATTATTGATGTGGGCATGAATTTGGTATTGAACTTGTGGGGCATGAAAGCGATGTTGTACCTTGTTCACATTGTCCACACCATCAACATCCAATTTGAGCGATGTAAGTCAACTCCACTATTTGTTTTGCTATCGATGCACAATTGCATATCCCCCACCTCGATGGCTTGAACTCCACTTCGCGCTTTTTCCTTTTCCTTTTCCTTTTCGTCTTCCCTTTGCACTTCCATGTGATTCGATTGCTCCCAATGGTTTGCCAAGCTTAGTAGGAGAAGTATGCACATACGCCATGTTCTTCCGCCTTGTTGAAGGTCATGAGTGTATTTATCTTGATTTCATATGTTTCCCCCACCGAAGGCCTCCTTCTTGTTGTTGTCCCCACCTTCTTCAATGTTAAACCGCCCATCATGCAAATGACTTTTGTCCCTTGCCAAGGTTCCTTCAAAATCTGTTGTTGGTGATCCACCCTTGTACATCTGAAATATTACACTCCATTGGGTTAACCGTCGAGATGGTTTGGCCACGCCATAAATGCGCCTTGACTCAACAATGAGGTCCACACCCTCTTGGGCCACGCTGGGTTGCGGTGTAGAGAATATACCTTCGATGAGGTGGTGTAGCATTTGCTTGATTCACATAAATTGGTTTGTTCGATGAGCAGTTCGTTCTTGCGAAATGAAATGTTGAAGCAGTTGCTTCAGCATTTCCTTCAGTTGAGCAACATTGGAGGAGAGGTTAATGATACACACATCATTGCCTTCCACCTAATCATACATACACATTCGTGAACTTAGTCTTATAAACCATCTTTAAACGATGTGGCTCAAGCGTGTGAAAATTGCGTCTTTGCTTGGATGGATTACCTTGTCATTGCCAACAACTTGCTTGGCCGAAATGTCATAACATCTCCATTAAATCTGTTTGGTTGTGGAGAACTTGCTTCATCATTTCCTTCACTTCGAATGTCGGACTCCAAATTGGTCATCACGGACTTCATTGTCTTGTCCTTTTGTTGGTTCTCGACATGGCATGCATCCATGTCGGCATCATCCCTTCTTTGGAATCAAACTCCACCTAATCATAGAAAGCATAAATGAAGTCGACATTGTATGTTGAAGAAGTGGGCGATGGTGTGAGCGTGCCTGATGGTAGGAGTGCTTACCGAAATTGTTGGGAATTTGTGCTTCCTTCTCATACGTCGCGGCGTCTCCGTATTTGGGTATCACCCCAATCATGAAGCGAGGTGTGGACGGCGTCGTGGTCGGTCGGTCGGACAAACCAGATCAAGGTACAATTTGTGGACATTGAGGGCACACCATAATTAAGTTGTTCTTCCCGGAAAAATTAACTATATTGAGTAACAATGACATTCATTATTACGAATTTTGCGAGGAGCATTACATAGAATACCGATTTTGTTGAGGATCTTTGTCAACTTTATAGGCACATATAATGCAATGTTTTTGGGGAAAAAAATGTCTGACACACAAAGCGACTTTATTGGTTCCTCCAAGGAAAAAAAATGATGTTCGGGTTCCCTCTTCCATAACCTAGTTTTAATTGGTTCCTCCATTGAGGTTCGGCATACTTTTGCCTGTACTCGTTGTTCTTAAATTCATGGCCGGTACTTTCATGAAAATATATTCTGCGAGTACCATACTTGGGTGAGGAAGAGTGTTGTTCGTCGTACTCACAAAGCATGTACCATTGTATGTCCCAATGAAGGCCAATTTGTTGAGCCATGACAGAACAATGCATCAAACACATGAAGGGGGGAATGGAAAAAAAATCAAGTTATTGGCATACCATTAGCAGGAACACACATCCAGTTGCACTGCGATGACCTTTATACTTGCGAACACCGTTGTGAAGGCATTGCAGTGTGAACTTAGCCCAATTACAAGCTCGCATACGATTCACGTCCTTCACGGCATGAATGAACGATGGATTCAAGCCGGCCATTGTGGTAGGACACAACATGGCCCCCAACACGTACAGCGCAAATTTCCGCCGAAACTCGTCCTCCGCACCATCAGTCTCGGTCAGATAAAGTCTCAACTTGTTCAAAGGAATGAGTCCGTTAACAACTCCAACCTCATCGTAGATATTGGGATATGCTTCTAATGACCCAGCCAACTGCACGTCATCGCCTTCACACCGTATTCCCAATAAAACATTCCTTTGCCTTACGTGAGCCTGACTTGACAACCATGAACATTCAATGAACTACTGTCAGGATCGAAGTTCTGTACCAACCATGCGCACAAGTCGTGATCTATACGTGTACACTTCATCCCCAGGAGGCCAGCAAACCCAATGTCAATGACCTTTTGTGCTTCGTTGAACCGGTTAACTAGCTCAACAATTGACTTCAATGATATGCGGAGTTGGCTTTTACCCTGCACATTTTTACCCTTAAATTAATACAAAAATACAACCAACAATGTCGAGAAGCGGGACCTAGCCAAATGCATTTCTGAAAACATGAAATGCGTAATGACCTTTTCGGACTTGGTGCAGATGGTACAACTTTGGCGTGTTCCTCAGTGCTCGCCTTAGCCATTTCCGCAAACCTGTTTTTCTCATCAGAGGGGAGTGCCTTCCACCTTTCCCCAATCTCCTTTCTAGTCTTTAACCAAGTAAATGACAGGCGTACAAGACAAGTAACAACTATGAGTCCAAAATTACTTTAAGTAGAACTTTATGCCAAGCATAATCGCGTGCATTGTTGGTAATTAAATAAGATTGCAAATACAAATAACGATTCTTGACAAAAATCGGCGACAAAAGCGTGGTGGACTTTTACAAAGAATTGAAATTTACAAAAACAATAGGAAGGTGACCTTATTACATGCTACAATCCTACAAACGTGAAACAATCACAAGGCCACTACGACCATTCAATGCAACGTGTGGATAGCAACCCAGCGATGTGTTTCCATCATAGTGTATTATAGAGAATACAGATTTCGACACTCACCAATTTTTGTCCAGTGTAGTCTGGCCCTTGCATTTCCTTGAATTGTTGCTGGCTGCATGCAAGCATCGTGAAGCTTATCATCAGTAAATCTTAAATATGAATACATATATATATGCAAGTTTTTATGTGAAGCTGGCCCCGAAATCGGCATATCTGACTTTCGTACATCCGGAATTTGAATAAACCACGAATTTAAACATTTTCAGACATGCGGAACAAAACCAATTTCAAACATCACAAACTGAACTTCGACGAGGCGCGTAATTTCAGTACCAAAAATGTAATTCCATATTGTCAAAATAAACAACTAGTACCTGTAACAAATGAATGGTGCAAGTGGCCGTTTCCGACAAGAAGCAGCGATAGTGTCGGACATTTGGATTTGTTGTTCGGCAATTGTCTTCAATCTTTTCCTTCCCCTTTATGAAAGAGCAAATCATACAAATTAGATTGAAGGGGAAATTACAGGGGTGGTGTACACATTTTGTCCGTTGTGTAATTTGGATCGATGCACTTTAAACTACCTGAATTCTGACAGTCCCTTTCAAAATTCCTGGACATTTTCGGTGTAATTGCTAATCCCATTTGTGATTTATAAAACAAAGATTGTAATGTCAATTGATTGCGATTATGTCAGTTCAGTAAAGTTATAAGTTCACTACAACAACAAGTACAGTCGGCACGTATATGCATATTTTCTGATACAAAACAGTGAAGAGTTGTAATCAACTGGACGTAATTGAAACAAAAGTTGTAAATTGATGCTGCAAAGCGAGGCCATTCAAAATTTGTGGAAAACAAATAACACAAACACAAAAGTACACGGGCTGCTGTAAGAATTGATCCTGAAAAAAAATGAGCATATTCCTTGGTGATCGATTGCGTTGGTTTACAAACATATGTACGAAACGAAGTGGTAGGAAGTCTTTAAGGAGAAAACTAACATTGTTGGTGCGACGTGACCAATATCCATCAGATGCAATGACGACAACTCCTGCAAAGCATTCGAATCAATATTTACAAGAACACAAACAAACGGCTGCAACATGTGGCTGTTAACCTCTAAATTTTGCGTAAACACAGACAAATGTCACGCAGAATTTCCCAACACATATACAGATTTTGAAACAGACAAAAGAAAGGACAGACATCCAAATTTTGCATTTAGTTCACACAGCTTACAATTAAAATAATTATGTGTACAAGCGATAAATGCATAATGTCGCAAATATTGCACAGGAAGGAGTACATTTTGTTTTCCATTTACGGCTGCAGGACTACACGCACATACTTTTATGAAGGCCCGACTACAAAGGACACAGAAGCAACTGAACTATTTCATGACGGGGTTAAACAATCTGGACACGATTCCGCTGTCAGACAAATTGGTGCTCATCACATCCACAAAAACCAGATGAAAGCCCATCCAGTTGAGGGCTTCAATTTCCTACTGAGCAACTTGGTTGCAGCGAATCGAGGTGGCTGCATCCTGGCCCAGGCTCCATTACCTTCGGGTGGTCAGACATTGGCCAGATCAGAGAAGAATACTTTTCCGGGCGTACAAGCAAGTCCCGTCGATTGTATGTGACAATGAAACAAGCAAGGAAATTGAAGCCCTGAACTTCATGCCTGGCCTACCCAAGTCTCGTCAATGGTCTCTGTTTCTGTGGTTGACGTGTCTGTAGGTGAACTCTTTAGGACGGATCTGAACTGTGCGTGCACATACAGTGTGCTCCCATCCCAGGTGATGCTCAACTTCTTAACGAAGTTGTTCAGTTCTTCAAGTTCACGAACTGTCGTAAGGGGGAGGTGAAGAAATTCAAGAAAGTGAAGAAGCCCAGGCAATTCACGAAGAAAATCTCCTTCGTAGAAATGGAGAACCTTGCCTGTCATTGCACGCAACTTTTAAATGACGGTTACCTTTGTCTTGAAGTTATCATCTTGCACATATATATAGCAGTTACATTTGAGGAGGAAGGCAGCTGTCATTCATGAGTTCATGTTTGTCTGGACTTTAGTGACCGAGTTCATGCAATCGTACTCTCATTTGTCTTTCTTATGACATTAAATGCTAATGAGAATGGATGGATGCGTTAGTAATATTTGTTGGGAGGCGATGTGATCTTGCTTGTTTCATTGTCACATACAATTGAAGAAACTTGCTTGTACGCCCAGAAAAGTATTCTTCTCTGATCTGGCCACTGTCTGCGCACCCGAAGGTAATGGAGCATGGACCAGGATGCAGCCACCTCGATTCTGTGCAACCAAGTTGCTCAGTAGGAAATTGAAGCCCTCAACTTGATGGCTGGCCTTTCCAACAACTTAAACAGCCGGACACGATGGCTGAAAACCAATACCTTCTCCCCATCTGACTCGGACAAGCGTAACAGATTACGGAAGAAGTTTGCCTTCAGTCCTTCTCTAATATCCAACTTTTCTAAGATGTGGTCAATCCGGGCATCGTCAATGGCCTCTGTTTCTGTGGTTGACGTGTCTTTAGGTGAACTCTTTAGGAGGGATCTCAACTGTGCGTGCACATACAGTGTGCTCCCATCCCAGGTGATGCTCAACTTCTTAACGAAGTTGTTCAGTTCTTCAAGTTCACGAACTCCCGTAAGGGGGAGGTGAAAAAATTCAAGAAAGTGAAGAAGCCCAGGCAATTCACGAAGAAAATCTCCTTCGTACAAATGGAGAACCTTGCCTGTCATTGCACGCAACTTTTAAATTACGGTTACCTTTGTCTTGAAGTTATCATGTTGCATATATATGTAGCAGTTACATTTGAAGAGGAACGTAGCTGTCATTCATGAGTTGCGGGCTGTCTGGACTTTATTGACCGAGTTCATGAAATGCGTACTCTCATTTGTCTTTTTTATGACATTCGTGCAGAATGAGAATGGATGGGTACGTTAGTAATATTTGTTGGCAGGCAGTGGCAGTCTTGCATGTTTCATTGTCACATACAATTGATGAAACTTGCTTATACGCCAGGTAAAGTATTATTCTCTGATCTGGCCACTGTCTGAGCACCCGAAGGTAATGGAGGATGGGCCACGATGCAACCACCTCGATTCTGTGCAACGAAGTTGCTCAGTAGGAAATCGAAGCCCTCAACTTGATGGTTGCCCTTTCCAACAACTTATGCGACGGGAGACGATGGCTGAAAACCAATACCTTCTCCCCACATGACTCGGACAAGCGTAACTGATTACGGAAGAAGTTTGCCTTCAGTCCTTCTCTAGTATCCAACTTTTGTAAGATGTGGTCCATCCGGGCATCTTCAATGGCCTCTGTTTCTGTGGTTGACTTGTCTGTAGGTGAACTCTTTAGGAGGGATCTGAACTGTGCGTGCACATACAGTATGCTTCCATCCCAGGTGATGCCCAACTTCTTAACTAAGTTGTTCAGTTCTTCAAGTGCACGAACTGTGGTAAGGGGGAGGTGACGAAATTCAGAGAAGTCAAGAAGGCCAGGCAAGTCACGAAGACAATCTGATTCGTAGAAATGGAGAACCTTGCCTGTCATTGCACGCAAGTTTTGAATGACGGTTACCTTTCTCTTGAAGTTATCATCTTGCATATATATATAGCAGTTACATTTGAAGAGGAAGGTAGCTGTCATTCATGAGTTGCGGGCTATCTGGACTTCATTCAGCGATCTCATGAAATGCGTACTCTCATTTGTCTTTTTTATAACCTTCGTGCAGAATGAGGATGGATGGGTACGTTAGTAATAATTGTTGGCTTCCAGTGCCAGTCTACTGAACAACGTGTCTGTACGTTAGTAATAATTGCCTGGGCTTCTTGACTTTCTTGAATTTCTTCACCTCCCCCTTACGATAGTTCGTGAACTTGAAGAACTGAACAACTTCGTTAAGAAGTTGAGCATCACCTGGGATGGGAGCACACTGTATGTGCACGCACAGTTGAGATCCCTCCTAAAGTGTTCACCTAAAGACACGTCAACCACAGAAACAGAGGCCATTGACGATGCCCGGATGGACCACATCTTAGAAAAGTTGGATATTAGAGAAGGACTGAAGGCAAACTTCTTCCGTAATCTGTTACGCTTGTCCGAGTCAGATGGGGAGAAGGTATTGGTTTTCAGCCATCGTGTCCGGCTGCTTAAGTTGTTGGAAAGGCCAGCCATCAAGTTGAGGGCTTCAATTTCCTACTGAGCAACTTGGTTGCACAGAATCGAGGTGGCTGCATCCTGGTCCATGCTCCATTACCTTCGGGTGCGCAGACAGTGGCCAGATCAGAGAAGAATACTTTTCTGGGCGTACAAGCAAGTTTCATCAATTGTATGTGACAATGAAACAAGCAAGACTGTCACTGCCTCCCAACAAATATTACTAACGTACCCATCCATTCTCATTCTGCACGAATGTCATAAGAAAGACAAATGAGAGTACGCATTGCATGAACTCGGTCACTAAAGTCCAGACAGCCCGCAACTCATGAATGACAGCTGCCTTCCTCCTCAAATGTAACTGCTATATATATATGCAAGATGATAACTTCAAGACAAAGGTAACCGTCATTTAAAAGTTGCGTGCAATGACAGGCAAGGTTCTCCATTTCTACGAAGGAGATTTTCTTCGTGAATTGCCTGGGCTTCTTGACTTTCTTGAATTTCTTCACCTCCCCCTTACGACAGTTCGTGAACTTGAAGAACTGAACAACTTCGTTAAGAAGTTGAGCATCACCTGGGATGGGAGCACACTGTATGTGCACGCACAGTTGAGATCCCTCCTAAAGAGTTCACCTAAAGACACGTCAACCACAGAAACAGAGGCCATTGACGATGCCCGGATGGACCACATCTTAGAAAAGTTGGATATTAGAGAAGGACTGAAGGCAAACTTCTTCCGTAATCTGTTACGCTTGTCCGAGTCAGATGGGGAGAAGGTATTGGTTTTCAGCCATCGTGTCCGGCTGCTTAAGTTGTTGGAAAGGCCAGCCATCAAGTTGAGGGCTTCAATTTCCTACTGAGCAACTTGGTTGCACAGAATCGAGGTGGCTGCATCCTGGTCCATGCTCCATTACCTTCGGGTGCGCAGACAGTGGCCAGATCAGAGAAGAATACTTTTCTGGGCGTACAAGCAAGTTTCATCAATTGTATGTGACAATGAAACAAGCAAGACTGTGCACGAATGTCATAAGAAAGACAAATGAGAGTACGCATTGCATGAACTCGCTCAATAAAGTCCAGACAGCCCGCAACTCATGAATGACAGCTACCTTCCTCTTCAAATGTAACTGCTATATATATATGCAAGATGATAACTTCAAGACAAAGGTAACCGTAATTTTAAAGTTGCGTGCAATGACAGGCAAGGTTCTCCATTTCTACGACGGAGATTTTCTTCGTGAATTGCCTGGCCTTCTTGACTTTTTTGAATTTCTTCACCTCACCCTTACGATAGTTCGTGAACTTGAAGAACTGAACAACTTCGTTAAGAAGTTGACCATCACCTGGGATGGGAGCACACTGTATGTGCACGCACAGTTCAGATCCCTCCTAAAGAGTTCACCTACAGACACGTCAACCACAGAAACAGAGGGCATTGACGATGCCCGAATGGACGACATCTTAGAAAAGTTGGATATTAGAGAAGGACTAAAGGCAAACTTCTTCCTTAATCTGTTACGGTTGTCCGACTCAGGTGGGGAGAAGGTATTGGTTTTCCGCCATCGTCTCTGGCCGCTTAAGTTGTTGGAAAGGCTAGCCATAAAAGTGAACGCTTCAAGTATTGATTCAGAACTGGGTGTGGAAACGAATAGCTCTGTACAAAATTTCGAAAGCGTCATCCTCACTTCAACTCTCTCAATTCGCTGTCCTATGTTTTAAGTTGAATACCGTCAACTATGCATGAAATTCAGCACTGAAAGAAAGAGTTGTTTACTGTGTTACACGGACTCGAGTACGGGTGCCGGGTGCGGTATGTATGTACAGGTCGGACTAATTAAATCTTAACCCTACATTCAATCGTACGCGGTGTGGGGAAAAAATATCATATTTTTAGTCTAATATGTGACATAAAATGGTACTACATGTAACTCAGAGTGTCGAAATCACATTTATAGTAATTTCACAATAATTTGCACACTTAAGAAAAGTCCTATATGAATTATATAAAAACTGTCGGTTGAAAAGTATCCGACACATATCCCATACACTTGTCCGACTCTCACGTGTCCGACACAGGTATTTGATCTATTTTCAAGAGTCCGTGTAACACAGATTGTTTCTAAACATAAGTTCCAGCAATATAAAATCAGCGAGTAGTACAAAATTGAAAGCAGAATTCAACCGAGTGTGCTACCCGTTGCGGAAACAAGATTACTCATTGTTTGTTTATCGAGTTTCTTATTTTCCCTATTTTGGCTACTCGAAAAAAAAGAAAAATTCGTTTTTCCCGTCCCAACATTACACAAATTTTTTTTCAAGTCTTCTTTCGTTATATATAACCCTACGTAAGAAGTTCGCCATGTAAATGGAGAACACCTTTTATGCTTGTTGCTAACTACTATGATACCTATGTTCAACTTGCAGCACTGATAGCAGAGGGAAGACTTCCTATTCGAAAGGGAGAAAATACAAAAAACGAGTACAGAACAGTTCCTATTGGGTCCATTTCGGTTAGCAGAGGGAAGAGTTCCTATTCGAATAGCACAAAATACGAAAATGGAGTACAGAACAGTTCCGATGGTGTCGATTTCGGATTGGGTGTGAAGGTATATGCGAATGATACAAGACAAACAAGGAGACAGATAATGTAGCAGCACGAAATAAAGGAAATACCAACCGGATCAGACGAACCGACGGTGGTGCTCGATTAACCCTTGCGGTTGTCCTCCACCGACAAAAATCAACTTCAAAAAAGTATTTATGCATCCACTTCCATGGCTAGCCTTCCCAACAACTTAAGCTCGGCCCTAAAATTTTTTTCTCTGTAAAACCCTACAGCTACGGGGAAATGGAACAACGGAGAGACGGGCAGAGAGAAAGACAAACAAAGAGAGAGGTCCGAGATGGAAGAGAGACGGACGGGCCGACGGAACTTACACCTCTTCTGAACACTTCGGCATTTTTTATACTTGTTCTGACAACTTACACCTTTTAATGAAAACTGACATCATTTATAAATTATTTTTGTTCATAAAAGTTACACCTTCGAACTTATATCTTTAGGGTAATATTAATTTTCTTAATAAAAGTTACACCTTCGAACTTATATCTTTTCTAAAAACGAAGCATTCACATTTATTCGGATTGGTCTAACTTTGGGAACTTATATCTTTCGTAAAAAGGAAACATTCAGCTTCGATAATTGGTCTTCTTTGGGAACATATAGCTTTTGCAAAAACTCACAAAGTTTACAACCATTAAATCAATTTTACAGCTTTCCTTAAAATTTACACCATCTCTCTGAAATATTTACAACTTCTTGAAAAATTACACATTTTTTGGAAATACATTTTTCATAAAATTTACACTTCTTATTTCAAGTTACACCTTTACTGAAAAACAAAACTTACATCTTTTCTATGGTAATTTACACCATCTTCGGACAAACATACACCATATTTGCAAAGTTTATACATTTTCTCAAATAATTTCTTTCTTTTAACAAACTTTATGAAAAGGTTATTTTCCATAAAACGTCTAAGTTCCGTTTTTCCCCCCAGAAAACCTGTTAAGTTCCTAAAATCCAATCACACTGTTTTTTGTCTTGTGGCAATGTGAGAGAGAAGGGCGTTTCGGAGGGCTTCGCCTTTCTACCAGTACAACTCCTTTTCAGAGACGACGACTCTGGGAGGGCTTGGAATAGCGACTCCGAGTCCAAATCCAACCAAGTATGTCAATGTAAAAGAGAACCGTTTCTAATATAGAGCAACGGACAGACAGAGAGAGAGAGATAGACTGAGATCAACGGACATAGAGACCTAGATGGACAATGATCGACAGAAGGACCGAAATCGACAGAGATCGACAGAGAAGAACCCACATGGACACGGACAGACCAAGATCGCTGGAGACACAGCGAGATAAACAGGGATCGACAGAGAGAGACCGACATCGACACAGAGAGACCAAGATCGATAGCCAATCTTTCAAAAAAACTTTCATTTGCGGCGGCGGTGCCGTGGAGGTGCCGATCTCAGAAGCCTGCGACCACCGGAGCCCACCGACGCTTGGGTGGTCAGCGGGGGTCACGAACCCTTTGATTTGTTCACTGGTTGTCTCAATTTGTTTACGAACACTTCGAAATGTTACTCCTTTTGTGTTTACTACTTAGAAACGAACATATGTTACTCCTTCTGTGTTTACGAACATTTTGAAATGAACCCTTTGTTACTCCTTTTGTGGTTAGGAACACTTGGAAATGTTTCTCCTTTTGTGTAACAATTTCTGGCATAAGATTTACACTTTTTCCTCGAACTTACACCATTTGTGAAGGCCCAACTTAAAGCTATTTCGGAAGTCACTTATACCTATTCTGAAAAATAAATTTCATTCCTTTACACCTTCAGCTTAAGCTTACACCTTTTCATGAAAATACTTACACCATTTTTGAAAAGTTACTCCTCTTATGTAAGAATTTTTGGCATAACATTTATACTATTGTGCTTATACACTCTTTCACAAAAGGTGTAAGTTTGAAGAAAAAGTATACAGCTTATGACAAAAATTATTACACAGAAGGAGTAACTTTTCAAAAAAAATATAGGCACTTCCACGAAAAGGTATAAGCTTCACCTAAAGGTGTAAATTTGATGAATTTATTTTTCCACAAAAGGTATAAGTTACTTCCGAATAAGCTTTAACTTGAGCTTCCACAAAAGGTGTAAGTTCGAAGAAAAGGTATAAATGTTATGCCAAAAATTCGTACAGAAAATGAGTAACTTTTCAAAAAAATATAAGCAGTTCCACGAAAAGGTATAAGCTTAAGCAAAAGGTGTGCATTTAATGAAATTATTTTTTCACAAAAGGTATAAGTGACTTCCGAAAAACCTTTAACTTCAGCTTCCACAAAAGGTGTAAGTTCGAAGAAAAGCTATAAATGTTATGCCAAAAATTCTTACACAAAAGGAGTAACTGTTCAAACAAAATATAGGCACTTCCACGAAAAGGTATAAGCTTCACCTAAAGGTGTAAATTTGATTAATTTATTTTTCCACAAAAGGTATAAGTTACTTCCGAATAAGCTTTAACTTGAGCTTCCACAAAAGGTGTAAGTTCGAAGAAAAGGTATAAATGTTATGCCAAAAATTCGTACAGAAAATGAGTAACTTTTCAAAAAAAATATAAGCAGTTCCACGAAAAGGTATAAGCTTAAGAAAAAGGTGTACATTTAATGAAATTATTTTTTCACAAAAGTTATAAGTGACTTCCGAAAAACCTTTAACTTGGGCTTCCACAAAATGTGTAACTTCGAAGAAAAGCTATAAATGTTATGCCAAAAATTCTTACACAAAAGGAGTAACTTTTCAAACAAAATATAGGCACTTCCACGAAATGGTATAAGCTTCACCAAAAGGTGTAAATTTGATGCATTTATTTTTCCACAAAAGGTATAAGTTACTTTCGGAAAAGCTTTAACTTGAGCCTCCACAAAAGGTGTAAGTTGGAAGAAAAGGTATAAATCTTATGCCAAACATTCGTACAGAAAAGGAGTAACTTTTCCAAAAAAATATAAACAGTTCAACGAAAAGGTATAACCTTAAGCAAAAGGTGTACATTTGATGAAATTTTTCACAAAAGGTATAAGTCAACGCTTTAAGTTCGGCTTCCACAAAAGGTGTAAGTTCGAAAATAAGCTATAAATGTTATGCCATAAATTCCAACACAATAGAGGTAACTTTTCAGAGATAGTATAACCATTTCCACGAAAAGGTGTAACCTTAAGCAAATTGTGTTAATTTCATGAATTTTTTTTTCCACAACAGGTATAAGTGACTTCCGAAAAACCTTTAAAGTTGGCGTTTCACAAACGGCGCAAGTGCGTGAACTTGAAGAACTGAAATCGACAGAGAGAGAGAGAGAGAGAGACAGATAGACTGAGATCAACGGACATAGAGGCCTAGATGGACAATGATCGACAGAAGGACCGAAATCGACAGAGAAGAACCCACATGGACTCAGACAGACCGACATCGACGGAGAATAGGCCGACATCGACACAGAGAGACCAAGATCGATAGCCAATCTTTCAAAAAACCTTTCATTTGCGGCGGCGGTGCCGTGGAGGTGCCGATCTGAGAAGCCTGCGAGCACCGGAGCCCACCGACGCTTCGGTGGTCAGCCGGGGTCACGAACCCTTTGATTTGTTCAGTGGTTGTCTCAATTTGTTTATGAACACTTCGAAATGTTACTCCTTTTGTGTTTGTACTACTTACAAATGAACATATGTTACTCCTTCTGTGTTTACAAACATTTTGAAATGGACCCTTTGTTACTCCTTTTGTGGTTATGAACACTTTCAAGTGTTACTCCTTCAGACTTGTCGTCAAAATTTTTACACGATTTTTGAAAAGTTACTCCTTTTCTGTAAGAATTTTTGGCATAAGATTTACACTTTTTCGTCGAACTTACACCATTTCTGAAGGCCCAACTTAAAGCTATTTCGAAAGTCAGTTATAACTTTTGTGAAAAAAATTTCATCCAATTTACACCTTTTGGTAAGGCTTATACCTTCTCGTGAAAATACTTACACCATTTTTAAAAAAGTTACTCGTTCTGTGTAAGAATTTTGGGCATAACCTTTGTACTTTTGTGCTTATATACTCTTTCACAAAAGGTGTAAGTTTGAAGAAAAACTGTAAATCTTATGACAAAAATTATTTCACAAAAGGAGTAACTTTCCAAAAAAATATAAGCACTTCCACGAAAAGGTATAAGCTTAAGCAGAAGGTGTAAATTTGATGAATTTATTTTTTCACAAAAGGTATAACTGACTCAAAAAGCTTTAACTTGGGCTTCCACAAAAGGTGTAAGTTTGAACATAAGCTATAAATGTTATGCCAAAAATTCCTACACAAAAGGAGTAACTTTTCCAAAAAAATATAGGCACTTCCACAAAATGGTATAAGCTTCACCAAAAGGTGTAAATTTGACGAATTTATTTTTCCACAAAAGGTATAAGTTACTTTCGGAAAAGCTTTAACTTGAGCCTCCACAAAAGGTGTAAGTTGGAAGAAAAGGTATAAATCTTATGCCAAACATTCGTACAGAAAAGGAGTAACTTTTCCAAAAAAATATAAACAGTTCAACGAAAAGGTATAACCTTAAGCAAAAGGTGTACATTTGATGAAATTTTTCACAAAAGGTATAAGTCAACGCTTTAAGTTCGGCTTCCACAAAAGGTGTAAGTTCGAAAATAAGCTATAAATGTTATGCCATAAATTCCAACACAATAGAGGTAACTTTTCAGAGATAGTATAACCATTTCCACGAAAAGGTGTAACCTTAAGCAAATTGTGTTAATTTCATGAATTTTTTTTTCCACAACAGGTATAAGTGACTTCCGAAAAACCTTTAAAGTTGGCGTTTCACAAACGGCGCAAGTGCGTGAACTTGAAGAACTGAAATCGACAGAGAGAGAGAGAGAGAGACAGATAGACTGAGATCAACGGACATAGAGACCTAGATGGACAATGATCGACAGAGAAGAACCCACATGGACTCAGACAGACCGACATTGACGGAGAATAGGCCGACATCGACACAGAGAGACCAAGATCGATAGCCAATCTTTCAAAAAACCTTTCATTTGCGGCGGCGGTGCCGTGGAGGTGCCGATCTGAGAAGCCTGCGAGCACCAGAGCCCACCGACGCTTGGGTGGTCAGCCGGGGTCACGAACCCTTTGATTTGTTCAGTGGTTGTCTCAATTTGTTTATGAACACTTCGAAATGTTACTCCTTTTGTGTTTGTACTACTTACAAATGAACATATGTTACTCCTTCTGTGTTTACAAACATTTTGAAATGGACCCTTTGTTACTCCTTTTGTGGTTATGAACACTTTCAAGTGTTACTCCTTCAGACTTGTCGTCAAAATTTTTACACGATTTTTGAAAAGTTACTCCTTTTCTGTAAGAATTTTTGGCATAAGATTTACACTTTTTCGTCGAACTTACACCATTTCTGAAGGCCCAACTTAAAGCTATTTCGAAAGTCAGTTATAACTTTTGTGAAAAAAATTTCATCCAATTTACACCTTTTGGTAAGGCTTATACCTTCTCGTGAAAATACTTACACCATTTTTAAAAAAGTTACTCGTTCTATGTAAGAATTTTGGGCATAACCTTTGTACTTTTGTGCTTATATACTCGTTCACAAAAGGTGTAAGTTTGAAGAAAAACTGTAAATCTTATGACAAAAATTATTTCACAAAAGGAGTAACTTTCCAAAAAAATATAAGCACTTCCACGAAAAGGTATAAGCTTAAGCAGAAGGTGTAAATTTGATGAATTTATTTTTTCACAAAAGGTATAAGTGACTTCTGAAAAAGCTTTAACTTGGGCTTCCACAAAAGGTGTAAGTTTGAACATAAGCTATAAATGTTATGCCAAAAATTCCTACACAAAAGGAGTAACTTTTCCAAAAAAATATAGGCACTTCCACAAAAAGGTATAAGCTTCACCAAAAGGTGTAAATTTGACGAATTTATTTTTCCAAAAAACGTATAAGTTACTTCCGAAAAGCTTTAACGTCAGCTTCCACAAAAGGTGTAACTTCGAAGAAAAGGTATAAATTTTATGCCAAAAATTGTTACAGAAAAAGAGTAAGTTTTCAAAAAAATATAAGTAGTTCCACGAAAAGGTATAAGCTTAAGCAAAAGGTGAACATTTGATGAAATTATTTTTTCACAAAAGGTATAAAAGACTTCCGAAAAAGCTTTAAGTTGGGCTTCCACAAAAGTCAGAATTTAAATAAGCTATAAATGTTATGCCATAAATTCGTACACAAAAATGTGTAACCTTTCAGAAATAGTATAAGCATTTCCACGAAAAGGTGTAACCTTAAGCAAATTGTGTTAATTTGAAGAAATTTTTTTTCCACAAAAGGTATAAGTGACTTCCGAAAAACCTTTCAAGTTGGGCTTTCACAAACGGTGTAAGTTCCAAGAAAAAGTACAAATCTTATGCGACAAACAGATGTAAGTAACTTCGCAAAACGTCTAAGGTCCGTTTTTTCCCCGAAAAACCTGTAAGTTCCTAAAATCCAATCACACTGTTTTTGTCTTGTGGCAATGTCAGAGAGAAGGGCGTTTCGGAGGGCTTCGCCTTTCTCCCAGTACAACTCCGTTTCAGAGAAGACTGCAGGAGGGCTTGGAATAGCGACTCCGAGTCCAAATCCAACCAAGTATGTCAATGTAAAAGAGAACCGTTTTTAATATAGAGCAACGGACAGACAGAGAGAGAGAGAGAGAGATAGACTAAGATCAACGGACATAGAGACCTAGATGGACAATGATCGACAGACGGACCGAAATCGACAGAGATCGACAGAGAAGAACCGACATGGACACGGACAGACCAAGTTCGCTGGAGACACAGCGAGATAAACAGGGATCGACAGAGAGAGACCGACATCGACGGAGAATAGGCCGACATCGACACAGAGAGACCAAGGTCGATAGCCAATCTTTCAAAAAACCTTTCATTTGCGGCGGCGGTGCCGTGGAGGTGCCGATCTCAGAAGCCTGCGAGCACCGGAGCCCACCGACGCCTGGGTGGTCAGCGGGGGTCACGAACCCTTTGATTTGTTCAGTGGTTGTCTCAATTTGTTTATGAACACTTCGAAATGTTACTCCTTTTGTGTTTACTACTTTGAAATGAACATATGTTACTCCTTCTGTGTTTACGAACATTTTGAAATGAACCCTTTGTTACTCCTTTTGTGGGATTAGGACTTTTCCTTCATACTTTCCGTCAAAATATTTACACCATTTTTGAAAAGTTACTCCTTTTGTGTAAGAATTTTTGGCATAAGATTTACACTTTTTCCTCGAACTTACACCATTTGTGAAGGCCCAACTTAAAGCTATTTCGGAAGTCACTTATACCTTTTGTGAAAAAAAAAATTCATCCAATTTACACCTTTTGTTTAGGCTTACACCTTCTCGTGAAAATACTTACACCATTTTTGATAAGTTACTCCTTTTGTAAGAATTTTTGGCATCACATTTATACTATGGCTTATATTACTCTTTTCACAAAAGGTGTAACTTTGAAGAAAAGTATAAATCTTATGATGTAAATTATTTCACAAAAGGAGTAACTTTTAAAAAAAATTAAAGCACTTGACGAAAAGGTATAAGCTTACAAGGTGTAAATTTGATGAATTCCTTTTTGGACTTTTCACAAAGTGTATAAGTGACTTCCGAAAAAGCTTTAAGTTGGGTTTCCAGAAAAGCTGTAAGTTGGAAGAAAAGGTATAAATGTTATGCCAAAAAATCTTACACAAAAGGAATAACTTTTCAAAAAAAAATATAGGCACTTCCACGAAAAAGTATAAGCTTAAACAGAAGGTGTAAATTGGATGTATTTATTTTTCCACAAAAGGTATAAGTCACTTCCGAAAAAGCTTTAACTTGGCTTCCACAAAAGTGTAACTTCGAAGAAAAGGTATAAATGTTATGCCAAAAATTCTTACACAAAAGGAGTAACTTTTCAAAAAAAATATAAGCACTTCCACGAAAAGGTATAAATTTGATGAAATTATTTTTGCACAAAAGGTATAACTGACTTCCGAAAAAGCTTTAAGTTGGGCTTCCACAAAAGGTGTAAGGTCGAACAGAAGCTATAAATGTTATGCCAAAAATTCCTACACAAAAGGAGTAACTTTTCAGAAATAGTATAACCACTTCCACGAAAAGGTCTAACCTTAAGCAAATTTTGTAAATTTGATGAATTTTTTTTTCACAAAAGGTATAACTGACTTCCGAAAAGTTAAATTAGATGGACAATGATCGACAGAAGAACCCAAATCGACAGAGATCGACAGAGAAGAACCCACATAGAGAGAGATGCATCAAGATCACCGGAGATGCACCGGCGTAAACAGGAATCGACAGAGAGAGACCGACATCGACGGAGAATAGGCCGACATCGACACAGAGAGACCAAGATCGATAGCCAATCTTTCAAAAAACCTTTCATTTGCGGCCGCGGTTCCGTGGAGCTGCCGATCTCAGAACCCTGTGAGCACCGGAGCCCACCGACGCTTGGGTCGTCAGCGGGGGTCACGAACACTTTGATTTGTTCAGTGGTTGTCCCAATTTGTTTATGAACACTTCCAAATGTTACTCCTTTTGTGTTTCCTACTTAGAAATGAACATATGTTACTCCTGTGTTTACGAACATTTTTTAAATGACGCTTTGTTACTCCTTTTGTGGTTATGAACACTTTGAAATGTTTCTCCTTCATACTTTATGCGTCAAAATAGGAGTAACTATTTTTCAAAAGTTACTCCTTTTGTGTAACAAATTTTGGCATAAGATTTACACTTTTTCCTCGAATTTACACCATTTGTGAAGGACCAACTTAAAAGCTATTTCAGAAGTCGCTTATACTTGTGAAAAAATTCCATCCAATTTACACCTTTTGGTTAGGTTTACACCTTCTCGTGAAAATACTTACACCATTTTTAAAAAAGTTACTCCTCCTGTGTAAGAATTTTGGCCATAACATTTGTACTTTTGTGCTTATATACTCTTTCACAAAAGGTGTAAGTTTGAAGAAAAACTTTAAATCTTAAGACAAAAATTATTTCACAAAAGAGTAACTTTCCAAAAAAATATAAGCACTTCCACGAAAAGGTATAAGCTTAAGCAGAATGTGTAAATTTGATGAATTTATTTTTTCACAAAAGGTATAACTGACTTCCGAAAAAGCTTTACGTTGGGCTTCCACAAAAGGTGTAAGTTCGAACATAAGCTATAAATGTTATGCCAAAAATTCCTACACAAAAGGAGTAACTTTTCAGAAATAGTATAAGCACTTCCACGAAAACATGTAACCTTAGGCAAATATTGTAAATTTCATGAATTTTTTTTTTCACAAAAGGTATAACTCCCTTCCGAAAAGTTAAATTAGATGGACAATGATCGACAGAAGGACCAAAATCGACAGAGATCGACAGAGAAGAGCGACATGGACACGGATGCACCAAGATCGATGGAGACACAGTGAGATAAACAGGGATCGACAGAGAGAGACCGACATCGACGGAGAATAGGCCGACATCGACACAGAGAGACCAAGATCGATAGCCAATCTTTCAAAAAACCTTTCATTTGCGGGGCGGGGTCCGTGGAGGTGCCGATCTCGAGCTCAGGACCACCGGAGCCCACCGACGCTTGGGTGGTCGGGGTCACGAACCCTTTGATTTGTTCAGTGGTTGTCTCAATTTGTTTACGAACACTTCGAAATGTTACTCCTTTTGTGTTTACTACTTTGAAATGAACATATGTTACTCCTTCTGTGTTTACGAACATTTTGAAATGAACCCTTTGTTACTCCTTTTGTGATTATGAACATCCTTCATACTTTCCGTCAAAATATTTACACCATTTTTGAAAAGTTACTCCTTTTGTGTAAGAATTTTTGACATAAAATTTACACTTTTTCCTCGAACTTACACCATTTCTGAAGGCCCAACTTAAAGGTATTTCGGAAGTCACTTATACCTTTTGTGACAAAAAAAATTCATCCACTTTACACCTTTTGTTTAGGCTTACACCTTCTCGTGAAAATACTTACACCATTGACTTCCGAAATAGCTTTAAAGGGGGTTTCCAGAAAAGGTGTAAGTTCTCAGCAAAAGTATAAATGTTATGCCAAAAACTCTTACACCAAAAGAGTAACTTTTCAAATAAAATTTAAGCACTTCCACGAAAAGGTATAAGCTTAAGCAAAAGGTGTAAGTTTTCGTTTGTTTACGCCTTTGGTAAGTCAACTCGGAAAAGGAGTAACTGTTCATAAAAGGTGTATATTATTTCACAGAAGGCGTAACTACTCATATAAATGTGTAAGTTTTTACAAAAGGCGTAAGTTTTCAGATATCAGTTACGCCTTTTTCTGAAATTCATTACGCCTTTCTTTAAACTATACGGCTTTTGTGAAAACTTATACATTTTTTATTATTTTATTAATTAACCTGGAAAGTGTAATATATTATTTTATTAATTTATCTGCAAAGTGACCCACCTAGCAGGTCACCAATGTGTAAATTTTCAAATAATTTGATATAACCCAATACATACAAATGTGTAAATGCAACATACAAGGGTGTAAGTGCCTTGCATACCATATGCAAGGCACACCTAAGAAAAGTCCTTTAACTTCAGGCTAAAATAGTTAAAAAACTAAAAAATCAAAAGCCAATCCACATCCCAAACGAAGATTAACTACACTCTTTTTTTTTTTTTTTTTTCTTTTTTTGGGTTTGCATTTTAACTATACACTTTTTAATACACTATCTAATCTTTTATTCTTTCTCTATGCTATTTAAATATTATTTTTTTTTATCAACACAAGACAACTAACTTCAAAATATCAAAAGAAATTTTTTTATTCATTTTATTTAACAGTCATAAAATATTAATATAAATTTATTTTTTCAAATTAATAATAATAATTATAATCTTTCCTCAACCATTCGATAAGGTAAAAATTTCATTACAATCTATTATAATAGAGAAGATTTGAGAGCAAGGATCCTCTCCTTGCATCATTTCCTACTTGCAGGGTTATTGGGCCTACTTTTAGGCTCAATTTTGATAATTCGAACCGTTCATATTTTAATATTTGTTCAGTATGTCATACCTGTAAAAAATCAAGTTAATTAGATATCAGAAAACATGTATTCGGAAAAATCAAACTAAAAACTATTTTTTTTAAAAATTTAATAAACAATTTTTCGAATACATACTTTTTGATATCCGATTAACTTGATTTTAATATGATCTGCATGCATGTAGAGAGTGGTATGCAACAAAAAGTCTAGAGAAATAGATAATGAATATGTCATATATGTATATGTAATTTGACGGAAGGAGTAAGTTGGTGGCGTGGAGAAGACACTTGTATGCCTTGCATGGGGAAGACTTCATCTGTCATCACTTTGGAATTGGTCACCGGTCTAACACGTAGCCCTTTATCAACTAACTTATATATATATATATTTAAGTTATGCAGGATGGACCACTAAGTTCAAACAAGCATTTCCAAATAGATTTTCCTGCACTTTGCGATCTTCCTGCACTTTGCGATCTCAAGGATTTTATGTTGATTGGGAAAATCGAATTTAAGACATAAAGAGAGTAGACCCTAAGCCCAGGTCTCAAGCCACTAACTCTTTGAGGTTTCAACTAACTTACTTGTTTTAGACATTTAATTATAAAACTGAATACAATCTTATCATATAAATATAGAAAAATTCTATTTTCACATATTTATTTATTTCTATGCATACACTTAATGAAATTTTATTTTAATGATAATTGTGCCCTAAAATAAAATTACTACAATGGACATCAAAACACACCTACAATATTATATCAGAATTTTCTCTATACACATTTTTTTTAAACAAAAAAATCTCAATACACTGTGATTTCTGCTCTTTATTATATATATATATATATTGTGCCATCTTGCTCAGAGATTGTCGATTCTTGAAAATAGATGTTTGGACTGATTGATTGTTAGGAACCTTAAGTGTATACATGCTTATAATCCAGTATGATTTTGGACTAAACACGATAGTCTTGCAATGGATCAAAAAATATATATATATATATACATATTGGGGGAACAAATATAGTGGTCAGCGAGGGCGAAATGGCGTGGCAGTGAGGACTGAGGTGCCTAAACCAACAAATTCACCCAAATGGGATGTCGAATTCGAGGGCATAACAACTTTCACTGCAACAAAAAGCATTTTTGGCGATGTTGTCTAGCAACCAAACAAAAATTTAGACACCAAAGATACATAATTGGCGACAAAATATTTATGATCTCCAAAAACTAAACTTTTGCAGACGAATTTAAATTTTTGATCGCTGTTGAGTTTGGCGACAACAGAAGATTCTATGCGAGAGCAGTAAAAAAAATTTTGCTGAACAAATTAATTTATAGTGACAGAAATTTTACTCACCAATTATATTTGTTTGGTGATAAACACTATTTGTCGCCGAAAATCTGAATAATATTTATAGAAACCAAATTAATTTGATTGCTGATAAATTACTTGTCCTTGCCCTAGCTTTTTATTGCCAAAAATAGTTGATTGAATATTTTGGGTGAATAATGAAACAATGGACCATCACTTTTCCATCTCATTTCTCACTCCATCAGAGACGGCACAGCACGGTATGCTCTTTTTTCTTTCCTCTCTCCCTCTCCCTTTCCCTCTTGCTCACTCGCGCCGCCGAATGCGAAAAGCACAGCAGCGCTGGGCGGCAGCAGATCGCGACCCTCTCTTTGGGTCGCTGCTCTCCTCTCTTCTCTGTCTCTGATATTTTGAATGTATTCCCTCTCCCTCTCCCTCTCCCTCTCCCTATTGCTCTCTCGCGCCGCCGAATGCCAACGACATAGCAGCGCTGGGCCGCAGCAGATCGCGACCCTCTGTTTGGGTCGCTGCCCTCTTCTTTTCTCTGTTTCTGGTATTCTGAATGTCGCTGTCTTTTTAATTGGGTACTATATATATAAGATAATTAAAACATGGGAAACTGTAATAGACCAGATGTGGTTAAACCAGAGAAATATCAGGTATGGCTTTCTTGTAATCAATCGCTCTCTGTTTGTCCCAATGTGTTTGACACCGTTGTTTTGTGGAACCCATCTACTTGAAACTCCATGAAATTGCCTTATGCTTGAGTTTCAAACCTAGTTAGGTATTATGTGATCCGCATTTATGGATTTGGGTATAAAATAGTGGCAGTGATGATTTCAAAGACTTGAGTGATGATGATTATTTTGATTATGAAGTTTAGGTTTATTGTTTGAAATCGAATTCCATGACACAGGGCTGAGAAGTTCCCTAATTATCCTAATTTGAATCAAGAAGGTGGTGTACTAGCCAGTGGTCTTTTGCATTGGGTTGTGACTCAGGAACCCCAAGTCCATGAAGGCGGTTTGATTGTTGGTTTTGAGCTTGGGCCTGAGGAATATGAATTTTTTTATGACTGTTCAGGGCTTGGAAGGATGCCTATCAGTATTTTGCTACTATTTCGTAGTTGGGGTTCATTTATGGGTGATGAAAGATTCTGGTTGGGCCTTTCCCGAATATGAGGCAAATGGTGGGGAAAAACTACTTGGACACGACACAGAAGGGCTTCTTTTGTATGACCCATAACGGAAGACGGTCAAGAAAGTTATGATTCATAGTAGACACGAATTGTGGCACGTGAAGATGAAGCCTTGTTCCTCTCAATGTTGGTGGTGAAAGTGATGGGAAGAGACAACAAGAGCAAAAGGAGAGGAACAGGTAAGCTAACATCAATCCAATTTACTCTTTTAATTCTATATGTTCTGTTTGCTGTAGTCTGTGTTGCTTTACCTTGTCCACTGCTGTAATAATTTTGATACTATTATTGCTGTGATGATAAATATAATTTTGAAAATCTTATTCATGAAGTATGTCATTTGCAAATACGTATGTATGACTTGCACATTTTTTTTTTTCCCCCCAATATTTAATATGGATTTCAGCTGCTTAACTAGTTTAGAGTTCTTACCCATTGATTAAAGTAGGGGTTGAAATACATTCTCTAATATTTTGAATAATTTTTTTCTGGAAAACCAAAGCATTCCACAATCTCATTAATGGATACCATACTACCCAGTCATATGTTTTAGCCATATCCACCTTAATTGCCATAAGAACATCTTTTACCTTCTTTATTCTTTAGGGTGCGCATGACCTCCTGAGCTAGAATGGTCCCATCAACTATATGCCCATTCAGAAAAAAAGAAGTTATGTCGGAGCTATTAAGGAATTAATCAAGAATAAACATTAATTGATCTTCTAAGATCTTAGACACTAATATCAGATTTAATTTTCTCAGTTTTATGGGTTCGACACAACCTCTATTTGACACTGTTTGAAATAACAGGTTAAATGAATTATATGCTATGTCCTTCGAAAGATAGGATGTAAGGTACTGAAGAGTTGGGTCTCAATAATAAATGAATTCATCACCAATCTTATATGTATTTGGAATCTATGATCCATCTTCTTTCTTCATAAATTAATTGCATTACCTTGTCGGGGAATAATAGTGGTGGTATGCACAAAAAAAAAAAAAGAAAAAGTGTTAGCATTTCCTTTCTTTAGCTATATATTTCTAGCCCTCTACTTCTACAAAATCTATAGCTTTGCTAGTTGTTTCTGCAACTCTTTTCTAAGATAAAGTTCCTTCCAATATTTCTCCTTAGTAGCCGCATCTCGTTGAATTTAGTCAGTACTATCTCTGACACAACAATCTTTTGAACCACAAAATCGAAGTGGTCCTTATTCCAATTTTGTAAGGGATTCTTTCTAACTAATGAAAATTGAAATCTTCAGTTTGGTCTAGAAACCCCACTCTAGACCTTATCCAAACTACACTTATTTCACCATTACTTCTAAGTTCTAACACAGCGTGAAGTTGAGGACCCCTAAATTCTTGACTTGCATGCTTCTTGCAACATCTAATAGTTCTCTGGATCTTTGGTCCATGTTACTTCAAACTTAATATATTGTTTTAGGTGAATGTTAAATAAAAAAAAATTCGGTTTGGTTTTATTTTGTGTTTAGTTCCTGTTTTCTAAGCTCATTTTTTTGAAAATTTTGGAGTTTTTGTTTGGTTATTTTGAAAACTGGATAAAGTTTTTTGAAAACTAACTTGGGAGTATTTTTTGATGTGACAAAATTTTTTTTTTTTAAAATTGTCTCTCTCCTTAAATTGGATGGAAAATTGAATTTGCAATAATACATTTTTTTGAAAACCAAACAAAGATCATTTTTCAAGATAGAGTTTTCAAATTACTTTTTGGAAAAATAATTCAAAAAAATGGAACCAAACATGATATATTTCCTTTTTTGGATTTTGGATTTTTTTTCAGCACTAGTTTATTATGTTATGTATATGGTTGTCATAATTTTGTAGGAATTGGCTAAAAAAGGGAGGAATAGTCGATGGAAGTTACCATATAATCATACAATGGGCTCTAAGTCATTTCAAGCTGCAATGTATAAAGAGGTGATGCATTTAATATATTTAAAATCGTGATTAAGTTAAAATTAATTATGTATGCTTACTTTTAAATTGATGGAATTAGGGTACTGTGAAGGTTACGAGATTGAGAAGTTTATGAGGATGCGTAAGGATCAGGCAGACATACAGGTTGATGAAGAGGATTGCTCATTAGAGGAATTTTATTGACAGTTTGCTTTGTGAGTATACTTTTCAAAATTTAATTTTCAGATCACTAAAAACACTTCACTTAATATATTTGTTGAAACAAGCTACTGCTGTGATGCTCTTCAGTTGGCTGGTTTGCTCTATTTGTTGATGTATTGTTCTTCTTGATTGTTATTGGTTGATTCCTCTTCTTGATTGTTGCTAGTTTATTATATTTTCAGAAATTGAAATTTGTGAGTTAGATGGATCCAAGTATTATTCACCTATTGTGTGATACACTACACTAGTATTGGCACTTAATTGGCCATGATTTTCATTTGTTTATAAAAATAATAAAATAAAATAAATAAATGCCCGTTTCTAATACAGATTTGCATCTAAGTTGTATGGCTCAAGTCTAGGATAAGAAATTAGTTGTTGCTTTTGTGGTAAAGGGAATGCCATTTGAACTTGAAATCAATTTAGATGCTTACTTGGATATTATAAGTTGTGGATAAATCTTCAATTTTATCTTTTATTCCATGGTGCTCTTTTTGTCTATAACAAGCTTTGCTCTAGTCTTTAGGATATCAATACATGGTACTAGATGGTGTATAAAATAGTATTTTCATGTATGTGGGTTGACACTAGCCCCCCAATTGGCACATATCATCATTTGTGGGTACAATGCTATCAAACTATTCATATTCATTCTAGTTTTTATTTATATTCATTCTAGTTTTTATTTGATGAACTTTTTGACCTTAATGTAAGTAAAAGCAACCTCAAGTTTAAGATTTAGGTCCTTATGATTTCAATTTAGTCACGAAAGTAAGGGTAGCACTTTGGATGAAATCTCATTTCATTGGTAGCTCCTACTCAGTTGATATTCGCTCTTGTTTTGGAACCTTGAAATTGGATTTTGTGATGACCGAGTGCGCTACTCGTTTCGTTTTCCCTCGTTTAACTTTGGGTTGGTCATGTTGGGGTGTTGATTTGACTCGGAATCTTGTTAATCATTTGGGTTTGTTGTGTTCGGGAGTTTTTCTCAAAACTTTGTTCTTGTTTATTTCGGTGTTAAATTCCACTTGTTTTGGAGGGTGGTAAGGGTTTGGTCTAGAGTGCCAAGGATTGAGTTGAGGAAATTCCGGGTTGGAGGACCAGGGCCGCACGTGCAGGAATCTGAGGAATTCTAGCTAGCACACTGCATTATATGCAGGTGCGGGAGGAGGTGCCGATTGGAAGGGCCGCACGTGCGAGGATGATGGTCGCACGTGCGGGAGTCGTTGTGTTCGAAAATTTTCTTTTTCTTCCTTCTTTGGGCTGAGTGTATAACATTTTATATACCTTTCTCTCTCTCTAAAAACCCTTTTCTCCTCCTTCTCTCTATATTTCTTACATCAACACCCACTAAATCCTTGATTTCTCCAAATCCTTAAACATTTTGACCTTGGTTCCTTGATTAAAGTTGGAGAGCTAAGTTAGAGTTTCATTGTGTGCGGTGAAGATTGGGTTTCATCACCGTTGATCTTGGGGCTTTCATCTCTCTCTCTCCAAGAACTTGAGGTAGGGATTTTCTTAGAATTATATATATGTTTTTGCAAATTTTTGGTTGATTTTGAGAGTTCCTCTTTGAGTATTTTGAAAATTGGTTTTTGTCTCAAGAAATTAGTGGCTTTGTAAAAAGAATTCATCTTTTGTTTCATTTTAAAGATTTTCTTGAATAGTTTAATCACATTGGCTTAAGAATGCTGTTTTTAGTGAGGTTCTACTAAGAGATGAAGAAATGTCTAGTTTTTGTGAAAAACCTAGAAATTTGGGGTTTTGAAAAATATTGGGGATTTATGGATTTTTCTTGGGTTAAATGGAGTGAATGGAAGTTTCAAATTGTTGTTTGCAAATATGGCAACTTCTTGATGCATGAGGATTTGGAGACCATACTTGAATTTATTGTTAAATGCCTATACATATGTAGTTATGAAATGGCACATTGTTGAGTTCTATGAAATATAAGAATTGTGATTTTGGAAGTTGATGTTCAAAACATTGCATATAGTCTTGAAATGACTAAAATGTTGAGAATTATACAAGATGATGAAATGTTGTTACGTGTTGATAGATTTATTTGAACATGTGGTTATTATCGTATTATTGTTGAGATACTTAAAAATGGAGAAAATATTAGGAGGCATTGATAGTTATTGCTTTACATGCTTATTCAATTGATCATTATACATTTTGAATCGAGTTTGGAAACATTTACATTGAGAAAAGAATATTTCGAAATGAGAATTATTGAAATGTTTTGAGGTAAATACGTTGGTAAATCCGGATAGGAGGCGTAGATGAAATTGATCAAGTTGGCCTGAGTGTCTGGAATGAAAAATCGAAAACACGCGTGGAGGAGGTACCACTTCCCTTCTGGTTAGCAACCGGTAAAGTGGGGTTTTGGTAGTGCTAGTTATGCCTACTTGCAGGCACAAACCTAGAGATTACCTAAGTTGTATTTACCACTCCTCTGAAATAAATTGTAAATTTCTAAATTGTTGAGATTTTAAATTATCATAGAGTATGGTGGTTTTCACAAGATGAAAAATGTAATATTCTTTTAAATGGCATAGCATGACATTGCATTTCATATTGAAAATCTTGCATAAATATATATACTCTGTTAAGAATTCTCTACTGGGTTTTATGCTCACCCCTATTGGATTTTGGCGCAGGAAAAGACGTCGTGAACTCGGCAATCTAGAGCGTGGATATATGTATATAGAGCACAAGGCTCTGTTTTGTTGTAATTATAATTTGTAAGCCTAGGGCTATAACTGTTTGAGTCCAAGAGACTATTTTTGTGTAACCGGACTTAAACTTTGGAATTTGTAAGCCCTTTAGGGCATTTTATTTACTTTTGAATTTGACATTCCACATGTTATAGATTCATGTATGTAATATCATTGAATGCATAATTCGCATGTGAGACTATTTTGTACAAACTTTAATGATCAATGTTACAATGATTTGGAAATTGCTATTATTCTATAATGAATGTTAGTCGATGTACCTAGATTATATTGGAGAAATTTTGGAGCGTTACAACTTGGTATCAGAGCTACCAGATTTGAATACTTGGGGCTCGCAGGGAGTGGTTGTTTTGCCACAGTGGGTTTATTTCGCATGATTAGGAAATGTTTTGTATTTCATGACTATGTGATAACATGCTTATATGACTAGATGGTATGGAATTGGGCTTTTGGGATGTTGTTTGCACCTCTTAAATTCCTTGAGGTCTTATTAGAAGGGTACTTGATCAATATTCGTTCTATTAAGAATTCTTGGTTTTTCATGGGATGAATTTCATCACAAAGGGATAATCCATATGTGCTTACGTGACTAAATGCTTATGTAGAGTGGAATTGAGTTGTTTGTATGGTAGGAAATATATAGAATTGTTGTGTTCAAATGAGTGAGAGAAGTCGCGAGCACATTTGAGATTATGTGCTAAATTGTTTATCTTGTTCCCTAATTAGGATGTCAGGAAGGGGTCAAACCTGTGGTGGTAGAGGTGGAAGGTCTGGTAGGGCTCGCCGGGGTGTGCATGGAGTGCCGGTCCATGAGGTTTCGGTGCAAGAGGAGAGGTTGGGCCAAGCTAATGTAGCCGAGCAAGTGGGGCAAGCAGAAATTCTGGGGTAAGCGAGTCAAGCTGCAATGGGGGCCCTGGCCCGAGAAATGGCGGGGGCCTTGAGGGAGTCAATGAATATATTGAGGGCAGAGAACCAAGCTAGAGAGAACGCAGTAGAGACAAGGGTGAGTTTCCTTACGAGGGAGTTTTTGCGGGCCAAGCCGGATGAGTTCTATGGTGGCCTCGAGCCTAAGAAAGCGGATGATTAGCTTGAGCAAACGGTGAATACATTTGAGATGCTTCAAGGTGATTCTAGCGAGTTATTACCTCAAAAGAGATGCGGGCCAATGGTGGAAATACACCAAGGGTCGAATAGAACCAACATGGGAAGCATTTGTGGTGACTTTCCAAGATAAGTATCTACCTCTCACTGCTAGGGACAGGTTGAACAGGAATTTTAGGACCTCAAGCAACCTAACATGTCCGTGGCCGAGTTTGAAGCGGCCCTCTCTAGTTTGTCCCAATTTGCAACGGTGTCGGTAACGACGGAAGAGTGCCATTACATTGAATTTGAGAAGAAAATAAGAACCAAGATCTTGTTCAAGGTTGCTGGAAATATGATCCGGAACTATGACCGTCTTGTGGAAGCGGCGGCACACGTAGAGATTACCGTGGAGGCCGAGGAGGAGAGAATCCGGGGTTCAAGGTCGAGGGGTCAAGGGTCTCTGGGGGACTATAGGCCCAATAAGAAGAGTAGAAACACCTTTTCATCCCAGTCCCAACCAAAGCAGTCTAGATCCACCTTTCCTTTGCCTAGTGCGGGCCCCGGGAAGAGTGCACCGAGTGGTTTTTCTTGTTTCAGGTGTGGCCAATCGGGTCACAAGGCCTTTGCATGTTTGCAGAAGGGAGGAGGACAGCAGATGTTGCCACCAACACTACCTAACCGATCTCAGAGTCAGTCTCAGAATAGAGGGCAGGGGCCTACTTGCTATCAGTGCGGTCAGTCAGGGCACATGAAGAGAGCTTGCCCACAGTTGGGAGGTGCATCTGGCGCATCAGGGTCGACGCAGACTCAGAGCCACTAGCAGGCTCACTCAGTCCAGACTTCGCGAGCTAATCAAGGAGCCGCTTCGACTCAATCAGTGCAGCAAGCCTATGCTCCGAGAGATGAACAGGTTGATTAGAGGCCACAGGGGCGTGTGTATGCTGTTACAACACCAAAGCTATTACCAAGATCCTCAGTTGTGAGAGGTATTTTTGTTGTGTGTAATTCTTTGGCTAATGTGTTGATAGATGCTGGTGCGTCTCATTCATTCATATCTATTGCATTTGCGTCTACATTGGAGTTAAAGATGGCACGGTTAGCGTCTCCACTCAAAGTAGAGTCACTAGTTGGGCGTACAGTTGACTTAGATTAGGGGTGTCAAGGTTGTGAGATAGAGGTTGTCGGGCGTCGACTCTCGTTTGCTTTTGTGTTGCTCAACATGTCGAGTTTTGATGTCATTTTAGGCATGGATTAGTTGTCTTCCTACTAAGTGGCGATTGATTGTTTTCGTTAGAGAGTTACAGTGTACACCTTGAGTGGTGATTGTTTCTACTTTCTGGGAGACCATGTTGATAGGGTCTTGTCGCCAGTTTTTGACCCTCGTAGTAGAAACGAGCTTAGTGGCCTTCTTGCTACTCACTTGGATAGTGAGAGTGACGGGACTGGTGTTGAGTTGCCAAGGGTAAGTTGTGAATACCCAGACATATTTCCCCGAGGATCTTACTAGTTTTCCACCCTAGCGGGAGATCGAGTTCACCATTGACTTAGTGCCTGGAATGGCACCAATTTCCATAGCGCCATATAGATTTGCACCCGCGGAGTTGCATGAGTTGAAGATTCAACTCCAAGAGCTTTTAAACAAGGGCTTCATTCGCCTTAACACATCACCTTGGAGAGTGTCGGCTCTCTTTGCGAAGAAGAAGGATGGATCGTTGCAGTTGTGTATTGATTACCGTAAGTTGAATCGGGTTATAGTCAAAAACAAGTATCCTTTACCTAGAATAGGTGACTTGTTTGACCAACTTAGAGGGTCTTGTTGCTTTTCGAAGATAAATTTGAGGTCGGGTTACCATCAGTTGAGGGTTCAAGAGGAGGACATCCAGAAAACGGCCTTTTGCATGCGTTATGGTTATTACGAATTCCTTGTGATGCCTTTCAGGTTAACCAATGTGCTGGCTTCCCTTATGGATTTGATGAACCAGATTTTTCAAAAATACTTGGATCATTTCGTGGTCGTCTTTGTAGACGACATCCTAATTTATTCAACCTCCGAGAAGGAACACGAGGCTCACTTGAGGGTAGTGCTTGATTCGCTTAGAGAGCACCAGTTGTATGCTGAGTTTGAGAAATGCGAGTTTTGGCTCATCGAGGTGAAATTTTTGGGTCATGTAGTGTCAAAAGAGAGGGTAACTGTGGACTTTTCAAAGATAGACGCCATGCAGGATTGGGGACAATCCAAAAATATTTTTGAGATCCAGAGTTTCTTGGGATTAGCGGAGTATTATCGACGTTTTGTAAGGGACTTTTCTAGACTAGCCACGCCTTTGACTAGATTGACTAAAAAAGGGGTCAAGTGTGTGTGGAGTGAGACTTGTGAAAAGTCATTCCAAGAGCTTAAGACTAGATTGACTACCGCACCGGTGTTGATAATTTCGGAAAGAGGTTTGGGTTACACCATTTATTGTGATGCGTCTTGGGATGGGCTTGGTTGTGTCTTGATGCAAGGGGGAAAGGTTGTAGCTTACGGTTCACGACAATTGAAAACTCATGCGAAGAATTACCCCACCCACGACTTGGAGTTAGCAGCAATAGTGTTTGCCTTGAAAATTTGGAGGCATTATTTGCATGGCGAGAAGTTTGAGGTTTTCTCTGATCATAAGAGTCTAAAGTATTTGTTTTCCCAAAAAGACTTGAATTTACGCCAATGGAGGTAGATGGAATTTTTGGAGGATTATGACTTCGAGTTACACTATCATCCAAGAAAGGCCAATGTAGTGGCCGACGCCTTAAGTCAGAAATCCGTGAGTAGTTTGGCGAGTGTGGCCATTCGAGAAAGGGTTATGTTGAGTGACATCGGCAAGTTTGAATTACACTTGGGTGAGTCTGATGAGGGTGCAACTTTGTTTACTTTGAGTGCTCAACCTACCTTAATTAATAAAGTTATAAAGGCACAACAAAGACACCATGAAGTAGAGTCAATTCGTGATAGAATCTCTAATGGGAAGGAAGAGAAGGGTTTGAACATCTACTTGAATCTGAGTGTACGTTTTCTAGACTGTTTGTTTGTACCAGAATCTTGTAGAGAGGAAGTGCTTTGGGAGTTCCATCTCTCACACCTTGCGGTACATCCGGGAGGCCCCAAAATGTATCGTGATCTTAGCCGTCAGTTTTGGTGGAGGGGCATGAAGCAAGATGTCGCCGTATTTGTATCCAAGTGCCTTACTTGTCAACAAATGAAGGCCGAGCATCAAAGACCAGCGGGTTTGTTACAACCCTTACCGATAGTCTAGTGGAAATGGGAGCACGTTACCATGGATTTTGTAGTTAGGCTTTCTAGAACACAGCGGGGTAATGATGCCATTTGGGTGATTGTTGATAGGTTGACTAAGTCTACGCATTTCATTCCAATGCATATCGGCAACTCAATTGAGCACTTGGCAGAGTTGTACATTAGAGAGATAGTTTGACTTCATGGAGTTCATGTAACCATTATATCGGATAAGGATCATCGTTTTACCGTCCGGTTGACCGCTTACCACCCTCAAACCGATGGGCAGTCGCAGCGTACCATTCAAATTTTGGAGGACATGCTTAGAGCTTGCGTCTTCGATTTCAAGGGGTCTTAGGAGAGGCACTTACTGCTGATTGAGTTTGCCTATAACAATAGTTACCAAGCTAGCATCGAGATGGCACCGTTTGAGGCCTTCTATGGCCGACCTTGTAGATCACCAGTTTGTTGGGCCGAGGTGGGGGATGCACCGTTGTTGGGCCCGGAAATTGTTAAGGAGACAACCAAGAAAGTTGCTCTCATTTGGAAGAGGTTAGCTACGGCCCAAAGCTGACAGAAAAGTTATGCCGATAAGAGGAGACGACCTTTGTCTTTCGAAGTGGGTGATCATGTTTTCCTTAAAATCTCACTAAGACGGGGTTTGATAAGATTCGGTAAGAGTGGTAAATTATCTCCGAGGTTTATTGGGCCTTTCGAGATATTGGAGAGAATAGGGGAAGTGGCATATCGGTTGGCCTTACTGCCATAACTTTCGCGGGTTCACAATGTGTTTCATGTGTCTATGCTTAGGAAGTATGAGCCCGACCCTTCTCATGTACTAGATTGGGTTGAATTGGAGGTAGATGAGGATGCCTCTTACAAAGAGCGACTGGTTCAAATACTACATACCCGGAAACAAGTGCTACGGGGCAGAACCATACAGTTAGTAAAGGTGTCATGAATACACCATGAGGTTGAGGAGGCAACTTGGGAACGGGAAGCGGAGGTCCGCTCCAAGTATCCGGATTTGTTTGGAAATGCTTAGTTATTTTAATTTGTATTATCCCCTAATGTTGGAGGGAAATGTATCAAAGTTGTTGATTATGTAGTATTATTTTGAAAATTGGAATTGTTATGAATTACCATTATCTTGTTGGAAGACGTCATGCACATGAATCATTGTTGTTAACATTGCAACTAGGACACTTGGGAACGATGATGATAATAGTAATTGTTGTTTAAAAATCTATTTTGTGATTTGAATCGAAATAGAATGGTTGTGATTGCTAGAGACTCTTTTGTTTGAGTAGCCAATTCAATTTCGGGGACAAAATTTCCTATGGTGGGGAGGTTGTGATGACCGAGTGCGCTACTCGTTTCGTTTTCCCTCGTTTAACTTTGGGTTGGTCATGTTGGGGTGTCAGTTTGACTCGGAATCTTGTTAATCGTTTGGGTTTGTTGTGTTCGGGAGTTTTTCTCAAAACTTTGTTGTTTATTTCGGTGTTGAATTCCACTTGTTTCGGAGGGTAAGGGTTCGGTCCAAAGTGCCAGAGATTGAGTCGATGAAATTCTAGGCTAGAAGGCCAGGCCCGCATGTGCGGGGCCTTGGGCCGCAAGTGCTGAAAGGGGCCGCACGTACGGGAGGTAAGGCCGCACGTTCGGGAATTTGAGGAATTCTGGCTAGCACACTGCATTATATGCAGGTGCGGGAGGAGGTGCGGGGATGAGGGCCGCACGTGCGGGAGTCATTGTGTCCAAAAATTTTATTTTTCTTCCTTCTTTTGACTGAGTGTATAACATTTTGTATAGCTCTCTCTCTCTTTAAAAGCCCTTTTCTCCTCCTCTCTATATTTCCTACATCAACACCCACTAAATCCTTCATTTCTCTAAATCCTCAAACATTTTGACCTTGGTTCCTTGATTAAAGTTGGAGAGCTAAGCTAGAGCTTCATTGTATGTGGTGAAGATTGGGTTTCATCACCGTTGATCTTGGGTCTTTCATCTCTTTTTCTCCAAGAACTTGAGGTAGGGATTTTCTTCGAGTTATATATATGTTTTTGCAAATTTTTGGTTAATTTTGAGAGTTCCTATTTGAGTATTTTGAAAATTGGTTTTTGGCTCAAGAAATTAGTGGCTTTGTAAAAGGAATTCATCTTTTGTTTCTTTTTAAAGATTTTCTTGAATAGTTTAATCACATTGGCTTAAGAATGATGTTTTTAGTGAGGTTTTACTAAGAGATGAAAAAATGTTTAGTTTTTGTGAAAAACCTAAAAATTGGGGGTTTTGAAAAATGTTGGGGATTTATGGATTTTTCTTCGGTTAAATGAAGGAGTGAGTGGAAATTTCAAATTGCTGTTTGCAAATATGGCAAATTCTTGATGTATGAGGATTTGGAGACCTTACTTGAATTTATTGTTAAATGCCTATATATATATATATATATATATGTAGTTATGAAATGGCACATTGTTGAGTTCCATGAAATATGGGAATTGTAATTTTGGAAGTTAATGTTCAAAACATTGCATATAGTCTTGAAATGACTAAAATGTTGAGAATTACACAAGATGAGAAAATGTTGCTACGTGTTGATAGATTTATTTGAACATGTGGTTATTATCGTATTATTGTTGAGATACTTAAAAATGGAGAAAATATTAGGAGACATTGATAGTTATTGCTTTACATATTCATACAATTGATCATTGTACATTTTGAATCAAGTTTGGAAACGTTTAGGTTGAGAAAATAATATTTCGAAATCAGAATTATTGAAATGTTTTGGGGTAAATACGTTGGTAAGTCTGGATAGGATGTGTAGATGAAATTGATTAAGTTGGCTTGAGTGTCTGGGGTGAAAGACCGAAAACACGCATGGAGGAGGTACCACTTCCCTTCCGGTTAGCAACCGGTAAAGTGGGGTTTTGGTAGTGCTAGTTATTCCTACTTGTAGACATCAACCTAGGGATTACCTAAGTTGTATTTACCGCCCCTTTAAAATAAATTGTGAATTTCTAAATTGTTGAGATTTCAAATTATCATAGAGCATGGTGGTTTTCACAAGACGAAAAGTGTAATCTCCTTTTAAATGGCATAGCATGACATTACATTTCATATTGAAAATCTTGCATAAATGTATATACTTTGTTAAGAATTCTCTACTGGGTTTTATGCTCACCCCTATGGGATTTTGGCATAGGAAAAGACGTGTTGAACCCGCCAATCTAGAGTGTGGATATATGTATATAGAGCACAAGGCTCTATTTTGTTATGATTGTATTTTGTAAGCCCAGGGCTATAACTGTTTCAGTCCGAGAGACTATTTTTGTGTAACCAGACTTAAGCCTTGGAATTTGTAAGCCCTTGAGGGCATTTTATTTACTTTTGAATTTGACGTTCCATATACTATAGATTCATGTATGTAATATCATTGAATGTATAATTCACATGTGGGACTATTTTGAACAAACTTTAATGATCAATGTTACGATGATTTGGAAATTGCTATTATTCCATAATGAATGTTAGTCGATGTACCTAGATTATGTTGTAGAAATTTTGGGGTGTTACAGATTTGATCAGTATTCCATTATGACAGAATTTAAGCTAGCTTTTAGTTGGACAATATGAGATTGATTTACATGTAGAAATATTGCTTGTAATTAGTTCATATATGCCAAGTTTTAACTGGTAAATCACGTGTTACTTTTTGATTTTGGTATATTGAAATCTTATAATTCATCGTAGGAAAATTTGCTCCTAATTTGTTCATCTATAATGTGAAACCAATGTTTTGAGACTAAGAACTTTATTATTAACATTTTAATATTGTAATTTTTTCATATGTTTATCAGATTGACAATAGATGGAACATAGTTCAGGGAGCATCAAAGGATTACATTTTGAATTTTTGGATGTATTTTAGTTTTTGTTGTGAGTTTGCAAGCTTGGAAGTTTTTTTGGAATTACATGTTTGAAGTTTGGGATTGTAAGGGATTTGTACTTGTTAAAAATGGGCGCCCATGTGGCATGACCATTTAACATTTTGAACCCGATCCAAATGGGTTTTGAATTTGAATTCAAACCTATTTGGATAACTACTCTGGATATATATCTATCATATCCTAATATGGATAGATGATATAGATATATGATATTATCTCTAGTAACTTATATGAAAAAAGGAGATAATTAGATTATATATCTTATATATGGGATATGGGTGATGAAGAACAATACAACGTATCATCTCTGATTTTTTTTCCCATATACAGTTTCTCCCATATACTGACTCTCTCCCATAAACAACAATCAATAAGCTATTTGCACTGTGATTTGTGTGGGTGATATTCACCATTGTAATATCACCCCACTGCTGGGTTGATTGACCAGATTCAGGAAGCACTGATTTACCCACGAGATCCATTAGAGTTCAGAATACATCAGAAAGGTATGACCTTCAATATTTTTCTTCTGCTGCGTCATACTTTGTTTACATTGGTATCAGAGCCTTAAATATGGGTATTTTTGTGCTTATTTTTATGCATTAAATTATGTGTATATTTTTTATATAAATATATATACATGATATATGTATGAATATTAATGGAGGAGGAAGATGAAGTGCACGGTTTTTCGCATTTTAACTCCATTAGATTGAGAGAGTGATATACCTCATTTTTATGTTCTTTAAATGTCATTTTTAATGCCATAAATGTTTTTATTGTGAAAAATGGAGTCCGACAAAGATAAACCGGACGTGAAAACACCGGAAGGCGGCGCTGCAGGATTCACGCTGTACACGCACACCACGCCACTCACGCTTCACGCTTAGGCGCGCTTCCCACGCGCCTCCCACGCTACAGCCGCCCCTCTTCCACGCTGCGTTAGCCGCTGCCGCTGAAGCCGCCACGCGCGACCAGCGCCACGCCGCTTGCGCCAAGGTTGAGCCGCTGCGCTGAGCCAGACTACGATGAGCGGCGAGCCGAGCCGAGCCGTTTTTCCGCGCTGGCTTGGCTCTAAGGCTCTGTTTGTTTTTTTTTTTTAATTCTGAATTACGTTAATTGGCCATAATTTATTCGTTATAGCTTTGTTTTAAGCATGGTTGGTACCATCAGACTCAGAATTAAATTTTGTATCTTCTGTAAAATTTTGAAAATTTTACGAAAATAAAAAATATTTTTTATGTGTTAATAATTCATTTTTTATGCTTTAAAATGATTCTGGTATTGCATAAATAATTTTCTAGGATTGAATTTTTTATTGTGGACTTCAAATGTTTTACTATCTAACGTAATATTGTCTCGGTTTATCGGTTTAGGATTTTTTTATTTCTAATTTTATGTGTGTTTATTAGTTATTTAAAATTCCAGAAAATTTCAGAAAATTTCAGAAAATTTCAAAATGATGTACACTTTAATTATGGCATAATCTAAATATTGAATACAACATATTTTTTGGATTTTTAATATGTTGAAATTAGAGGAGCATGATTATTTATTTATTTATTTATTAGAATTCCATTATTAAATGAATATAGCATGAGTTATTTGTAAATCTACATTAAGATGCTATTGTATGGAATTTATCATGCTTTGTATATGCTATAGTTAGTGGGAGGTTATTCGGTTGAGAGAAATCTTTGTAGATTAACTCCCGAAAACCAATATTTTGTGCATAAATTAAATTAAATTTTGGATAATTGTCACATGTGGCGCAAGAGATGATTACGAGCATAGCGGATTTTCGATCTTGCGACTTGTGTAATATTGTCACTATTTAATTTAGATTTTTGCGGCAAAATTATATTATGCTAATCAAATTAATCCTAATGTGAATTTCTCTCTAAATTAATTCAGCTTATGGAAGTTAATTTGGTTGACCTAGACTTAGTAGAGATGTTCAAATGTGAACAAACTAATCCCATTCTTTAGATGAGCAAAAGTCTTGTAGACTTTAGGTCAAACCTTAATTGGCCAAAGTAAGGAAACATGACTCAAAGTCGCCGTGGTTTTGTTGCCTTGTTTGGCACAATAAAACTAATGTGTGCGCTATGGTTAGCGGCATGCTACGTAGTTTTGGTTGGCGAGTTATGGAGTTATGAAATTAGTAAGCCCTCAATAGATCTCAGATATGATCTTGACTATTGAGTCGCATGATTGACTTTGTAGGTTGATTTGTAAATAATGTTATCACTAGATGAAGTAACATGCAAGGGACACGTCATGCAAGAAATGCTAGCTTAAATAAATTAGTCATTAAGTGTAAGACGAGTAGCCAAGATGAGCAAGTGTTTTGCTCTCTACCCAATTATTGGGAGTGGATGGAGCAAAATTTCATGCACTATTATAGTGTGCATTGAAATATCACATGAAGTTAAAAGATTAGCGCTTAGAAGCTGCAAAATCTATTAACACTAAGTGAAAAGATTAGCGCTTAGAAGCTGCAAAATCTTTAACACTAAGTGAAAAGATTAGCGCTTAGAAGCTGCAAAATCTATTAACACTAAGTGAAAAGATTAGCACTTAGTGGCTGCAAAATCTATGAGCATTGCCAACTTGTCTAAGTCAGGGCACTTATTGTTTCCACACTTAGGTGTGAGACATGAGGAGGGGCTTCTTTGTATGATTCCTTAGCTAGGCTAACGTTTTTGAATAACATTTACCACTAATCGCAAACGTTGCAGCATAGTAATGAAAAAGTCAAGGCCGACAAGGTTGTTATGACTCTAAGAATTTGACGCATCGCTTGTGAGAGCATTGTGTTGAATTAGACTCTTTAGCCTAATTGCTGCTTAAGTTACTTCAAGAGTCACAAAGATTGATAGCTTATTCTCTCCTTCTTGTGGATAGTAGAATTAATTGCAAGTAACTATGAAGCGAGAAATAGATATGGCAAGAGGAGTATCGTCATTTTTCAACTAGATGCATTAAAGTGTATGGAGAATAAAATTGACTTAAAGGTGCAGGGGATTAGCACTTACTAGTTAAATTTGCGATTTAGGCGTACTTGAAATCTCCATGACATCCTTTTATGATCTAGTAAATATGAATTAGTTGTGAGTCATTACCTAGTTGGGCCTAAACCTTTAAAACTTGTTTTCGAGAACTCACACATAAAGATGATTGGAATTAGTTTATGACATTGGTCATGAACCGGTGGCTTATTATACTTAATCACATTAATGAGATGATGATACGATGGTTTGAGTAGGCCTTCTGCCCAAAGCTTATGACATCCTGTTCTCATGTGAATGTGTAACTTTGTTCGCAATGGTTGCGCACAAGTAAGTAGGAAAGCCATAGAAGGTCATTTGTATTGGCGCATTTAGTCCACTATGATTTTTGTGACTAGATATGTGTAAGGGTATGATAGCTAAGCCTCAATCTCGACACATTACGATACGCATCTGAGTCAAGACTATTTGATCTCTCATAAGTCAAAAGTTGTGAGATGATTTTTAACATTGCACATATGAGGTTAAGATCAATTAGATAACAGCTTTTGTGCTTTTAGTTTTGACCAAGGTGGCGAGTATCTATTTGAGTTATTTTAGAGAACTCTGTGAAGAGAAATGGATGCTTAGAAAATTGATTATTCCTAATACTCAACAACACAATGGTGTAGTAGAGATAAGGAATTAAATATTGTTAATGTTAGGTGGATAATGGCGCAAAATGTTTCCCAATTGAGAATTACACTAGTTTATTGCCTATATCCCTAACTCAGTGTCCTCCATATCAGATTTTACACTCCATTTTGAGTAATGGGTTAGCAGAGAGCCATCTATGGGCGATCTGTAATCGTTAAGCAGCTTATATTTATTCTACTTCTCATAAGATTGCGAAGTTAAGACCTAAGGTTCCATAGCGCATTATTGTATGCTGTCTTGTGAACACATAGGGTCGTGTGGCACATTATTGTATGCAGTCATGTAAACCCTCTGGGTCATATGCATATAGGTAAGCAGCTTTGTGGTAGTGTAACTAAGTCACATAAAGTTTTCTTAGTAAAGGTGACGTGAATAGAGTTTGGAACTCTATAAGATAGAGAATTCTAAGCATAGCACTTTATGTAGCCTAGTTGAGAATGGAAAGAATTTTCCAATATCCTAGGGACAGTGGGAGCGATGTGCCTACTAATGGATTACTCCATTAGAGAAGAATACTCTACATTCATAGTTGCGTGGTAGCAAATGTGAAAATTTTTCACGTCATCACTGGGTGATTGAGAAAGAAATATTCATGATTGTTCCACAAGATGATAAAGAGCCTAGGATAATGCCAAAGGCTCTAGTCTCCTGTTTTTAGAAAGTGGATTAATGTTGCGCGGTTTAAGACAAAGTCTTTGAGGATTAACCATTTCTATAATTTGGTTGACTTTCCATTATGACGTGAAACTGTTCTAAAGTTATGCGTAATTTGGATAGTCATTGTTGAGGCATAAGGCTTGCTAGATACCGAAAAGTCACACCATTGAGGAAAGTGTAGACCATGAGAAAACTTCCTCCTGGGGAGTGAGGTTATTTTGACTTCCTCCTGGGGAGTGAGGTTATTTTGACTTAGGCTATGATTGACATAAGTTCGGAACATTAATTTGTGGACATTGTGACCTAACTTCTCGTTGGAGAATTGGATAAGTAGATCTGTAGGGATTTACCCTTCTGTTTTTATGGTGAAAAGTTAGGAGCGCAAAAAGGGTTGCTAGTTCCAATAAATCTTTTACAGCCTAAAACAGTTATCCAAATAGTGGTTCTTAGATTTCGTCAAGCCATGATAGGCAAACGATAATCGATGAAGACCACTGAGGCATGATCAATGGTCCAAAAAATTTTTTTCCTTACTTAGTCATTATAAGCCAGGAATTTATAGGGTTGTCGCCACCTAGGATGGGTAGTCCTCTATTTTAGATATGATGGACATGGGTGATGTAATTTATATGCTCGGATATACGATCCTTAGGGATTGATTTGAGAGAATTCATGTTTTGTCTTCGATGACTTACATAAGGAATATCCTAAAACGATTCTAGATGCAAAATCGCAAACCCATTGACTTACCTATCGGTAAAAGCTAGAGCCTTAGCTATTGAGTGAATCCTCGGATTGTCTTTAAGATAAACAAATGACCTATATTCCTTGATCTTTTCTTTGTTGTGGGAGCCTAAAGTACGCTATGTGGGCGTATTCAGCATAATAAGTGTTATCTTTGGTAAATGGTCAATTGAATTGTTTAGATATTAACCTTGATTGTTAGATTGTGAATAAAATACTTTACTAGTAGTATATTAATTTGCTCCTTGTAAGATTCTATGCGCTATTTGAGCGCATCTGCGCTAGTTGGGCGCATCAAGAATGAACGCAAATTGGTCACCAAAATATCTTTAGAGAGGATATTGCACAAGAGGTAGTGATCTTAAATCACTTCATGTGAGGCGCACATGGTGGATTCCGTTGTATATACTTATCGCAAGAGGTGCTGATAAGGCTTATGTTTGGAATCTAGAATTGTGCAAGCTGTGGTCATTTTAAAAAAAAAAAAAAATCGATCACTTATTTTGAGATGATGGGATGTTGACACCATTATGGTTTGTGTCATAATGATTAGCAGATGATGATGTCAGTAGGCAAGATTAGCTCACTCACACGAGCAATCGCCCTTGGCGCTTGGGAGCGAGCAAGGTTGAGACTAGTGGTTTATTTTTTATTTGGAGCCAAGAGAGACTTAAATTATCCACTATGCATGTCGCCTTGGTTACAACCAAAATGAGGTCGTGTTAAGGACCAAACATGGATGTTAGTACCCACTTTCCATGTTGTGCCTGTTATGATTAGCCAGATGCGAGATCTCATTTGGCGCCTAGAAGGCGAGCAAATAGAGAATTCGGGTTAGGCGCTAGAAAACGACTAGACTAATATCTCAGACGGGTATCGAGTATGACGTCACTCTTTTGGAAGAGTTACTCCACCGTAGCATGTATTCATACTACATGTGCTTGGCGACCAAGTAATGAGGTGAGAGAATGGATCCTGTTTCCTCACCGTGAGTCTTACGTGTCATTATTGATATGACTTTCATTTATGTACCCTTTTGTGACTTTTGACTATGTCATAAGGTAAGGGGTTGATATTCGCTACTTTGGTATGTTGCTGCGGTCATGTATGATTCGCCTTAAGGGACATCACCAGGAAAGCAATCAATCCTAAACTAAATGGCATGAGTGCAAAGGGAAGATCATCTAGTATTACACCACCACTATTGTATATTCATTGCCGGCAACTCACATCGCTCTGTATGAGAGGCGAATTGAGTGTGAATATATTGCAAGAATTGAGAGGGTCAAACATGCTCTTTTTGAGGGATTAGAGATGTTTTTTGGACCGGTGTAATTAGATGGGTCTGGGGTATATGAGACACTATTTTTGTTCCTTTTGGGTTGATGTCTCTATGCTGGCTCATTTTGAGTTTCTAGTATAGAGCTCCCACATGCAGGTGTTCTCAGCAATCGCACGGTGCATTGGCTAGTATGAGATTGTTCTTTTTGGGGAGATTGAGATAGAGATAGAGATGTGGCAGTGTCATGCCAACTCATGTGCGAATGGGAGATGTTAGAAATGGGCGCCCATGTGGCATGACCATTTAACATTTTGAACCTGATCCAAATGGGTTTTGAATTTGAATTCAAACCTATTTGGATAACTACTCTGGATATATATCTATTATATCCTAATATGGATAGATGATATAGATATATGATATTATCTCTAGTAACTTATATGAAAAAAGGAGATAATTAGATTATATATCTTATATATGGGATGTGGGTGATGAAGAACAATACAACGTATCATCTCTGATTTTTTTTCCCATATACAGTTTCTCCCATATACTGACTCTCTCCCATAAACAACAATCAATAAGCTATTTGCACTATGATTTGTGTGGGTGATATTCACCATTGTAATATCACCCCACTGCTGGGTTGATTGACCAGATTCAGGAAGCACTGATTTACCCACGAGATCCATCAGAGTTCAGAATACATCAGAAAGGTATGACCTTCAATATTTTTATTCCGCTGCGTCATACTTTGTTTACAGTACTTGAGAGGGTAATTTATATTCATAAATTGGGCCGAGCTAGGTGTTGGGCCGAGCTAGGTCCAAGAACAGCAGATGATAAATACACCGGCCGAAGTGGAGTAGTGCGGATAGTTCGGTTGCCAAACGGACGTCCGTAGTTCGGTTACGGCTACTGTCAAGATAGTCCGGTCAGCGAATCTAGGTCGGTCAAAGGACCTTTCGGAGAACTGATCGGTCTTGGATTGACTCCGGTTCGGACGCGGTAGTCCGGTTGGGCCACGCCCTAGTCCGGTTGAGCTCTCTTATGGGTAGCTCGGTTGCGGCATGGGAAGCCGAGGTAAGAGAGGTAAAAGCAAAGACCGGACTAGGGGGTACTTCGGTTGTAAGGGAGTTCGGCCGTAGTAAAAGCCATCTCACTTGGCTTATGCAGTGAGGGGGGTGTTGAAGATAAGCATTATCTTCAAGAGTATGAATCCTAGAAGGACTCTACGCATGGAAGAATGTGAGTTCTAGAAGGACTCTTCACATGGAGAAGTTAGAGTCCTACTAGGACTGTGCCGCGCGAAACCTATATAAGCTCACCAATGCCACCTTTGCCAGGGTAATACATTTTTTCTTGCTTCCTGAATACTCAGAGCTTTTTGCCTTCTTGTCTTGCTTACTGACTTAGGCATCGGAGAGGTTTCAAGACACCGCCGCCACTCACGCTTGTGTTTTCAAGGTGGAACGACGACGTATTGAGAACGCAGACTTGATCAACAGATTATACGAGAAGGAGAATTTCTTTCCGCATAATTGGCGCCGTCTGTGGGAAATACAGACAAGAACAACCTCTTGATCAAGCTTTTTCTTGAACATCAATGGCAAACAACGAAGAATTGCCTCAGTCCGCCATTGACGGACTAACTCCAGAGGGAGGTGCAAGGCGCGAAGGCCTACCTTTGGTCCCTCCCATGGCGAGCCTGGAACCACAAGGGCAAAATTCCAGGAGAGATGCGAGGGGACGGAGGAGGAATAGCGGCCCTCATCCCTCTCTTTCGCAAAGCCCAGATAGACAAAGGCGCAGAGTTGATCCTCAAATTCTGGAAGAACGCGTCAGAGAACAAGATGAATTGATCCGTAAGATGGCCGCGGACATGGAGTCTCTGAAGCGCCAGATGAAAGGCAAAGAAGTGGCGACAGGAGAGGGGCGCGATAAGAAGACGCCCCCTCGCCACTCAGAGGGTCGTGGTAGGAATTCTACACCCTCCCAACCAGAGGACAGAAGCCTCAGGACAGGCGACACGCGATCCGTATCTTCCAGGACTCGTCACTCCAGGTCTGAGAGGGCGAGGTCCGAAAGGTCATACACTGAGGGGAGTACCTATTGGCCCTCACACACGCACCATACGAGGTCTAGACAGACGGAATTACCTAGGTCGTCCGACCTGCGATCCATGCTAGAAGAGAAGGCACGATGGAAGGAGGACGCTAGAGCGCGATCCCCACAGGGTTCCTGCCTTGCAGCGATTGGCTCCTGACGCATGGAAGCGCCGAGGTTGGAATGCCAAGGCCGCACTTGGCATACGAACCATGGATAAGGCATTGGCGAGGCCGCAGACCTCACCATTCGCCCGAAGATTGAGAACGCGCCTTCCACAAAGCTTCCTACAACCCAAATTCACGACGTATGAAGGAAAGACGGACCCTTACACCCACTTAAGCCACTTTCGCCAAAGTTATGGTCAGATAACCGACTAATGAGGCGCTGATGTGCATCCTATTCCCTTCTAGCCTCGGCGACCTAGGCCTAACTTGGTTTGAGGAGCTTCCAGAGGGCAAGATAGCCTCCTCGGGCGCCTAAGCGTTTGTAACACGGTTCAGAACAAACACAAAGACCCCGGTGGAGATCGATCAGTTACTCTCCATCGACATGGGTGAGAAGGAGACATTAAGGTCCTACAACAGTCGATATTGGGAGACCTTCAACCAGATTGGGGATTGCCCAACCAATCTGGCCATCGCGCAGTACAAGAGAGGCCTCCCAGTCGGGAATAGACTGAGGGACTCTATTACTATGACACCACCCCTCACCATGGAGGCCCTGATGGAGAGAGTGCATCAGCACATCAGGGTAGAAGAAGATAGCGCTCGTGCCAAAGCAAAGACCGGCGCGACCATAACACCAGAGAAGAAGACCTCGGCGAAGGTCAATACTGAGATCGCCAAAACAAAATGGATTCCAGGGCGAGATAATGACGAAGACCAGGACAAGAGGTGGTTGAGAGTCCGCACCGCCATTACCACAGTGTTCAAAAAACCAATCTACCGTATACTCAGTGAGATTCGAGACGAGCCTTTCGTCAAGTGGCCAGCCAAGTTGGGCGAGGCCCAGAAGGACTATGACGACAGATCCAGATGCACCTACCATAAAGAAAAGGGGCATCGCACTGAGAACTGTACACCATTGAGGCAACATCTGGAAGAGTTGGTGGCAGCAGGCCACCTAGATAAATACATAGAAGGAGGGGCGCAGCCCCCTGTAACCACAACCTCCCAACGGAATGCCAAACGACGCCCGCCACAAGGCACCAAAGAACGTAATCCATGGAGTCTTTGAACCACTGCGAGTATGTCAGCTCAGAGGGTCAATCAAAAGGCAGAGCACTTGAGAGAGGTGCTAAGTGCCCAACCAATCGTCAAAAGGGGAGGATGGTTACGAATGTTATGTCTTTTTCTGACAAAGACTTGGACAGAATTTATTGCCCACACAATGATGCCTTGGTCGTCACTCTCCGAGTCAAGGATTTTGACGCTGCCGGATTTTGATTGACCAAGGGAGCTCGCGAAATCATGTACTACGAAACCTTCAAGCAACTCAAGTTGCAAGATAAAGACTTGGCCCCGCAGATCTCCCTCATTGGGTTCAACTCCATGCCGAGTGGCTGGTCGGCAAAATCATCCTCCCAACAGAGCAGGAGTGTGACAAAGCAAGTGGAGTTCGGTGTTAAAGGTTCCGGCCCACCTACAACATCATTTTGGGCGTAACGTGGCTACACGCCATGCGCCGGTGGCATCCTCTTACCACCAAGTGATGAGGTTCCCCAACACACCGGAGTGATAGAAGAAGTATATGGGGACCAGATTATGTCCAAGCAAAGGCTTGCAGTAACGAATGGTAGCCGCGCTGCCAAAGGATATGTTCATTCGGTTGAAGAACCAGAGAGTAATGAACTATTCGCGGATGTTGGCAAAGAGGCTAATCAGAAGGCAGTGGAGGACTTGGTGGAGGTCAGAATAGACGAGAAGAACCCGGATAAGTTCTTCTTGCTTGGCTCGTCGTTGTCTAGCACTGAGAGGTTAGAGGTCTTGGAGTTTTTGACCTCTAACATCGAAGTGTTTGCCTGGACCCCATACGACATGCCAGGCATTGACCCCAACTTCATCTGCCACCAACTCAACGTCCACCCATCTGCCAGGCCAGTCATTCAGCGCACTCGCAGATCGGCGCTCCACCACGCCGAGATTGTGGCGGAAGAAGTGGGAAACTTGTTAGAAGCAGGGGCAATCAGAGAAGTGCACTACCCCAGGTGGATCTCCAACACGGTGGTGGTGCCAAAGAAAAATGGCAAGTGGCGCGTTTGTGTCGATTACAAAACTGTCAACAGAGCATGTCCCAAAGATAGCTTCCCCCTACCAAGGATCGACCAACTGGTGGACCTAACAGCTGGTCACAACAGGCTTAGCTTCCTTGACGCATATAGAGGCTACCACCAGATCGCAATGCATGAGCCAGACCAGGAGGTTACGTCCTTCACCACTCCGAGAGGACTATACTGTTATAAGGTCATGCCCTTTGGCCTGAAGAACGCAGGGGCGACATTCCAGAGAATGGTCACCAAGATGTTTGAGCCATTGTTGGGCAAAACAATGGAGGCTTACATCGATGATATGGTGGTCAAGAGCAAGAGTGAGAGTGACCATCTCAAGGACCTAAGTGAAATGTTTGAGATCCTGAAAAAGCATAAGTTACGCCTTAACGCGTCGAAGTGTGCTTTCGGAGTAGGATCAAGCAAATTCTTAGGCTTCTTGGTGACCAATCGAGGTATAGAAGCAGATCCTTCTCAGATCAAAGCAATTCAGGAGTTAGAGAGACCTAACTCGCTGAAAGAAGTGCAAAGACTTACCTAGCATGGCGGCAAGACTTAACCGATTCATCACCGGTCTTGAGACAGATTGGCCCATTCTTTCACCATTAAAAGCTAAGTTTGAGTGGGACGAAGAATGCGACTGCCCCTGGCAAGTCTGAAGGAATACATGTCTTCTCCACCATTACTTGTTACCCCCATACCTGGAGAAGAACTCTTCCTCTACTTGGCGGTTTCTCAAAGACGCAAGAAGTGCAGGTTAGTTCGGCGTATGAATCCAACACCTACCCATCTTCTATGTCGAAGACATTGCCGAGCGAAACAAGGTACTTGCCTCTAGAGAAGCTAGCATCGGCGTTAATGATGGCATCCAGAAATTGGCGACTACTTTCACGCCCACACCATTGTCGCCCTCACTTTTCCATTGAAAGCTGTTTGAGAGGGCCAACTTTTCGGGCGAATTTTGAAGTGGGCGAGAGTTGGGACAATTTGATGTGAAGTTCCAACCCGTAACCGCAAGAAAAGCCCAATCTTTGGCAGACTTCGTCATGAGTTCACTCGAAGCCACCAAGTTCCGCCTAATCGACCGACCGACACAACCAAGCTAGGGATGAAGATTGACGAATAGCGCAACCCCTAGTACAAAGCTACTCACCAAAGCCCAAAGGCATCAGAGAAGAAAAGGCGAGGAGGAATCCGACCTTACTACACCAAGTCAAGATTCATTGGCGACTAATGACTCGGGCCCATCTGAAGACAAGGGGCAAACCGCAACTATGGACTCTGAAGAAAACATTAGCAACTTGGAAGACCCCAAGGCATCATCTGATCCCTCCACATGCTGGAAGTTGTTTGTTGGGGAGATGTGGAAGCTCTTTGTGGATGGAGCATCCAACCCGCATGGCGCAGGACTTGGCATAGTCCTCATCTCTCCAGAAGGTCTAGTGGTGGAACAAGCGATCAACCTTGGCTTCCCAGCATCAAACAATGAAGCAGAGTACGAGGCGCTTCTAGCAGGACTCAAGTCAGCGGCCTACATGAAGGCCACCGAACTCATGGTCTACAGTGACTCACAGCTGGTGGTGAATCAAATTTCTGGCGACTATGAAGCAAAGGATGAAAGAATGGCTAAGTACTGTGACTTAGTCAGACAGAGATCAAGAAGTTCAAGTCGCCGAATAGAACAAATTGGCCGGAGGAGAATAGTAGAGCAGACGAACTAGCAAAGCCGCCTCAATGGCAGATACCTCCATCCCACATCCTCTCTCGATCGACTATATCCGCCTGTGCCAAGTATTGAAGACCCGTGTCAAGAGGTATCTTTGTCATGAGTTAGGTCCTTCTTGGATGGATCCCATCATACTGTTTCGAAAGACTGGCACCCTACCGTAAGAAAAGAAGGAAGCCAACAAAATCGAGCCAAGTCGCAATGATTTTGGCTCTCTCCATCCTTGGCTTTATACAAGAAGTCGCTCGTGACCTTACTTAAAATGTGTCCACCCCAAAGAAGGTAGAAGCATTCTTGTTCAAATACAAAGGGGTTTGTGGCGACCATCAAGGAGGCGATCATTGGCATACCGAGCTATTTCACAAGGGTATTGGTGGCCATACATGCAAGCGGATTCAGAGAAGTATGTCAAAAATGCTAAAAGTGTCAAGTTTGCACATCAAATACATCAACTCGCCAGAGAACTCCTACCTCTCACTAGTCCGTGGCCTTCGCAATGTGGGGCTTAGACATAGTGGGACCACTCCCAACAAAGACCAGCAACAGAAGTTCTTTCTTACGAACAGACTACTTCACAAAATGGGTGGAAGCGAAGCCTTGGCCAATCAAGGAGAAAGATGTGAAGAAGTTTGTCCGCGTAACATCATTACTGCTTTGGCATACCAAAAGCATCGATTTCGCATAACCAAGACTCGGTTTGATGGCGTAATTTTCAAGCTTTTGTGAAGAATACAAGATAGAGTTCTACAACTCCACACCGCATATCCCCAAGCAAATGGACAGCAGAGGCGCCAAACAAGGTAGTCTTGGACGGATTGAAGAAAAGGTTGGAAAAAGCCAAAGGCAAGTGCGTAAGAGCTCCTCATGTTTTATGGGCTTATCGTGACTACGCCACGGCGATCAACAGGAGAAACACCATTCTCCCTAGCATATGGCATGGAAGCTGTCATCCCCTTAGAAGTTGGCCTTCCTACCATTCGGAGCGAAAATTTTGATCCCGACCTAAATGGCGAAGCTATAGCATTGGAACTTGACCTTGCGGAAGAAAGAAGAGAAAAGGCATTGGTTCCCATCGCCTCCTATCGCCAAGAGTTGTCCGTAAAATACAACAAAACAAAGACATCCAAGGCGCTCAAGATTGGCGATTGGGTACTACGCAAAGTTATGGGCAACACATTGGTCCCAGGGGATGGCAAGTTAGGACCTAACTGGGAAGGGCCTTACAAAGTGGTCGGATTAGCAGGCAAAGGGGCATACCACTTGGAGGATAAGGACGGCAAAGCAATTCCTAGGCCATGGAATACTGCCAATCTCAAGTTATTTTACTTTTAGCTTTTTTCTTTTTGAGCATGTGTAATTTTCTACTTTTTCAATAAAGCAAATCGATTCTTTTCAGTATATTTTTTTTCCATACAAAGTAGTTTTAGCAAGATAGTAGTATTGTAAACATAGTTGGCCGGAATAACCACCTATTAACCCTCCTAGGCCCGTGATCGTGATCCGTGCCGCAGGACGTTTGGTCGGAATAACCAAATACTCTATTCTAAGTTGGCTGGACAAACCAACTTAGAGGTTGGCTGGATTAAACCAACACTTAGCCAAAGTATGGAAATGGCTACATAGAGGTTGGCCGGATTAAACCAACACTCAGATTCTTCACCAAAGTATGGGCATGGTCAAGAGTGGTTGGTCGATTAAACCAACTCTTTGTACTCTTCAAATTAAGTAAGTTATATCGGTCAAGAGTGGTTATCGATTAAACCAACTCTTGTACTCTTCACCAAGTAAGTTTATATCGGTGAAGAGTGGTTGGTCGATTAAACCAACTCTTTGTACTCTTCAAATTAAGTAAGTTATATCTACCAAGAGTGGTTGGTCGATTAAACCAACACTTTGTACTCTTCACCAAGTAAGTTTATATCGGTGAAGAGTGGTTGGTCGATCAAACCAACTCTTTGTACTCTTCACCAAGTAAGTTATATCGGTGAAGAGTGGTTATCGATTAAACCAACTCTTTGTACTCTTCAAATTAAGTAAGTTATATCGGTCAAGAGTGGTTGGTCGGATTAAACCAACTCTTTGTACTCTTGACACAAGTAAGTTTATATCGGTGAAGAGTGGTTGGTCGATTAAACCAACACTTTGTACTCTTCAAATTAAGTAAGTTATATCTACCAAGAGTGGTTGGTCGATTAAACTACTCTTTGTACTCTTCACCAAGTAAGTTATATCTACCAAGAGTGGTTGGCCAGTAAGTTATATAGTCAACCGAGATCACAGCTGTGTAATCAAGTTCATGGAAAAGTAAACATATAACCAAGCAAGTTCATAACCGAAATGCAAGTTATTCAAGGTCAGAACCGGAATGCAAGTTGAAAGATTTTTTCATTCAAATCAAAAAGGAAGTACATTTGTGGGACCATAGTCCGGTTACATAGTTCCAAAACCGAAATACAAGAAAGAAAAAAGAAGCAAAAATTACAAAAAATACAAGTCATCCTAGGAGTGCATCTAGTTCGGCATCGAGCTCCGCTTCAGCAGCCGCCTGGAGACCGGTTTGAGGAGGGAGCCCGGTTTGAACCGTGGTATCCGCTGGCAGGGAAGAGTTAGCTGGTATCTCGTTGGTTAAATCCACGGTTGGCTCCAACCGAGCTGCTTGATTGTTTTGTTGATCGGTGACAACCGGAGTCAGAGATGGCTCCCCCTCATCATCTTCATCGTCGTCATCATCTTCATCATCTTCTTCGTCATCAGACGCTTCAAGGAATGCCTTTTGAAGATCGTCCGCATATTGCTTAAGTGAGGCCGGAATAAAGTACGGTGGAGCGTTGTAAGCGTCGGTATCAGGAGTGCAACCGAGCTTCTCCACCGCACTTCGCCAGCCGCACTTGAAGAATAGGTCTTTTGCAGCGCCACATTGAAGGTCAGATGCTTCAAACTTTCTTGAATCCTTCCTTCGGCCTTCTTTACTTGGCGTTGATTGGGCTATCTCGGCGTCTTGTTTGGTCCGCATTTGGGACATCTCCACAGTAATAGTCTTTACCTCGGTCACGGCCTTTGTTTATCACCTTCACCGAGGTAACCATCCGGTGAGACGTGATACCTCGGCCTCCGCCGCCTTTGTTCGGGCCGCCTTAGTTCGGAGCTTTATGGCGTCCTTCATGGCCTGCCTCGCGGTCTTGCGAAGCTCCATCACCTGCCGATGTGCAAGCGTGGTTTTCTGAAGAGCCTGCACAGAGTGTGGTAGATTTTTTAGTTGATTGACCGAAGTGGAAGTTAGACAAATTTTGGAGACAGGAAGGCCAGTATTACTTACCACGATCATTGACTTTGAAGCAGACCGGAGTGATTTTATCTCGGTGTTGAGCTTCTTGGAATGGTGCTCCATGTCTTTTGGAAGGCACACGCCTCTGGCCAAGTTGAAAGCCAGAAGGTGATCCTTCTCGGTGACAACGGAGTCGTCCTCGTTGATAGTTCGGTCGTGGAAGACTAGGGGAGGAGCCCACTGAGGGGTCTCAGACCGGTGGGATGATTCCGGCTGAGGGTCCGGTTGAGTAACTACTGGTGGGTTTGGAGGCAGAACGTTCTCCTCTTCGTCAACAAGTTGTGGCCCGGTTGGTATAGTCCGGGCACGCTTGTTTCGACGCGAAGCAGGAGGCTGTTGGGATGGAAGAGCCATCACGGCCTCGGTTGTGTGGCCGGCCTGTGGTACCTCGGTCGGGCTTGTTTCGGTGAGCATGGCCCTCAGTCTGTTTTTCTTCGCCATCTCTTCTTCTGGGGTTAGTCGCACAAGGACAATTTCAGGCAAGGTTGGGTCCGGTTCTGGTGGATCTTCGAGGAGAAAATCTGTTACTCTTGCTTTTCGTCGACCGGAGTATGTGTAGGTCGGCTCGAAGTCAAGGAGTTTAGCCCAGCCCCTTTCTTTCACCCGGAGTGCGGCGCGGAGTACGGCGGTGTTGGGATAGTTGTAGTTGGAGATGAGATGAGCTTTATCTGCAAAGCAAAAGAAGACAAGTGTTAGTCCGGTTTACAGTGAAAGGAAAGTTCAAGGGAGAGGCGAAATGAAAACCGGCGTGTATACCGCCCCTTTCTCCCCGTTTATTCTTCGCCCGAATTCGGGCTTGAAGTCCTCAAAGTTTCAGACACCCGTAAGAAGTCATCATCATTGACATCTTTATCCGATGTGTGCTTTATAATCTTTTCTCTACCTCCAAGACTCTCAAATAGTAGCACCAAATTTTGGTTTTTGGATCCTATTGAGTCTCGATAGTATCTCGCCGCACCTAGGTTCGCACTGTTTGATGGTTCAGGGCATCTATACCCATTATTATTCGGTATGTGTTGGTGGATAGTTGGGTAGGGCAAAGTCTAGTCTGCCTAAGTAATTCACAGATAAGGGGCCGGATCGAATCGAGTCCGTCTCGATTATTGATCGAGAGTAAAAGGACGAAGCCCTCCTTGCCCTGTGGGTCTACACCTTGTTTGGCCAAAGTAAGGTTTACATCGGTTGGTATGTGGTGGTCTCTTCGGAAATCGGCTAGACCTCCAGGGGTTTCTACCAAATGTCTGTACTTCCCCATTTATTTTATAAGTTATAAAATAATTTATCTCGGTTGGATGAGCGTGTTCAGTAGTCCGGTTGGACGCACAGAGGGAGTGCCTGGGCAGCCTAAGTCTGCAAAGTTGAAAAACAAGGAGTCAAGCACAGATCAAAGACCGTGCTGCAAAAATAAAGCAAGAAAAGGTTGGTTTTACTTCGGTTCTACGTGGTACTAAGCTATCTACATCGGCTCGTGAAAGGTTCTCGTTATCTCGGTTCGAATAAGTTTGTGGTTATCTCGGTTTCACTTATGGTTTTTCTTACCACGGTTAGGCCTCAAGGGGCATCTTTCTGAGTTCGGTTTAGAAACTCAAAAGGATGGCTTAGCCCCAGGGCTTAGCTCGGTCAGGGGCCTAGCTCGGTCTGGGGCCGAGATGCTTATCTCAAGTCAGTCTTGATTTCGGCTAAGGTTAATCATGTGCTTACTTATTAAAACTACAATGTTATTTACAAGTGCTAGTTCGGTTCTAGTTCTCCTGGACAGCATCAACAGTTTCTAGTTCGGTGGGTTCTCATTTCGGCTAGTGAGAATCAGGTAATCTACTGAAGTTACTATGATTTGCACAAGTTCCAGTTCGGTTGTATACAGATAAGACCTACCTATAACACAAACACTATCCTAGTTCGGTTGGGGCATGTGCCAAGATCAAAAAGGTGTTCTACGTGTTGTTTCGTCATGATCATAGTGTTCTTGTGAGGGGTTTTTTCAGGAACTACAAAGTGGAAACGTGTTTTGCAAACGCACAACATGAACAGCTATGAGCTTAAATGAAAGCGAAAACAAAAACAAAGGAAGTAGATTCATGTACTTACCAAGAGGAAGAAGAGGAGGATTGAAGGATTGATACGGAGGCAGTAAGGATGCACAGCAACTCCCAGCCCAGAATGAAAGAACAAAGAGAGAGAAGAGTTGAACAGTAGTGTGAGGCAAAAGTGAAGGGTTCTTTTGGTGTAAGGAGTGAAAAATGGAGGGAACTGTTCAAATTTTGCGAAACACGAGGTCGGCGCGACAGCTGTAGAAGGCCATTCAGGGTATGCCACGTGTCTAGGAAGGACAATCGATTCAGTTTCTACATTTGAAAGGACGTTTGAGCCGGACAGGTATAGCTCGGTGCGGACTTAGCTCGGTTGGAGAAGCTAAGCAGTTGTCAGCTCGGCTGGAAAGGCTTTAAGGTTTTTAGTTCGGTTGGAGAGGTTAAGAACTTTAGATCGGTTGGTAAACAAGTAATCCCTATCACGCTTTGCGGATGGAATTAAGGGGCAATTGAGAGGGTAATTTATATTCATAAATTGGGCCGAGCTAGGTGTTGGGCCGAGCTAGGTCCAAGAACAGCAGATGATAAATACACCGGCCGAAGTGGAGTAGTGCGGATAGTTCGGTTGCCAAACGGACGTCCGTAGTTCGGTTACGGCTACTGTCAAGATAGTCCGGTCAGCGAATCTAGGTCGGTCAAAGGACCTTTCGGAGAACTGATCGGTCTTGGATTGACTCCGGTTCGGACGCGGTAGTCCGGTTGGGCCACGCCCTAGTCCGGTTGAGCTCTCTTATGGGTAGCTCGTTGCGGCATGGGAAGCCGAGGTAAGAGAGGTAAAAGCAAAGACCGGACTAGGGGTACTTCGTTGTAAGGAGTTCGCCGTAGTAAAAGCCATCTCACTTGGCTTATGCAGTGAGGGGGGTGTTGAAGATAAGCATTATCTTCAAGAGTATGAATCCTAGAAGGACTCTACGCATGGAAGAATGTGAGTTCTAGAAGGACTCTTCACATGGAGAAGTTAGAGTCCTACTAGGACTGTGCCGCGCGAAACCTATATAAGCTCACCAATGCCACCTTTGCCAGGGTAATACATTTTTTCTTGCTTCCTGAATACTCAGAGCTTTTTGCCTTCTTGTCTTGCTTACTGACTTAGGCATCGGAGAGGTTTCCGGCGCACCCCTGCCGGCCAGCTCACGTTTGTGTTTTCAGGCGGTGGAACGACGACGTATTGAGAAACGCAGACTTGATCAACAGGATTATACGAGAAGGAGAATTTCTTTCCCGTACAGTACTTATATTGAATGATTTGATACTTTGCTTATGTTTAATATTCTACTACTTTTGAATTAAGTTAATAATTTGGATGCTTTGCAGAAGTGTGTTAATTTGAATTATATTTTGCTTATGAATTATGTACTGAATAGGGAAATAGTATTAAAAATAAATTAAAAAAAAAAAGAATTTTTGGTGACAGTTTTGTAGTTGTAAATTTACTTTTGGTGACACTTTGTTTCTATTGCTGAAAGTCTATGTAAATAATTTTTTTAGCCATCCAAAACTTGATTGGTTGCTAAAAGTTTTAACATTTAACAACCAATTTATTTAGTCGCTTTCCGCTTAAGGTTACTTTTAGTGACTAAATGTTAATTTATGGCGACAAAATTTTAGTTTTTTGGGGACTGAAATATTTGGTCGCCGATTTATTTATAAGGCGGCCATAATTTATTTGGTCATCAAACCATTTAGTGACAGGGTTTTAGCGACCAATTTTGTTAATGTTGCGGATACTTTCAGCAACCAAACTTACACTTTTGGTAACTAAAAAAGGTCACTAAAAAGTGCTTTTTTTGTAGTGTTTAGAGCCCAATTTCAACTCCTATCACAATTTATTGCTTTTTTTGTAGTGTTTAGAGCCCAATTTCAACTCCTATCACAATTTATTGCTTGAAGAATCACTCTTTGCAATTGATTGAATAACCAGCGTAGTTGGGATTTGATCAAAATTGACAGGAACTGCCTAGTCATCTTGCTAGTTATTCAATTGAAACACTCTAATTAATAACCCTAGTTTCACAAACCTATGAAGCACAACACCTAAAATAGGCAACAACCCTCTTTCTTAGCTCAAAACAAAGCAAATGAGAGGCTTCATCAACTGTTTCATTCCCAAAACCTAGACCTAATCGTTGAGAAACTCATGAGAGCAGTGAAATTTAAATGGAATTTGGTGAATGCTATAAAAATGCCATGAAAGTTGCAATTATTAATCAGTTTGGGAACACCTCTGGTAGCAAAGAAATTGAAGTTATTGAGAAGAAGAAGAAGAAGAAGAAGAAGGAGGAGGAGGATTGGTAAAAGGGGTAAAGGTGTGTGGAAGGAGGGTTTAGGTAGTGTGTGTACAAGATACAAGTTGGGGTATAATTGGAACATCAAGTGTGTGGAATGAGAAAAATAATCAAAAATCAAATTAATAATTGTGTATATTGAGAAATGATGTGTACTGAGGTAAGAAGTTGTGTGAAAATAGAATTTCCCATAAATATGAGATCCACAAGATTCGAACACAATCCTATCATAGAGACATGGAACCTACAAAATGACGGGACTCATCTCATGCAGAGAGTTGTATTGTGAAATAGATAATAAAGAGAATAAGTAGATGTACCCATGGAGGTATTACTGCAAGCTTTATTTTGGTAATTTAATCCGTTCAATTTTTAAATCATTATATGTAAATTATTTATAAAAAAATAAAATAAAAAATCTGATAATTATAACTACATAATTTTATTATATTAGTCTTTATAAAAATAAATAAACGACAAACACGTGTGTGAACGAAATTTCACTTAGAGAAGAATATCATAGCTCTGACAAGAAAAAATAAGGAGAAGTTGCTTTTAGCGAAATAGTGAAAAAATAATTTTACTTTTATAGTGGTACAAGCTTGTAGGTATGATACAAGTCCATTTATGTTTTTAATACAAATCTTTCATGTTTGTCAAAGTTGTACCTAATTTTTTTTATCTGTAATATAATTATTTTATGAGTAATGATATACAAATAAAAAGTTTATACATAATGATGTCACGCATTGTGGACCTATCACTTCAAAATAAAACATTATTAAAGATGAATTTATTTACAATAATGATATTATCACATTATTTTTGTAAATTTTTTTATATAAATTTTATGTATATATAGAATTTTTCTTATTTTATAACTGTTTTATTAATTTTCAATTTTCTCCAAAAAAATTATTAGAGGGAGAAATCATAAACAAGATGACAATTCAAATCTTAATGCATTCTTGTTGAAAAGCTTTGAAAACCGTTACACATCCGAAGGGGGAAAATTATACAATACTCCCAAAACATCACGTGGTCATGTTTCAAGTTAATCATCAATTACTTAGCCCTATGTTGTTTTCCATCCCCAACATAAATTATGGACCCCTACCTCTCTTCACCAATAAAACTCTCATGGAGTACCACGTGTCCATACTCCGAGAGTATTGAATAATCACTCCCGAAGGAATGATATCAAATGTGAATAGAAGGGATTGACCGAACAGTAACATCATGTGTGTTTGGCTCTATAGGTGAGGGGATTGGACTAGTAATTTTGAGAGTTTTACATAGCTTAGGTTTGGTTAACAAAAATATAAGGGGATTAGTAATCTCATGAGGCTATTAATACTGATTAGTTTTCCATAAAAGGGGTGGGATTGGGTGTAAAAAGATAATTTTACCCTTATATTACAAAAATAACAAAGGTAATTTTTATACAATGAGGGTGTTTACGTAATTTTATAGATTTTCCACACTAGCACATAAATAAACATATTTTATCATACATTTTCAAACTAATCTCATCATATTAAAATCTCTTCATTCAATCTTACCGTACTCATAATCACAATAAATTTAATCCGCCAAACAAATGAGTCATAAATATATATATATATATATATATAATTCAAAATGTTAAATTTGAACCATTTTAAAATGTCATTAAAAATTTGTTTAATTGTTAATTTGAAAAGTTAAACAAATTAATCCAAATACCTAATTATCAAAAAGATCTTTACAAATAAGAATGACGGTGGTAAGTGATAATCACAAATCTAGCATCAGCTATGTCCCTATTATGATGGCAGTCACAAACAACAAATTACAATGTACTCTCTGTCTCATTTTATTAGTTCACTATTTCATTTTGAGCCGTTTCAATATAATAGTTCCATTTGAAAAATTAAAGTGAAAAATATTTAATTTTTTAAACTTTTTAAGTAATTATAAATATATTAAAATTTTAAAAAGATAAAAATGTTAGTGAAAAATATTTTGAAATTTAAATTTAAATTTAAATACAATAATTGCATTCCCCATTAAAAAGGTTAAAATTTTAAAAAAAGATCAACAAATTAGAACAGAGTGAGTAAATAACAATGCCGATGGCAAGTTGCAATTTGCACGAATATAGGTACAAACAAAAAGAGATGGCGAAGTTATTTGGTGGTTTAAGAGTATTGTTCTACACCATTTATGTTTGGATAAATGTCCAATGGTCTCCCCAAAAGAAACAAACAAGTAGTAAGACTCCTGTTTCAACCAATAATACTTTGGATAAATTGCGCTGACACCCCTTGAGATTTTTATTTAATACAGATTCTCTTTTCACATTTGAAAAATTAGATTAAAATAACATATTTGACCCTTAACTTTTTACATATAAAATAATATAGATATTTTGTTTATGTCATTTTAATGGAAATAACAAACATCTTCTTTAATTTAACTCACAGAAAAAATTGAATTTTTTTTTATTTTTCGTATTTTTTATTTTCACTGATTTTTTTTAATATTTTAAGCACTTTTTAAAATTTTTAGATACACTTAATCTAGATATACTTAAGAAGTATAATATTTCGTGATTTTTTTGTTTTAAAATTCACCAAATACAAAAAAAAAAAAAAAATACAAAAAAAAAAATTCAATATATTATCTTATTTTGTTATATTTAATATTTTTTTTTAATTTTTTGTACAAATTTTATACTTTTTAAATATATCTATATTAAATTGATCTAATTTAGATATAATGGTAGAAATAAAAATGAAAAACTATATTCATGTATAAAAATTTATACAAAATATCATAAAAATGTTGTGACAGTGATATTGTTGTAAATATAAATAATGTTTATGGGCGTTTTGTTTTGAAGTAAAAAGTCGTTATTAAGCTATATCATTGTATTTGAAAATTCTATATATATATATATAATCACTCAATAAGAATATGTTCAAATAAATTTAATGATAGAAAGTTGTAAAATGTAATCATGATGATAGAAAGAAGAAATGGTAAAAAAAATGGCTAGATACTCATTTAAAAAATTTTAGAGTAGGACATCAACAATTCAATGAGTAATTTATAATGAGATTACAATTCTCAAGGAAAGGAATATAATTTTTCAAATATAAGAGAATCTTAGAAGACTAATCTTAATTTCTTATGTAAAGAGTCTACCATAAGAATCATAATTCTATACATTAAGTAATCAAATCCTACCTGAAAATCCTAAGTGATTCGTGATTACATCAAAATTAAATTACTCCAATTCTGAATCATTCAAAACACATAATCTAAATCATCAAGCACTTACTAAAGTGATTTAGATTGTTGTTTTTAAAAAACAATAAATCGACACAAATGATTTTTATGTGGAAAAACCACAATTGAAACACCTTCAATTGTGATAAAAAAATCATGAACGAAACACCACTAATCAATCCACTACTGAAGAAAGAAAGATTACAAAGATAACAAACAAAATTACCCAAACTCTTCCAATTTGTCTTCAAATTTTCTGTATATCTTTCACCGCAACCTTCGTCTTGGAATTGATTATACTGAAGTTGAATCCACAACTTCTATTGTCAAATCAACGACTACACACAATATCAAACTCCTTTGAAACTCCACGCTTGAATCTCCAGATTCCACCAAAGAGGAACACTCTTGAATATAACCAATCAACCTCTTTAATATGTGCTTATCAAAACATGAGTTTAGTACTCACTCAAATCATCAAGGAAAACTCACAAAAAACTCCAAAAGAAAACCTCCTAAGAAACCCTAAGACCCTTAAAGAAGATCTAGGAAAAGTAACCATAGAGTTGGACCAACAAGCGAATTTATAGAAACAGAGATCGCACGGTCTGCTTGAGCGTGAGAATGGACGCTCGAGCGGGGACTCTATATCACGTGTTCCAAACCAAGGTTCACGCTCGAGCGGAAGATCACACGCTCAAGTGTACAAACACATCACCCAGTATTTTTGCAGACACACAAAATACTATGAGCGTGAAAACTTCGCTCGAGCGTCACTTTGTTCGCTCAAGTGGGAATATCAAAACTAGAAAATTACAACTCAATTACAAACTTAGTTTTTCCATGGATTTTGATAACAAGGGTCCTAACAATTTCGCCCTTTGTCAAAAACAAATTCCAAAACAGAAAAAAACAAAAGACACTGAAATTAAAGACCATGAATCATGCAGTCTTGAACAATCCACTTGAAGAGACAAACACACAAACCAAAACTGTGGAACTAGGTAAATAGCAAAAGATATAGATATCTAAAACAACCCAATATACCCATCAATATACCCGTCTATCCAGAAATAACAATATCAGGACAACTATCTTAATAAAGCATGCTTCAAGTATGAACATCCAACATCCAAAAACCCATGTATCATATGAACATCAACAAAAAAAAAAAAAAAAATGTATCAAGTATAGACAATAATCCACTTCCCCTTTTTGTCCGAGAGAGAACAAAAAAGAAGACAAACAGTAGTCCAATAAAAGAGATCTGTGCAAGAATAGAACTAGCCAAAAGCATGTCTGGGCATCAATGATCACTAAGGGGGCGACTGTGACTGTGGTGAGGATTGCATCTGGAGAAAAGACAAGATCTGAGACAAATGAGTAGAAGACTGTGCAACGAACTCCTCAATGTGCCTAGAAGAGGCCTCCAACGCAGTGAGTCGAGCATCGGCAATAGTGTCTAGATCCATGAGCCTGGCCTCGAAAATATCCATCCAGCCCTCAAGACGATCAAAACAAGAAACAACAAACGAAATAGTAAAGCTGGCCACAGATAGTATGAACTGGAGGTGGCTGCTCCCCCTCACCAACAACCTCACCAGCAGCAGCTGCATCAAATGCAGCCTCCTCTGCCATAGCAGCATCACCTGTACCTGTAACGGAATGACCTATCCCAGTAGAAACCCCCCGAACATGAGACTGACTCTGGGAGACAGTCTTTTTGGTAAAAGGCCAGGAAGGTGAAGCAAACTCATCCTCGTCAAATAAGGGAACCTCAAACTTGGCAAGAAGTCAGTTAATGAGGCACCCATAAGGTAGACCAAGGTTGTTACGCTCATATGCAGCAACCATCTTCTGATGATCAAAGTGGCAAGATCAATGGAGCAATGTTGAGCAATACACTGAAGGACAAACACTTGTTCTTGATTGATTTTTGAGCTATGGGTGGTCACGATAATGTTTGCACACATAATGAGGTTAAGTAACCAAAACTGGGGTAGGAGCTCATTTTGCTTGATTAATGAGCCTGGGAGCCAAGGATGAGATGTACCACATAAAGTAGTGGTCACCTCATTGAAATCGCAAGTGAGTCTCACAGGAAAAGGATAGAAAATAGGGAAGACTTTACTAATCCCTAAAAGCTCTCTAATAAGATCAGTGATAACAGTGATAGATTTGGACTGGACCCAAGTCTTGAATGATGGACCAATGTCATCAAGACTCTCCATATTACAGTAGAATTCTCTAACCCAACTGAGATTTTAAGGACCCGAGAAAAAGAGTACCAAATCCTCACCCAAGGGATCAAAAAGAGGACGGATATGGATAGACTCAAAGGTGTTAGGTTGAACATTTCATTCGAGATGAACGGTTCAAGATGGATAGGACTCTTGAAACAATTTGGCTTTCTCAGCCGAGGGAAACCGGTCGGAGTTAAAGGAAGGTCAAAAGGCAGTGGACTTCCTTCTCTTGGAAGAAGACATGACTAAACCAAAAAAAAAAACCAAAAGAAGAAACACAAAACCCCCAACCTAAGACAAAAACTAAACTAAAAGAGGGGAAAAAAAAAACATAACATTAGTAGCACAGTCAAATCTATCATCATGAGTCAGGCAAATAATGGTATAAATCAATATGGTCAATGCATAGTAATCCCAAGAGAACAAAATGCATCAGAGATGAGTCATGGTGAATATAGCAGCCACATCCAAAGACACAAATAGACTTAATGGAAATTAGTAAAACATACGACAGTAATAGATCGTAACCCATCTCAGTATGCCAAAGACTCAATAAAACAGGACAAGATTTACATAACTAATAAGACTCAACCATTATGAACATGAGTGAAGGATGAAACAAAAGTGAAAGAAAAAAAAACTACATAAATAAACAGAAAAAACAGAGACGAAACGGAAGATAGACATACCTTAAGTGTGCAAGAAGAACAGGAATCAGTAAAGAAGAGACCAAGGACGAAAAATGTACGGAATCGCCAAGAAGCCCTAGGAGAGAGAAGGATTTTAGGGGAAAAAATGAACTGAAGAGTCGAGGGAGGGAGTTTTAAACAAAACTAGTCCGCTCGAGCGTGAGTTTGAATGCTCGAGCGGGATCCAAAGCACGCGTCGATACGCTTGAGCTCGAAAAAGGACGCTCGAGCGCCAAAACCACCCTTGCAGAACTGCAAAACATTGCACAAAAATGCTGAAAGAATGAAATCCACGCTCGAGCATGAGATTTGTCGCTTGAGCGGGGACAAAACACCCCTAAACTTCAAAACAAACCCCAATTTTTTTTTTAAATAAAAAAAAAAAATAACTCAACCAAAGAAGGGTGACCTGTAAAACAGAGGGGAGTACAAACGGAAAACTGTAACACTGAGATGAGATTAACCATACACCATGAAGCCTGTTAACTGGTACAATTAAAAATTATGAACCACAAGATCATGAACAAGTCAGATAATATATAATCAATGATCATAAGCAACATGAGAATGCATAACTCAAAAACAAATATGAGAGCTCACATAAAAAATGTGTGTGTGTGATCCTTGAGAGGCCACAGAGCTAGAGTTAATCCTCGTAGTGATCGGATGGATGGACCTCCGGCAAGAGTAACTAAACATCACAGAGAAAAGTCAAACCACTAGGAATTACGGGGTATTTGTTGAGTAAACGCGGAGGCTCTCCCTCAATCAATGAGTCCTTTTTTATTATTATTATTTTTTTTAACTTTTCTTTCTTGTGGGCACTCATTGGTGGCATGCATGCTCAAGAGTATGGAGACCAAACCAGAGAAGTATGAAATCAAAAAGGATAGCCTGGTTGGTGCCTCTGAAGTAGCCTTTTCCTAATGCCCGGACTTCAATGAACTGAGGGAGAAACCATAGAAGTGAAAAATGATAGAGGATGGTTAAGAGACTCAACATCACCCATGATATACTAGTACATGTCAATTCCTCTGAAAAAGTACAAGAAACACTGTTAGTGGTCCATAGAGAACTTTGATCACTTGTGCGGAAACCCCTACAACAGTTTATCTCAAGGATGTGTACAGAATGAAATCATGAAGTTAATGAATATAGGCATTCAGAATAAGCTATGAACAAAGAAGAATGAGATCTTGTAAGCAACATGAGTAGTGTTCATATAAATTTAGATGCAAAGATGACAGAAATCAATGACAATGAAATTATAGCATCCAAGCACACAATAATCCAAGCACTCACACCACTCACACCCACTCAAGGAACAGGAACACCCTAGTTACTGAGCACTACACCCAAGGTCTTTCTAAGGAACTCAAACCGAAGAAGATCAAGGGGTTTTATAAAAATATCAGCTTTTTGATGCTCATTGGGTACACGTACAAGAACAACAAGGCCCTCTTCTACTAACTCTCGAATAAAACAATGGCGAATGTCAATGTGTTTAGTGCGAGAGTGTTGGACAAGATTTTTTGAAATGCTTATGGCACTTGTGTTATCGCAGAAAAGAGTGAGAGTGTTCTGATCTATCCCATAATTATGAAGCATTTGCTTCATCCACGGCATTTGTGCACAACAACTCCCTGCAGCAATGTACTCAGCTTCAGCAGTCGAAAGAGAGATGGCATTTTACTTTTTACTATGCCAGGAAACCAAATTATTCCCAAGGTAAAAACATCCCTTGGATGTACTCTTCCTATCATCAGCACACCCTGCCCAGTTGGCATCAGAAAAACCAGTAATTTCAGTTGTAGTATCGGTAGAAAACCAAATCCCATACCCCAATGTCCCATTAACATATTTAATGATGCGTTTGACTGTAAAAAGATGAGACTCTTTAGGACTGGCTTCGTAACGGGCACACACACCTATACTGAAAGCAATATCAGGACGACTGGAAGTAAGATAAAGAAGACTCCCTATCATACTCCTATAAAGGGTAGGATCAACATCAGTACCAGAGAAATCTTTGGAAAGGGAAGACTGGTACTCATGAGAGTGCGTGCATGTTTGGCAGACTCAAGACCAAACTTTGACACAAGATTTTTGGCATACTTAGTCTGAGAAACAAACATACCCAAGGGAGACTATTTAATTTGAAGACCCAAGAAATAAGACAACTCTCCCATCATGCTCATCTCAAACTCATGTGTCATGTAATCCGAAAAATATTTCACAAGATGATCAGCAGTGGATCCAAACACAATATCATCAACATAAATCTGAGCAACAAGAATATAAGACTTAGTATGTTTCACAAATAAAGTCTTATCCACACTACCCCTTTGAAAGTCATTATCAAGAAGAAAGGTAGTAAGTGTATCATACCAAGCCCGAGGGGCTTGTTTCAACCCATACAAAGCCTTGTCTAACTTGTACAAATGGTTTGGACATTTAGGGTCCTCAAACCCTTTTCGTTGCTCAACATAAGCCTCTTCTTTCAAGTACCCATTCAGAAAGTCACTTTTCACATCCATTTGATACAATTTGAAACCAAGAAAACATGCAACACCAAGTAAAATACGAATAGATTCGAGACGTGCAACTCGGGCAAACATCTTATCATAGTCAACACCCTCTACTTGTGTGTAGCCTTGAGCAACCAACCTGGCTTTCTTGCTAACCACAGTACCATTCTCATCAGATTTATTTTTAAAGATCCACTTGGTACCTATCACATTCATGTCTCTAGGTCTGGGAACTAGAGTCCAAACATTGTTACGTTCAAATTGACCTAATTCTTCATGCATAGCATTGACCCAACTATCATCTAGTAAAGCCTCTTTAATATTCTTAGGTTCAATTAATGAAACATAACACATATGAGATACCTCATCCCGAATTTTTCTTCAAGTTTTCATTTGATCCAATACACTTCTAATCACCTGTTAAGCTGGATGATTCAGTTTCACCCTTGCTGATAGTTTTAACTCAGGACTTGGGGTGACAGAAGCATCAGAAGTGGTGTCTCTCTATGCACTCTTTGGACTCTGACTTACCTGAGAAGATGGTGTTGTCTCAACTTCTTGTGCTTGGACCTCAACTTCTTTTTGACTTTGCGGTTCAATATCTAGGATTGGAGACTCACCATTTTCATCCTCATTTGTTGCTGGAGTAGGGGAACCTGTGTCATCTATAACCACATTGATCGATTCCATTAAATAAGAAGTTTGCAAGTTATAGACTCGAAAAGCCCTACTAGTGATTGAATACCCTAGAAAAATACCTTCATCACTTCGGGAGTCAAATTTGCCCAAAGACTCTCTATCTTTGAAAATGTAATACTTACTCCCAAAAGTTTTGAAGTATTTTACAATAAGTTTCAATCCCTTCCACAATTCATATGGAGTTTGTAAAGTGTCGGGCCTTAAATACACGTGATTTATGACATAAACAGCAGAATTTAGGGCTTCAACCCAAAACTTTGAAGGAAGTTTCCTACTAAGGAGCATGACCCTAGCCATCTCTTGAACAACCCTGTTCTTCATCTCAACCACTCCATTTTGTTGTGGAGTGATAGGTGCAGAAAATTCATGCTTAATTCCATGCATATCACAAAAATTTGAAAACGAACTGTTTTCAAACTTACGACCATGATCAGTTTGGATTCTTATGATACACCCAATGGAAACACCTATTCATTTTGGATTTTAAGGTCTAATGCCTGGAAAGCATCAAACGTATCAGATTTTTCCCTTAAAAACTTTACCCACAAAAATCGAGTAAAATCATCAACAGTTAAAAAAATGTATCTTTTACCTCCAATGCTTTCAGTGCAAGTGGGTCCTATATGATCCGTATGAACCAATTCAAGAGGACGTTTGGTTGTAAAGTTGTTCACCTTTTTATGAAGGGCACGGGTTTGCTTCCCAAGTTGACATGGTCCACACACATGATTTAGATTCTTGCCCAGTTTAGGTACTTCTCTCACAAGCTCTTTATTGGCTATCTTAGTTAGGTCTTTGAAATTCATGTGACCTAATCTTTGATGCCACAAATCAATGTTACTTATGATGGTTGAATGGCAAGTGAGATCATTAGTAGTAACAATCTCATAGCAGTTATCAGATGTGCAAATCCCATGCAAGACAGTATTTCCCTTTTTATCCAAAATTTCACATTTATTTTTTGAAAACAATACTTCATGGTGGGAATCACACATTTGACTGATGCTCAAAAGATTTGCTTTAAGACCATCAACAAGTAACGTATTTTCAAGCTTGGGAAGACCAGCTACACTTATAGAGCCCTTACCAATGACTCTAGAAGTGCCACCATCTCCAAAGGTAACAATTCCACCTTCGTATTTTTCAAGGGAGGTAAAGTAGGATTTGTCACCTAACATGTGACGAGAGCACCCATTATCAAGATACCACATATGTGAGTCACGTGCTTTTAGAGCAATATGAACAACTAAACAAGTCAAATCATCTTTTCTCACCCAAATCTTTTTGGTCTTAACAAAACCAGGTCTGGCAGTCTTGGTAAATGTCTTGGCGTTGTGAACACCCTCATGTATCTTGGTGTTCTTCCTAGACATGTAAGGTTGTCTCCTAACCCAAAAAGTATTCGAATTTCTACCCTTTTGAGACACCTTACCAAACAATTCAAAGCAATAAGGACGAATGTGGCCATACCTACCACAATGATGACAAATAAAAACAGGTTTTACCTCCCTTTTGTTGATCTTACCTCCTTTAGGTAGATGAAGAGATGGATCACCCTGGTGTACCTTCAACTTTCCCTTTGCTTGAGTCTTCAAGTCATGTGATGTAGAGGCTTGTCCCTTGTGAGTTGTCGTATTACCATAGCCTAGCCCACTTTTGTCATAACCCATTTGTTGAGACCCGAGAATGTCTTTTAATGATTTGGAACCTTTGTTCTACATGGCAATTGTGGCTCTAGCAATTCGGAGTTCTTCATCTTTATGACAAACCATCTCTTCCAATATAGTTTGTGACATCTCAAGGCTTTCAAGCTTCTCTTCATATGTGGAATGCACTTTCAGGAGTTCATTCCTTTCAGTTTCACAGGATAGAAGTTTCCCACATAGGTCTTACCTATCACTAGAGATCTTGATGACATTCTGCTTTGTTGTTACAAGTTCTCCTTTTAGCTTGACATTCTCGCTTTCACATGCTTTGAGCTTGAGAGTGAGTTTGTCATTGATCTTGGACAAATTCAGAGATTTATCGTAAAGCTTTTCGTAAGCTTGTTGTAGATCATCACCGTTAATCTTATCATTGTCTTCTGATGTTTCATCATCTTCTTTTTGCTCCTCATTCTCCTTGACCACATCCAGTCGAGCAACTAAGGTAGGAAATGTGATAGATGGTGGTGACGATGACACTCCTCTTTCATGAAATTGCCTCAGAATATCCCATGCATCTTTAGCCTTTGTGAAGTGAGCAACCCGTTGATGTTCTTCATCAGAAATTGCTCCATGAATAGTAATCAAAACTCTCTGATTACTCGGATTGTCAGCACTTTCAGCATCCTCTTCAATGGCTTGCCAGCCTTTTGGATCGAAAGCTCTCAGAAACGCCCTCATTCTGATCTTCCAATAAGAACTAATTATTCCCATCAAATGTGGGAGCATGATGCAAATTTTGACCACGAGCAAATTCCACTGGCTTCAGAAGAGGTTGAGTGAAAGTGGACCAAAATGCCATGAAAGCACTATCCCCGTCTTCACCGGATTCAGTTTCTTCAAGTTCTTGTTCCGACCCGCTTTCATCATCCAAAGTCACTGTGTAGACTTTCTTCCGATTCTTTTTCGAAGGACATTCAAGGGCAATATGTCCAAACCCTTGACATTCATAACACTTGACCCCTTGCCCATTTACAATCTTCTTTTCAATTTTTGGAGCAAGTTTTGATGGAAAAGTTTTGGGTTTATCATTACTCTTGTCTTTTAAAATAGGGTCTCTGAAATCAGGCTTCTTTTTCTTTAAATTTTTTTTGAACTGTTTAGTAAACATAGCCGTTATCTCAGACTCTAAATCAAACTCAGTCTCAGGAGTTTTTGCAGTCCCATGAGCACTAGTGAAAGCCACACTATCTTTTTGTTTTTTCTTAGAAGTGGGCTTCATAAGTCTGCAAGTTTCCAACCAACTGATCAAGTTTGAGGGTATCAACATTCTGAGCCTCTTCAATGGCTGTCACTTTTGATTGGAACCTCTCGGGTAAAGACCTCAAAATTTTTTCAACAACTTTAGCTTCAGGGATTTTTTCACTGAGTGTGAAACAGGAATTCACGATGTCACTAAGTTTAGCATAGAAATCATCAAACGTCTCATCATCACGCATAAAAAGGGTTTCAAAGGCAGAGGTGAGACGTTGAAGTTTTGACCTTTCGACAAAAGTAGTACCCTCGTGAATCGTTTCAAGAATGTCCCAAGTCTCTTTTGCTACCTCACACATGCAAATACGATGAAACTCTTTAGGTGTGACGGAGCAAAAAAGGGAATTGAGAGCCTTACTGTTCTAACTCGAGTTTTGATAATCGGTTGTGTCTCATTTATTAAGGGGTTTGGGAATATCAATACCATCAATGGTGACAATAGGTTCACTCCATCCATAGATCACACAGTGCCAAACTTTCTCATTGATGGATTTTAAAAACGCTCTCATACGAACTTTCCAATAAGAATAGTTTGTACCATCAAGTAATGGAGGTCTATGGGTTAAGTTACCTTCACGAATTGAATCCATATCACCAATCACACTCATATAGTTTTGATAAAAACAAAGAATGACCTGGTCTGATACCAAATTGAAAATCCTAAGTGATTCGTAATTAGATCAAGATTAAATTACTCCAATTCCCAATCATTCAAAAAACACAACTAAATCATCAAGCACTTACGAAAGTGATTTAGATTGTTGCTTTCGAAAAACAATAAATCGACAGAAACGATTTTTACGTGGAAAAATCATAATTGAAACATCTTCAATTGTAATAAAAAAATCACTGGCAAAACGCCACTAATCAATCCACTACTGAAGAAAGAAAGATTACAAAGATAACAAACAAATTACCCAAACTCTTCCAATTTGTCTTCAAATCTTTTGTATATCTTTCACCGCAACCTTCGTCTCGGAATTGATTAGACTGAAGTTGAATCCACAACTTCTATTGTCGAATCAACGACTACGCACAATATCAAACTCCTTTGAAACTCCACACTTGAATCTTCGGATTCCACCAAAGAAGAACACTCTTGAATACAACCAATCAACCTCCTTGATATGTGCTTATCAAAACATGAGTTTAATACTCACTTAAATCACCAAGGAAAACTCACAAAAAACTCCAAAAGAAAACCTCCTAAGAAACCCTAAGACCCTTAAAGAAGATCTAGGAAAAGTAACACTAGAGTTGGACCAACAAGCAAATTTATAAAAGCAGAGATCGCGCGGTCTGCTTGAGCGTGGGAATGAATGCTCGAGCGGGGACTCTATATCGCGTGTTCCAAACCAAGGTTCATGCTCGAGCGAAAGATCCCACGCTCGAGCATACAAACACATCACCTAGTATTTTTGCAGACAGACAAAATACTGTGAGAGTGAAAACTTCGCTCGAGCGTCACTTTGTCCGCTCGAGCAGGAAGATCAAAACAAGAAAATTACAACTCGATTACAAACTTAATTTTTCCATGGATTTTGACAACAAGGGTCCTAACACTACCTATATTTTTTATAAAAAAAAATTAACATTCCCTAATGAATATATTTATTTGTGTCAAATCATCTCTCTATTTTTTTTTATATATTCTTTATAAAAAAAATTAAAATATACACTTATTTAAATCATCCCGAACAATCCCTAATTTTTATTAATTGACGGCACAAAATCAATTTTTTTAAGAGTGACTACAAATTCATAAATTTGTATCCAAAATTTACTAAGAAATAACAATAAATTGTTATAATTCATTTCACTGTTGCTCTCATCTTTCAACAAATTGATCTCCACCACACAAATTAATTCTAGACAAATTCCTTTTTTTAAATGTTCTTCTTTTGATGCTTTTGTGAAATGATATTTGTTTAAAAAAATAAAATAAAATATCCATGTTGCATCAAGTCCAATGGAAAGCATTCCACCACTTCAAAACAAACGATTCAAAAATAACCCCTGATGGCCCTTTAATTCCCAGTGACTTTGGCAGTGGTAGCCCTGGCTTCGGTGGCTTTAGAGGTATAATATCCGGTGCATGCATCAGAAACACATCCGGTGGGCCCAATGGGATGTCGGGCCCCGACGGAGAAGGCATCGGAGGCCGCAGAATGTCGGGCCCCGGTAGCGACGACATAGGCAGGCCCAAGAAATCTGGCACCGTGTCGGGCAACACCAGTGGTGAATTGACCCTTTTGTGTGGTGATTGGAAAAGAAGGATGTCTTAGTCTATGATGCCAGTCGAAGGTGGTCTTTATTGTGGAAAAAGCAATCAATGGAGAGGATGTTGGCCACTCATAAACACCATCTTTAGCGTGTCCTCTCAGCAGCGTTGTCCCTGTGCGAAGTTCCTTCACAAGAAAAGAATTTGGTAAGAACTCTATGGAAACTATGTTAGAGTTACAAAACTGAGATATAGAAATTAGATTCTTTAGCATAGAGGGTACACAGAACATTTTCTAATGTAAATGTATTCTAAGGAGTATGTAGAGAGGTGGAACCGGTGTGAGTGATGGGAAGATTGGAGCCATCGCCGATCATGATATCAGTGCCTATGTAAGGAATATGCAGTGAGAGGTTACTGAGGTCAGAAATGACATGGTGAGATGCACTGCTATCCAGAAGCCATGATGGATTGGTGGAAGGATTGGTGGCAAGATGGGCTTGTGGTTGCAGTGGTTGCTGGAGATGTGTGGGATGTGGGAGATATCTGGATTGGGACTAGCCGAAATGAAGGGCACCGCTTGGCTGTGTGGCCTTGGAGTCTGCAGATCTGACAGTGACCAAGATATGGTCTGAGAGGAGGTCGAGGGCCTTGTGGGGTGGAGGAACCTGCATTGGTAGCAGTAGGTGGACGTTGGGCAAAAGGGTATGGTGTACGCCAGTTGGTATTGGTATTGCGTTGAGGATTGAAGGGGCGCCAATGTTTGTTGGATTTGAATGTGGGATTGGCGATGGCTTAAAATTGGTGCTGCTCGGGTATGTTTGATTGAAGAGAGACTTCAAAGTTAAGAAGTTTTTCATGGAATTCTTCAAAGGTAATGGAGTTATCTCGTGTTTGGACAGCACGGACTAATTCTTTATAGTCATCACTAAGGCCATCGAGAATTTTATCGGTGATTTCTTCTTCATCAATTGGGGCTCCAAGAAGAGCAAGATCATTTGCTCTGGTTTTGACTATTTGCATAAATTCAGTGGTGGTAAGGGAATCTTTGATGGTATTTTTGAGTTGATTTTTGACTTGTTTGATGCGGCCACGAGAGGGTTTGGCATAGGTATTGGCTAGGATGGTCCAGGCTTGTCTAGAGGTCTTGGCTTGAGCTATGAATGGAATGATGGTTGGTGAGAGGGAGCCAATGATTGCATTAAGGATCAACTGATCCTGACGGGTCCATAGAACATAACTGGGGTTTTGTCTGGTTGTATTAGATTGTGTAATGGTGGCTGATGGACATGGGTTAGAGCCATCAACATAGCCAAGTAGGTCGTAACCAAGAAAAAGAGTTTGGAACTGGAGTTTCTAGGAGAGGTAAGTGGTGGAGGTTAGTTTGAGAGGAGTTTGTGCAGCAACATTAATGCTGATAAGTGTTTGGTTCGGTTCATTGGTATTGAGAATAGTTGGACTGGTGTTTTCGGTGGCCATGAGGTGAAGAACAGAGAAGATAGATTGAGGGGGGGAAAAAAATGGATCGGTTATAGCTCTGATACCATAACAGAGGAATGCTTAAAAGTATATCTTCTATTAACATTCAGAATACTTAAATACAAGAATGAGATAACAACTAATTCCTAAAACTAAGGGATAATAATACAAGAATGAGACAACAACTGATTCCTAAAACTAATGGATAACAAGTTTGAATGAGATGTCTGATTTGACCAAGTCAGTGGTTGATACAACATGTTATGATAAGCCTCTAATAGATTCGGATCGAATTCTGGAAAATTCGGAGTACATGGCGGTTTCGGTGGCACCAAAGGTATAGAAGGTGAAGAAGGTTGTTGCTGTGGCGGCGCCGGAGGAAACTATGGCGGAGTTTTTGCGGGTAAATCAGATGGGTTATGGGCTAGCATTTGACCCGCAAGAGAGATAGTGTTTGCATTGTAGGACTTTAATAGTGACGACGACGACGACGATGATAATGATGCAAATATGTAAAATGGGATTATTATTTTGATGAGATTGTTGAATGAGATTGCAAAGAGAGTGGACATTTTTTGAGAGACTGATCAAATTATTTTTTGAGAGATTGATTAAATTCTTACTTTGTAATGAAGCATATGTATGCATTTATAATGATTTATATATGTATTACGTATATGTGCGGTGGAGCGTGAGTACACAGGTGAAAGATGTTACATGGATGTGGGTGAGTGACACGTGTATATACGTGCCATTTATAAGACACCTGTGTATCTCCTGCATGCAACAAATGAATAGATTATACTAGTGATCATCCGTGCGATGCACAGATTTTTAGAAAGTCAATAATTATTAAAAAAAATGTGCTATTTATTTATGTTTCTTAACATTTTTATTTGATTTGTGTATATAAATCTTACTTCACATCATTAAAAATATTTAATATTTCACATTATGGAAAATTTTAAAAAACTATCATACATTAGTAAATCATCACATATATAATAGCTAATTTATCTAAGAATTACTTCAGACAACCAAAAATAGAGTAATAAAGGCATATTATAATTAAGAACCGTGCTATACATCCCCAGTGGGGGTCGCACCCCCAGTGAGGTGGCGCGCCCCCACTGGTTGACAGCTGGAAAAAAAAAAAAAAAAAAAAAAAAAAAAAAAAGAAAAAAAAAGTGTGTTTTTTGCCCAATCAGGGACTGCCACCTCACTGGGGGTCGACCCCCAGTGGGGGTCTGAAGCAAAATTCTATAATTAATTAAAATGACTAATATATTAAATTTAAGTAACACTAATTTTGCTTAATCAATAGTAGATATTACATTAATCATCTCATATAATACAATAAATTAAAATAAAATTAATTTTAATTCCCACTATATTTAGTTAGTAGTTAAATTTTTTTACATGCTTTTTGTTTTTTCATTATATTGATTCATTAAACACAAATAGGTTTGGAATGATTATAAAAAAAAAATTTAAAAATGTTTGAAAAGACATTATACTTGAATTGACAAACAAAAAGAATATGAATATTTAAATTATTCAAAAAAAAATTAACATTTTAAATATGAGATATCTTCTATTTGTTCAAACTCTGAATCTAAATAAATAAATAAATAATTTAAACAAAGAGGAAATTTGTGGTTTAGTTCTTAAAGGAAATGAGTTACTAAAAATAAATTTAATCATGAATTATTTCAATAGGATAATCAACAATAAAAAATCAACTGATGAATACATTTAAAGTATAACCCATATCCAATAAATTTTGATGTGTTCTTCATTTTCAATCTAACATCTATACCAAAAAAAAAATAAAATAAACACAAATAATCAATAAGTAGGAGAGTTACAAATTGATAATTGCAGTGCTTTTATAAATATGAAAAAGAATAAAATCTCAATTAAATGACACATTATTAACAAAAAGAAAGATATAAGGAAAAATACAGATTGTAACAAAAAAAATTTTAAAAAAATAATAATATCCATTTATTTGAACTCACTTTCTTACAAATGCAAAAACTCATGCAAGTATACATTTCAAATGTAAAGCAAATATTTAAGATTTTTAGGCACCGAAAAGGGATCAGAAATTGCTCAATGTAGATTGTTTTCCCCCCAATTTTCTATTCATGGTTTCTTTTGCAGGAACTTGTTTTTATATTAAAAAGATTATGCTTAAACAAAAGATATATATGGAATTTTATCATGTTTAAAATTTGTATGGATAAGTAATTGATGATTTTAAAAGATAAAATATTAAGTTCCACTTAAAGATAAACTTTAAAAAGATTAAGTTGAAATATATAGAAATTCTATAACAAACTAACAAAAGATAAATATAGATCGTTAAAAAAATTATCATCTTTTTGGGATATTTATATCCCAATCTTATTTTTTTTATTTAAATATTTTGTTATCTTTTATTTGAATTTTCATTAAATAGTTATATTTTTATTTTTGTATATTTTTTCATCTATGTTTATTTGTTATTCATATATACATAATTACCTTTTTATTTTAAAAATCATTTAACTCGTAATATTTTTTATTTAAATTTTTTTTAATTGTTCATATATAAATAGTTAACTTTTTATTTTTATAATTAATTGACTTGTAATATTTTTTATTTAGTTTTTTTTTTTTATCTTTTATTTGACTCTTTATATTATTTTGTAGTTGAAATTTGAATAGTTATCTTTTTATTTTATTTATTTTATATTTTTATCTCTACCTCTTTGTTGTTCATATTTAAATATTTATCATTTTATTTAAATATATATAATCCTTTTGGCTTTTGAAATTTAGATAATTGACAAATAATTAAAAATGAGGAAAAGTGGGAGGGGAGACTTGAGAAGTGACACGTAGGAGAGAGAATCCATAAGAATTTAGTATTAAGAGTTTGGAAAATTTTCATACTCCACTACATTTGTTTATATATATAGTATAGATAAGGATAAATTACATTTCCCCTATGTCTAGTCACTTTTTTACTTTGACACTTCAAGCTTATGTTTTTATTTATTTTGATCATTAATATTTTAGGGTTTTTTTTTTAATTTATTTTTAAAGTTAATTTTTATTAAAAATTAGATTAAAAAAAAACATCACAATAACTGTCACATAATATAAAAAAATATTATTATATTAAAGTTTAACTTAATGTTAGATATGTGCGTTATATGTAATAAAAGATTTTTATATTACATGACTGTTAATGTGTCATTTTCTATCTAATTTTTAGTAGAAATTAGCTTATGGAGTAAAGTGAAAAAAACTTGAAACATGAATGACAAAAGTGAGAAAAAATAAACTTTAAGGACCAAAGTGAAAAGGTAATCAAACATAAAAGAGGCAAACTGTAATTTACCCATTATATAAAATAGTGGTGTGGTACATGATATGCATGTACACTTTTTTTTAAATAAAATAAAATATTTGTTATATATTGTGTATTTTTCATTCTATCATGTTAAGTTTTTGTTATTGGCAATTCTGTTTAACAAAACTTTTTTCAGTTGTAATTTTATTCGATCTTTTATTTCAGTGAGGCCATGAGTATTTATATGCAAATCCAACCCGAATTGTAACTATGCAGATGACTTTGTGATCTTAATCCTTTCATGTTTGCCACTTCACTAACTAGGTACGGAGATCGAGCAGTCATTTCTGCGCTCAAGCGAAGAAAATAATCATCCAGTATTTTTGCAGAGCGCCAGAACTTTTGGAAAAGAAAGTTTTAGTGCTCGAGTGGTGAAAGTTGCACTCGAGCAGTCAGCCTATATGTTTCGCACCGCTCGAGCGGTCTTCGTGATTCAGTTTACTATAACGTAAGTAGTCTGCTATTTCTAGGTTTTGTGTTGTCCAGATTTTTAGAAAGGAACACGATACAAAGTATTTTATATTGGAGGGTGCTTTATAAGTGTTTTCTTGATGATTTAAGAGTGATCACAATTGGAGATTGTATTGTGGCTTTGGTTTGTGGTGTTTTTTATTACAATTGGAGGCACTCCAATTGTTATTTTTTCACGTTAAATCGTTATATCGTTTTGTGTTTAATTGTTTGATTGGGATTATTATTTATTGTTTAAGATTGAAATATAATCATAAATCAATATCTTGGGAATTTTTAGATTTTTTTCATATCCATGGATCAACTTCCAGTGCTTCTATCAATTTGAAAATGAACACTTAGCAACAAAAAAATATCTATCCAAAAAATAGACACTTGACACTATACGAAGAGAGTTTTAAGACACCACAAAAAGTGTTCACTTTATAATAGTACAAAAATAAAAATAATAGATAGATATAAGATATTTGCGTATTATATAAATAATAAAATAAAATTTTATTTTTGTAATTTGTCAACAAATAAAAATTTATAATTCAAGCAATAATTATTAACCATTATTATTTTACAAATTAACTTTCAAGTAATTATGAGATTATAGGTGAATTTTTAAGAAATGAGGAAAAGTATGTTAGGAACATAAAATTTCACTTGACAAACAGAAATAAAGGCTTCAAACATTCGCTTTTCTATACAAACTAGCACTTAAAAAAAAAAAAAAGAGTAGACCAAGATAAGCTCATTAGCATCCTTAAAGCAAAACACTGTTACAGGACTGCCTGTTGGATCAGAAACTTCAAGTATAATTGATTCAGCAGTTTTTTATACAGTTCCATATGGTACCTGTTAATCATAAGCTAAAAATTCAACATAAGCTTCCATTAAAACATTGAAAAGTGTCTTTCTAGTTGGCTGTGCTAATGTTTAAGTATATATAGATCTCTTAGCTTGTTTCAATTATAAAATGTTATGATAGAAACAACCATAACAATTCCCAAATGAATTTTAAAACTTCAGCTACTTTTAGATTAACCCAATTCATGTTTAAAAAAATTAATTTGATCAAAATTAATTACAAGCCATAACCTCATTCAAAACTCATCTAATTCTGCAACCTTGGTCAACACACATCCTTGAATAATTTACTCTGGACAGTAGACCTACACAAATACAGAGGAATTGTGGAAGAAACGAATCAAAGTAAATAACTTAGCCTGTTAGTAGCATAAACTCAAACAACCAACAGGGCCAAAAAAAATAAAATAAAATAGCAGAAGACCAAGTTCAGAAGCTACAATCTATAACCAATATATTGTTTAGACGAAACTCATTAACACCAAGGTTGCAAACCTTCTGATTTAGAATGTTCTTTGCAATTTTGAGTTCTCCTCTTGAGAATGTACTTCCAATAAAACTCGGCAAATGGAACAAAGACATTTTTTTGAAAAAAGTAATCAATATTTAACAGAAGAATGAGAAAAAAAAATTTTAAAAAAAAAATTTGTTAAGAAGCAAACAGAGTTAGAGTTGCAAATAAACTTACCAGATTTTTCCCATCCTTTTTCTTGTTGTTCCGATGGGTGCTGAAGAACTCCCTGCACTACAAGCAACTCAAATATTGAAGTTAAACACCTGACAAGCTAAATAAAACAAAACAAATCAAGTGTAATCAAATGTGAATCGAAGTAAAAGCAGAACAAATAAAACAAATCACATCTTGACAAATGAAACAGATCCCTAGTTCTAGATCAAGCTTGGCACACTATCTGATGAATACTATCTACAAATATTTTAGTAGCTAAAGATTGTACATTTATGGCATGTTTGATTGGGTGGATTAGAGTATGGGATTGAGATTATTAATCCGTGGGTCCAATTATCCTATGTTTCTTTTGATATTTTGGTTTAGGATTATTAATCCAATGGATAATTAATCCAACAAATTTGTAAGATTATTAGTAATGAGGTAGGGGTGGGATTATTAATCCAATTGATATTAATCCAATTGGATAATGAATACCACACTAATTTAATAGAATTATTAATACTTCACTATTAGTCTTGTGAATCAAACATGACCTTAGAGACTAAATTTATTTTTTAGTCACCCAACACCCTATGTTCAACAACTAAAACTCAATTAGTCGCCAAAAATAAAATAAATACCGAATAAATTATTTTTAGTAGCTAAAGATTGCACCTTTGCTGGCCAAATTTTTTTTAGTAGTTAAAGTGTGTACCTTGGCCAACCAATTTTTTTTAGTAGCTAAAGTGTGTACTTTTGGCGATTGAATATTTATTAGTTGGCATGTTTAGTCACTGAATGTGTATTTTTCTATAGTGAAAAAGTCAAGAGGACTTATTGGTGCATCCATCCTTTTAATAGGACTTTTCAGTTATTACTCTAGCATATATGTCATTTGAAGTCTAACTTGGCACAATAATAGACCAAATATGCATAAGATAATCCGGACACTTGGTCATTAAAAACAATGGACCAAATATTGTCATTTGGAATCTAGCTTTATAGGAATGTCTAAATTCTAGGTCAGTCCAATTAATTTAATATATATATATATATATATTTTGGAGGGATATTAAATAAATTGAGGCTTTTTAATAATTATTTGAAGTTTGGTTATTGACAAAATCAAATACTAAAAATGAGCTTAAACCAAAGCTTCAAAAAGCAGTGTTATGTAACGGTTGCGGCCATTACGTAACAATTATGGTGGTAAGCGCTACCCGTTACACCTGCTTTGGCAGTGTGACGAAAATTCACATGTGTAACGGCCAATTCGGTTTCACGTAACAACCGTAGCCAAGGTTTCGAAAAGTAGTTGTGGTCACTATAACAGTTGTGGGGCACAGTTACGGTTGCGGTTGCGGTTGCGGGGGTGTAAAGGCTATAGTGTAATGGTTGCAGTAACTAGAACTGTGAATTTTTTAATTTTTCGCACAATTTGAAAAAATCTTATCGATATGCATATATTTTTTTTTAAATCATATTTATTAGGGTTTAAAATAGATTTTGATAAATTTTTCTTAATTTTTAAATATGATCTAATATACTTCATATTTTAAATTACTATAAAATGAACTTTTTACATTTTATTTCAATAGTTAATAACTTTAAGAATGATTAATTTTAAATGTCTATAAAATTATTTTTGACCAATACCTGAACTAACTAAATAAAAAATATTTACAATCATTAAATGAAATGACTATAAAAAAAAAAAATTGTATCATAAACAAAAATTATTTTTGAGTTAATATTTTTTTTTTTAAAAGACACCTTTTTAGACAACACTTTATAGTTAACTAAATAAAATTATTTACAATTAAGTATTAAATGAAATGATTTTAAAAATCAGTTATTTTTTTAAAGATATTTTTTAGGCAACACATTATAGTAACAAAATAAAAAATATTTATAATTAAATATTAAATAAAATGATTATAAAAATATATATAACCACTGTTTATATATTTTTTATTTTACATGCTAATGTAATGAAATAAAAATTTTAAAAAAAATTATAAAGAAAAAAATCCATACAAGGTTTTTTCTTTGGGCTTTGATAACTCGAGCATTCGTTCTTTTTTTGTAAGATTTTTTTTTTTCTTTTTTTACAAAGGAAATTATTCAGAATATTATAACAGTGTGTAAAGGGTCTTACGGCTGTTACAATATCGCTACGGCCAAGGTTTCAAAAAGCAGGGTTACATAATGGTTGTGGCCATTACGTAATGATTGCAATGATAAACGCTACCCGTTACACCCACTTTTGCAGTGTGACAAAAATTCACATGTGTAACCGGTCGTTTCGGAATTATATAACAGCCATAGCCAAAGTATCAAAAAGCAGTGTTACATAACAATTGTGGTGGTAAGCTTATTTATTAAATTACCCCAACCTTCTAGTTCAAACTTATTTATTTACTCATTGAACCAAATTTTTAAACTTATTTATTTACAATTTTTATAGAGCGAAGTTTGCGAACAATTTGGTTACAGAAAAATTAGAGTGAAAGAAAGTTTAATTTATTTGAAAACTAACAGTTGATCCGTTTAATGCACGTGTTATTTTTTTAAAAAAATATTTGATGGTATAATATGTGTTATAAAAGAATAATTTTAATTTTAATTTAAAATTAAAATTAAAATATGATTTTAATTATTTATTTTAATAATATTAGTACTATCATTCTATAAAATTATTACTTGAATACTTATATATATATATATATATATCAATTTCAATTAAATTATTTTTGAAAATTTTAGTTCTATTGTATTATAAATATGTAATTATCATATAATAATTTTTTTGTGATATATATTAAATTATAAATTTGTTAAATCAATACTCATTTTAATATTAAAAATAGTAGTTAAATTAGAAGAAGAATTAGTAACATACAATTAAAAGTAATTCTAAATATTTAATTTTCTTTTATATTCATTTGGAAAATAAAAATATGTAGAAATAGAAATTATGTAAAATTTATTAAAAAAATTAAATATATATGTTGTAGTTCGATTATCATATAATGATTTTATATGATATATGTATATACATTAAATTATAAGATTGTAAAATAAACACTCTTAATTAAATTAAAATATTAACTATATAAAAGAAATTCAACAATGATTAATTAAGAATGAATCGCATAACAACATCTAAACTTAAAAGGAAAAATAATGAAAACATCCAAACGATATATACATCTCAGTATGTGAAGTGATTAATCATCTGTAATATGATGTCAAAACATAAAAGAACTTATTGTTTAACAATTGAAAAAGTAAGTCAAGGAATAAATCTAAACTTGAGAGGTTCCTCGAGAGTATAATTGGTGTGTATGTTTTTCCTCATGTGTGTTGTGATTATATAAAATAATGTAGAAAATAAAGTATAATTTCATACATAGAATCACTATAAAATTTAAATGACAAATTCATAATATAGAATAATATAGAATTGGTATTAGGTATAGAATAATGTATGAGAAAAAAAAAATGGGCGATAATTTAGCATTAAAAACAAAATCGTAGGGTTTGAAGATTATCTCAATTAATTTACCATGAAAAATATATGAAAAAGAAATATTTGTCAAATAGAGTCCATATAAAATAGGTAAAGTTAATATAATTTAAATTAGGTTTGAGTTTTTGTATAACTCTATATGTAATTAAGAAAATAGTTAATTGTTAAAAAGTCCAAGTTAAGGACAGTATAAGGCATGAGGTCCAGTGAATATTTTTTATTGGTAAGAGGTCCACTATTTGTGAAATAGTTTGGTAAGAAGCCCTTTTACTTGTTTTGAAGGACATTTTGTTTTTAATTTTACCCTTTCATTTGTCTATTAACTTTTTTTATCTGTTGCCTTTTGTTGACTATTTATTCAAATTTTTTAACTATCTGTTCAATTTTTTGTCTTTCTGTTCAAATATTTTTTTATCTGTTGAATTTTTTTAACTTATCTGTTGAATTTTTATAATTTATTTTTTCTATCTATTCTATTTTTTATCTGTTTAACTCCTTATTTTTTCCCTATCTGTTTCTCTCTTGAAAAAATCTTTATTTAATTTGGACAGATCGGAGACAACCTTTTATCTATGCAAATTTTAGTTGCAAAAATCTAGTTTGCATAGATAAAAATCATATACATAAGTTTCATCATCATCATCAAATTTTTATTTACCCAAATACAAATCATCAAATAGTTGAAATACACACACAACAACAATAGTACCTATACATACAAATGGATCAATATTTGAATTTGATAAAAGAATTGGTGAAGCATTGAATCAAAGAAATTCATTAAGAAGTTAAGATACTCAATAAAAATAAGAAATAAAAAAATTCCTATTATTTATTGATACACAGAAAACAAGTACTTGTTCTTCTTTAGAAGTCCTAGAGAGATGATCGATGAATCTAGCACTTGTGCAATTCCTTCACCACATCAGTGAATACTGCGGTTGGTTAGTTAATTCCCACTCTCCTCTCTCCATCTCGCTCTAGTCTATTTCAATAGAATACGGGGTCACTGCTGTGACCCCCCCTACTGTGCTTAAAACGGCATAGTTTCACCTCTTTTTTTTTTATTATGTTTTTTGGCATGATAAATTACACTTTGCCCCTATATTTAGGGTTTAATTTTTAATTTTTTTATTTTTTTTATTTTAGGGTTTAGGGATAAAATTTATTTTTTTAATTTTAGAGTTCAAGGTTTAGGGTTTAATTCTTAAAATTTATTTTTCTTTTATTTTAGGGTTTAGGGATAATTTTTTTTTAATCTTATTGTTTAGAGTTTAGGGTTTAGGGTTTAATTCTTAAAATTTATTTTTTTTATTTTAAGGTTTAGGGTTTAATTATTAATTTTTATTTTTTTATTTTAAGGTTTAGGGTTTAGAATTTAGAGTTTAGGGTTTAGGGCAAAGTGTAATTTATCATGCCAAAAAGCATAGTGAGAACATGAAAAAAAAAAAAAAAAAAAGTTGAAACTCTGCCGTTTTAGGCATAGCAGGGGGTCACAATTTATAAATCAAACATAAGAAATTTTTTTACTTTGTTATCATTTCTTGTCATTTCTCACCAAATCACCCCATTCAAATGGAATGTAATTTCTTTTTGTCTCTATCCTCTCTTCCTCTAACTGGAAGCTTCATTATAGTTAGACAGCAAGTGAACTTTTGTTATTGCGACATGACACACCTTGTGCTTGGAGAGAACCTATCTAAACAAAACTACTTAACGTCTTTAATGGCTTGTGAGGTAGGCGGTTAGAAGCCAGTGATACGCAAGCACGAAGGTGAAGAGAATAAACATCAAAGGTTGGATTCAGGCATCCACACGGTTGTTGTTGATAATCTACTAGAGTCAAGGGACCCAAAAGGGTTGTATACTTTGTTCACTGACTTCGAAGTGGTGCAGGATGTATTCATACCACATAAAAGAAGGAAGATGATGCGCTCTAGGTTTGGATTCGTGAGATATAATTATTCAATCGCAACAAGCATGGCAGTCCAGAAAGCAAATGGATTGTAGTGTGACAACAGAGCTTTGACAGTGAAAGTTGCAGAGTTTGTTCGACGTGTAGAAGCACAGAAAAGGCCTTTACAGAATTCAACCCAAAGAAAGGAAATGGGAGGTACGGGAACAGTTTCTTGGAAGCTAAAAGGTAAGGAATCTTTTGCCCAGGTTGTAAGTGGGAAAGGGTTTGTCGCTAGTGCAACCTTAACTGTAAAAGTATATAAAGCAGGGAATGGACGGCTGTATAACAATGCCACTGTGCGATTAAAACCACGGTGCTGCGGGGCAGATTTCAAAAAGAATTGAGGTATAGAGGCATGGAGGATATTGAGGTTCGAGAAGGAGGGGGTAGAGACATAATTCTATCATTTCCATCGGTGGAAAGCATGCGAGAAAAACTCAAGCAAATGGAGGTTTGGGTTAAGGAATGGTCCGAATCTGTTACAGAATAGAAACAGGGGATAGCTATTGCATAAGAAAGAGATGTATGGTTGAGCTGCTATGGGGTTCCCTTAATGCTATGTTTGGTTGGGGGATTTGGGGAAAGGAAAGAAAGGAAAAAAATGTAAAAAATTGAAATGTGAAATGTTTTTTTTTTTTTTTTTTTTCTTTTTCCTTCTCAAACCACTCCTCAAACCCTCAACCAAACACAAAAACCAATAAACGTATGGAACAACAACACCTTTTATTCAATAGGCAGATTATGGGGGGAAGTCATTGGTCTAGCTGATGATACGTCCAATATGGAACACTTGATCTGCAGCAAGGTAAGAATAGTCACGAAGTGTATGGAATCCATCAACAAAAAATCAACTTGGACTACAAAGGGGTACTTCATCCGATAAAATTTTGTGAAGATTAGATCGTTACTGCGAAGGTGGTGAATAAGCACTGTATTTGCCATCATCAACATAGTAATAGTGCCAAACATAGTTCTTATGGAGATGAAGCTACCCAGACAATGGAAGCAGAGAGCAAGTAGGAAGACGGTGATGATGACGTGGAGACACAAGTTGGCAATGAGGTGGATGATAATGGTGACATAGCAGTAAGGATAAGTGACACAAGGAAAGATGATTATAATGGCAGGGAAGGGAAGGCTAACTCTAAGAGCACGTCTATGGTGGCTGAAACTGTCAGCGGTATGGGGAAAGCAATTTCTGGGGACGCATGCGTGGGTAGGGAGGTAACTCGAGTGATGAGCTCTATTAACATTCAAAATGGGGCGAATAGGGCTGTTGATGATGATATCAGTAACCCAGGCCTCTTGAAAAAGTCTAAGTGGATTTGACTTAATAAGGCCTGGGCTCAACATTAAGATTGTCTTGACTAAAGCACCTGAAATTAGAACACTAGGGGCCCAATCCAACTTAGAAAATTTTATTCAACCTTGTAGTGGTAAAGAAACACTAGCTCGAAATGGAAGAGCGGTAAGCAGTGAGATATTGGGTTCTTCTGTAGAATCAATTCTGAAGAGAATAGCCAGTAAGAGGGAGCAAACACAAGAACCCTCTAGCAATCATCACAAGAAAAAAGGTAGTCTCCAAAGGGGTAAATCTATGGCTGGAACTTCTCTAAATTTGAAGAAAGGAGTTGTGTTTAGGTCGGTGGTGGCAGCACTCTCACTCTCAACAGCAATTGAATCAAGCAATAGCAGACTGCTACTCATTGAGATTGAAGCATCACTCCAAATTAGGCGCATCCTTGGTGTGAACTGTGAAGGAAATGAAGATGTAGTCCTTAGCAAATTAATGGATTTGGAAGCAAAGGACAAGGAAAAAATGAGGAACAGGGGTGGGGATGCCTGTTAAGCAGTTGCTCTGGGTGTTTAGGAGCTAAAAAGTGTCTATTAATGAAGCTTTTATCTTGGAATGTAAGAGGGTTAGGAAGGCCTGAGAAAATGAAGAAGCTTAAACAAGTGTTTTGTGAAAGAAGGGTTGATATGGTGCTACTACAAGAAACCAAGAGATCCACAATTGATGAAAAGTTTGTCAAATCAATCTGGGGCAGAGAGCAAATGGATTTCATGGCAGTTGATTCAGTAGGAGCTGCTGGTGGCCTATTACGCATCTGGAACCCAGAAGTATTTTAACTAGTTGATTACTGTAGCAATAGGAACTTCAAAATCTTATCAGGTACTCTCCATAACAGTTTTGATTGTGCAATTTTAAATATTTATGGTCCAAATGATATGGGGAGGAGAAAGGTGGTGTGGGATAGCTTGGTTTGATTAAAGTTGGTATACAATAAACCTTGGTGCTTGAGAGGGGACTTCAATAAGATTGAGAATATATCAGAAAGGAAGGGGTGTTATAGGCGAGATAAAGGTATGAGGGAGTTTAATGAGTTAATTGATAAACTTGAAGTTGCCGATTTACCAATGATGGGAAGAAAATTTACCTGGTACAATTCTCAAGAGGGGATGAAGTGGAGTAGAATTGATAGGTTTTTGCTTATTCTAGAATGGCTACAAATGTTTAATTTTAAGCTTTGGGGGCTGCCTCAAAAGGTCTCAGATCACTGTCCTATTCTGTTGATGGAGGATGAGAGAGATTGGGGTCCAACTCCATTTCGATTTCTAAATGCTTGGACCCTACATCCAAAGTTCAGATCTTTTGTGGAGAATACGTGGGTAGAAGCTAATGTGGTGGGATGGGCTGGTTTCAAGTGTCTACAGAAGCTCAAAATATTAAAACTGGCATTGAAGCAGTGGGCTAAAGAAGTCTTTGGTGATGTGGAGCATAAACTTAATCAAGTAGAAGTGGATATACATGCACTTGATATAAGTGCTGAAGAAAGACCATTATCTGAGGCAGAGCAAGCTAGAAGAAAAGAGGCCAAAGGCGTAGCTTGGAAACTAAGTAAAATGGTGGAATGGGCATGGATACAAAAATCTAGAATCAAGTGGTCAACACAAGGAGATAAGAACACAAATTTTTTCCATATTATGGCTAGCTCTAGGAGAATCAGAAACTCTCTATGCTCAATAGTAGTTAATGGAACTGTTAAGGAGGATCTTGTGGAGGTGAGAGCTGCAGTTCAACAACATTTTATTAACCAATTTACTGAATCATGGCACAATAGACCAAGGCTATTTGGGCCTTTCTTATCCATTGGGGGTAGAGAAGTTGTTGAGCTCTTGGAAGCTGAGTTTTCAGAAGTTGAGATTGAAGCTGCAGTTAAGAGTTGTGAAGGAAACAAAGCACTTGGACCTGATGGGTTTAATCTTATGATGTTTCAAAAGTGTTAGAACATAATCAAGGCAAATGTGCAGCAATTCATGAAGGAATTTCATCAAAATGCAAAATTAGTCAAAGGTATTAATAGCTCTTTTGTTGCTCTGATTGCTAAGAATGAGAACCCCTCTGGTTTGAATGATTATAGACCTATTAGTCTCATTGGCTCTTTGTATAAAATTTTGGCAAAAGTATTAGCAAACAGAATCAAAACAATGTTGCTTAGAATCATTAGTGTTACACAATCAGCATTCATTGGGGGTAGAAACATCTTAGATGGGATGTTGATAGCCAATGAGATTGTGGATAGCTGGAAGAAGAATAGAAAGAGTGGCATTGTCTTAAAGTTAGACCTTGAAAGAGCTTATGACTTAATCAATTGGAATTTCTTATTTACAATGCTTTCAAATTTTGGTTTTTGGGATAAATGGATAAGTTTGATTGAGGGAGTGTGTCTCATCAGCCAAAGTTTCTATTTTGGTAAATGGTTCGCCAACCTCGGAATTTAGCCCACAACGAGGTCTTAGACAGGTTGACCCACTATCCCCCTTCCTTTTTAACATTGTGATTGAGGGCCTAAATATCCTACTAGAAAGAGCAAAACAGGTGGGGTTAATCAAAGGGGCAGCAATTGGATCAAGTGCATTTAGGATCACTCACTTGCAATTTCTATTTTGTGAAGCTGATAGGGGGGAGGTTAATAACATAAAGAGGATCTTGAGATGTTTTGAAGTGTTGTCAGACCTAAAAATTAAATACCACAAGAGTGTGGTGTATGGAGGTGGGTTAACGGATGAAGCATCCAAGAATTTGCTGATAAGCTCAATTGTCTACATCAAAGTTTGCCCCTAAAGTACTTAGGACTCCCTTTGGGTGCTAGTCCAAGGAGAAAAAGGACCTGGTAGCCAGTGTTAGACAAATGCAAACAAAGACTTGCTTCTTGGAAGAGAGGATTCCTCTCTTTTGTTGGTAGGGTGACTTTGATTAAATCTATGTTGTCTAGCTTACCAATTTATTATTTATCTTTGTTCAAAATGCCAGCAGGGGTTGCTAAGGAATTTGTGACAATTCAATCCAATTTTCTATGGGGTGGGGATGGCCTCAGAAGGAAAATACATTTGGTCAAATGGAAGGACATTTCAAAAAGCAAACAGCATGGGGGGTTTATGTGTTAAAAGGATTAGACTTATGAATGATTGCCTCTTATTGAAATAGTGGTGGAGGTTTGGGGCTGAACCTAATGCTCTGTGGAAACAGGTGATATATAACAAATACAATCAAATGGGTGTTGGGTGGTGTCCAGAACCTATTGATAACATTAGGAACTCATGTATCTGGGCTGACATTTTGGGTGTTGCAAGAACCAGACCTGAATTGGTGGAATTCTATAAAGAAAACTCTGCTCCAGTGATTGGAAATGGGAAAAACACTCTGTTCTGTAAAGGTAAATGGTGTAATAATGTGTGCTTGATGGAAGTTTTCCCTAGGCTCTATTCCTTGTCTTTGGATAAGTTTGAATCTGTGAATGTGATGTATATCAGAAGAAATAGCGAGGTGGAGTGGAACCTTAATTTCAGAAGATCACTCTTTCTGTAGGAGGTGGAGGAATTGAATAGATTGAAACTGCTGCTGATTAATGCTCCAACTCTTAGGAAAAATCTGGTTGATTCTTTGCATTGGAAAGCAAACCTATCAAAAAACTTCATTATTTCTTCTGCTTATAAGTGGTGCGATAATTCCTTAGGTACAGTGTGTAAGGTAACAGATCTTATATGGAACAATGTATCTTCACCTAGAGCTCAATTCTTTGGTTGGTTGGCATGGAAAAGGAGGATAAAGACTTCCAGTTTTTTGCAACAAATTAGAGTGTTCTCTGATGAGGCCAATGTGAATTGCATTTTCTGCAATATGGAAGTGGAGAGTGTCAATCGTGTGTTTTTGGTTTGTCCTTTTGTTTGGAAGGTTTGGTCACATATGCTAAAATGGTGGGGTTTGTAGTGGGTTCAACCTGGTACTGTACACTATTTATTAAAATTGTGGGCTGGTACAAGGTTGAAAAAACAGGAGAAGGTGTTCTGGAAGGCCATGCCTCTGGCTGTTCCTTGGTCCATCTGGAATATAAGAAATGATTGCATTTTTAATGGCATTCATCCAAATTTTGAGGAGCTGTGTGAGGTCATTAAAGTGCTAGTTGCAATGTGGATCAAAGCTTTTGTTTCTTCTTTCTCAGGATATTCAGTAACTAATATTGTGAACAACCCGCAACAAGTAAAGTTCAGCAGTATGGGTGTTGGCTGAGCAAAGATTTATGTTGCTGTCCTGTTCTTCATACTACTGCCTTTTTGTTTTTGTTGGTCAGAATGTGCATTGGTGGAGGTTGAGATGGCCATGAGCTTTTGGAATGTGGCCTTGAGTTTTGGTGTTATTTTCTGGAGGGTGGTCTGCATCAGTGTGAGGCTTGCTGGACGAGGATGTGCTGCTACTTGATCTTTATTCTGGTAGATATAGGCAAGTTCAGCTTGCAGGAAGAACAGTTCATCAGTGTGGTTTGCATTGGTGTGAGGTCTACTCGGTGGAAAGATTGGGCTTAAGGACTGGGGTTTATCAAACTGTAGCTGAGGTATATATGTGAAAGTGTACATTAAACCACCAGGTTTAATATTGCATTAGGAATAGGAGTTGAGCTATTCATATATCAGTTTGTTTAATTGGTTGAATTCTTCATATAGGAGCAATATGCACTAGAATCCATGTAGATGGCTAAGGGTGGACTGAGCAGGGCAGCTACTGTGATGGTGCTTGTTGTTGGTGAGTTTGGCTGCTGTGTTTTAGGTGTTTTGGTTCTTGGCTGCTCAGCTATGCTCACTGCTCCTGGAATGCTTTGCTTAGGTAGTAGTCTATTGGTCAGCTAAGCTTTGTTATTGGTCTGTCTTGTTGGTTTTTTTTGTTCTATTTGATATGTTGGCTGATATATAGAGCTAAGATGGAATCTGGTGTGACCTGCTGTTGGTGTGTTTGCTTTAGGTTCTCAGCTAGCAGCAGCATTGGTAGGGCAGTTGAGTCTGTTGTTCTTTGTTGCTCAACTTTGTTGTTGTTGTTGTGGTGTTTGGTCTGTTTTCTTGTTGGTTTCTGGCCAACTCTAGGGGTGTTAGCAAATGATAAGATAGACTTTTTGATGCCAACCTAGTTGGGATGATTTAGTTCATTGTGATGCTTTTGCACTTCTCTTTTCTTTATTCATGTATTTTGTTTTGTACTTTGTACTTGATTCTTACGTCAATAAAGTTTCTTTTTTGCCGATCAAAAAAAAACGAGGGGTCACAACAGTGACCCCGTGTCCATTTCAATAATGTCTCAGTTTGAACTCATTAATGTTATCACTATTTCCAAAAGCCATATATATATATACACATACATATGGATCTATATATGTATAGATAAACACATATTTATACATGAAGAGAGAAATAAATATCATCAATGTCTATAACTCTCTATATATTTCTTCAGGTTTTATGCTGTGGAATTAGTATAGAGATTTGAAGCCAAAAAACGTACTGGTCCAAGAAAGCGGACATTTAATGCTCGTCGATTTCGATCTCTCAGCAAAACTCTTTGTAAAATCTACCCAAACTCTTCTGATTGTGAAATCGGTACCATCGACTAAACCGAACTCTTTACACCCTTATGCATGACTATAATATGGTAATGTTACATGCACTAATTAGTATACTAACACTAATTATGATATTATTATTAACCCCGCTCATTATACAAATTACAAATACCAAAAACATCTTAAATTATGCCAAATCAACTGATACACTAGTTAATATACTAGTTGGTACATATAGCATTATTCACTATAATAATACAATGCAAGTTACGCTAATCAAGCTAAGTCATATTTAGGGGAAATTATTAAATAATCCCAGAACACCACATTGGTCATACTCCAAGCCAATCACCAATTACTTAACCCCATGTTGTTTCTTCATTCCCAACATAAATCATGGGCCCCTATCCCTCGCTACCAATTAAAGTCTTATAGAGCACCACGTGTCCATATTTTGAAAATACTGAATAATCACTTCTTATTTGGTTGGTTAACACATTTATTAGTGTCGCATTATTCTAAGTTTTCCCAAATGTATTCACACTTTGTTTGGATTGAGGGGTTTAATAAGAAGAAAAAAAATTAATAAACTGAATGAAATAATGAGATGTAAATGGAAGAGATATTGTGGAATGACAAACCTCTTCAAGTTTTGTTTTTTACAAAAAGTAGTGAGATTTTTAGTCAGAAACATTACTTTTTACAAAAAGATTATAATATTTAAACTTTTTCTCTAAATATAAAGTAAATAAAATAAATAAATAAATAAATATATATATATATAATTTTTAATCATTATTAATCAAGTGAGAAAACATAATAATTTCTTTTCATTGCCCACTTCATAATCCAAACAGAGTGTTATAGTTGGCAAGCAATTATAAAAGTACTATCATGATAGAGGGAAAGACTATGGTATGTGCCTTATAATTAAAGAGGAAAATTATATAATTTCATACTTTTTAATTCATAACTATAAAAATAAAAAAATAAAAAAAAATTAAACAACACATGAGACATAATCAAAGATCTCAAGAGTCATAACTAAGATAAAGTCATAATTAAAGAAGAAAATTGATTATAACTAAAAAAGGAAATAACATAACTTAAGGATCTATATGGTAGAGAGTGTGTATAGTAGAATTTCCCTGTGATTATATATGTGTATGTATTATTCTCAATCAATTAAATAATAAAAATAAGATTGATAAGTAATAGGAAAATGTTTGACACCCTCATAAATCTTCCACAATTCTACCCACAATAATGTAACTTGATAAGTGTCAGTTTTTTATTGGTTAAACACTCAACGATATAAGACTTACCACCCTTGCCACATCATTATAATTGTATTTGTAAGTGCAAAATATTGATTTTTTTTTTTTTGATAAATAACCAAACTTTATAAAATAAATATAAAAAAAAAAGCATCAAGCAGATGCAAAGAATACAAGAAACGGCCTCAAGAGCCCATCGAAACTAACAAATCAAATTCTCCACAAAATCTGTAAAAGCCAATACATCTGGATCCACTAAACCTGTCACCCAACTATACAGAACAGTAAGAAGGTGTCTCTCTAACCAAGTGATGGAATGAGTGACCCCATGAAACACCCGCTTGTTTCGCTCCAACCAAAGCAGCCAAAGTAAACAGTGCGAGGCAAGAATCCAAGCCTTTCGACGCCTCTTCCCCACCCTCCCCCCAACCTAACTCTGCAAAACTGCAAACAAAGAACCCGGTTGAATCCAAACCAGCCCAAACATTGCCAGCACAAGCATCTAAAGACGAGAAGAGACCGAACAATGAATAAGCAAATGGTCAACCGATTCCGCAGCCTGACCCCACAAGAAAGTCAAGATAGACGACCCAAAGATAGCAAATGGTCAATAGTCAAGATACGACCCAAACTCGCTGTCCACACAAAGAAGGCAACCTTGGATGGTGTGCCTGGCACCCAAACCCTCTTCCACGGATAGACGAAGGTGCCATCAACAACACACTTATCCTCAACAAGCGCCCCATAGAACGAAGACACCGTGAAAATACCTTTGGCCCTAGGACAATCCCAAACCAAGGCATCATTATCCGCCTGTCCAAGATGTAAACCATATAAAAAACCAAGGAGGTCCACTAATTGATCTAGCTCCCAGTCTTGGACATGACGACGCAGCTGCACCTTCCACACCCTCAACTGCCTCTCCCCATCCTGCACAGCACTCACCAACACCTTAGAATTCGTAGCAATAGAAAATATCAAAGGAAAGCGAAACTTTAAAGACAAGTCACCACACCACCTATCCCGCCAAAATTGAACTCTATCCCCCACACCAATTTTGAACCTCACGTGTCGTCAAAATGCTTCTCGACCCAACCAAATCCCTTTCCATAACCCAGAACCATGAGAATGACCCACCCGTCCCGAGCACCACGCCACTCTAACCACAACAAACTTAGCAACCACCACCCGCCTCCAAAGCCGCTCCCTCTCCTCCACAAAACGCCACAGCCACTTCCCTAACAAGGCCAAATTAAACAAGACTAACCTCCGAACCCCCAATCCCCCTTGCTCTTTAGACTGACAAATCCGATCCCAAGACACCAAATAATAATGACCACCCTCACCCCCATCACCCCACAAAAAGTCCCTTTGCAATTTCTCAATCCGCTTTGCTACAGAGACGGGGATCACATGAACAGACATAAAATAGGTTGGGATACTCAACAGAATACTTTTAATCAATGTAAGCCACCCTCCTTTTGAAACATACTGACGTTGCCATCCTGCCAACCGATGACGCACCCAATCCACCACTCCTTCCCAAATCTCTGTCGCTTTAAAAGAAGCCCCCAAAGGCAAGCCCAAATATGTGACAGGTAATGATACCACTTTACACCCCAAAATGGCTGCCAAAATTGAAGACCTCGCCACTTGCCCCACTGGAATCAATTTTGATTTTGCTAAATTAACCCGAAGCCCAGACACTGCCTCAAAACACAACAACACGCATCCCAAATGTCTAATCTGGGCATCCTCCATATCACAAAAAATAAGCGCATCATCTGCATAAAAAAAATGAGACACCATCACATTCCCCGGAGCCACTCCTACCTCAAATCCATTCAACAAACCTGCTTGCACCACCCTAGCCAACAAATACCCCAAAGCTTCCATAACCAAAATAAACAACAGAGGAGATAAAGGATCACCCTGTCGCAGCCCGCGATGAGTCGGGAAAAATCCTGCCGAGGAGCCATTAACCAAAACTGACATTTGCATAGTAGAAATGCAAAACAAAATCCAACGCCGCCACTTCGCCCCAAATTGCATCCTCTCTAACAAATACATCAAAAATTCCCAATTCACATTATCGTGGGCCTTCTCAATATCTAATTTACAAATAATCCCCTCCTTCTCTTGACGCAACCGCGAATCCACACATTCATTCACCACCAGAACCGCATCTAAAATTTGCCTACCCCCTACAAAAGCATTCTGGGATTTCGATACCACCCCTACCAACACCTCGCGCAAACGATTCGCCAAAACTTTAGCCAACACCTTATACACACTCCCTAGAAGACTAATAAGCCAGAAATCTCTAATGTCCTCCCCCTCCTCTTTCTTGGGAATCAAGGCAAGAAATGCAGCATTAAGACTTTTTTCAAATTCGCCTGACTGATGAAACTGCTCAAACATAGCCATCACCTCCAACTTCACCACCCCCCAACAATGTTGAAAAAATGAAATAGTGAACCCATCCGGACCAGGTGCCTTATCCCCAGGCATACTTTGCAAAGCCTTAAACACTTCCTCTTCTGTAAATGGCCTTTCTAGAGAAGTACATTCTTCATTTGAAATAACATCAAAACTTACCCCATCCAAGCCCGGACACCACTCTTTCCCTATGCACCGAAATAAATGCTCATAAAAACCCACAATACTTGCCTTGACCTCTTCTGAGGACGAAAACTCCACCCCATTTACTCGAATCCAACCAATCTGATTAACCCGCCAGTGAGCATTCACCATATGATGGAAAAACTTAGTGTTACGGTCACCATCCTTCAACCACAGACATCTAGACTTCTGGCGGAAACTAATCTCCTCCATGTGTGCAATGTGACCAAATTCCTGCCAAACTTCCTCCTAGAGAACCACATCAACCTCAGACAACACCTCACCACATTGTTTCTCCTCCAATGCCTGCAAAGCTTCTAAGGCTCTAGCCTTTTGCCCCTCCAATTGCCCAAAAACCTCCCTATTCCATCTCTTCAAATCTAACTTAAGGAGTTTTAATTTTTTCACTAACCGTAAACTAGGCACTCCTGCCACATTGTAAGTCACCCACCAGCCTTTAACCATCTACACAAAGCCCTCAGATTGTAACCACATGTTCTCAAGCCGAAAAGGCGACGGACCATTTCTAATACCCCTACTATCCAACAATATTGGCCAATGATCTAAAGTTGGACGTTGTAATCGCCGTTGAGTTGCCTGAAAGAAATGCTCCTCGCAATCCCCTATGACCAGAAATCTATCAATACATGACATAGCTCCACCCCTAGACCAAGTGAAACCACCTGTAGAGACCCTAATTTTTTGTAATTACACTTGAAACCCTGAGCCTTAGGTTAATAGCATTTTAGCCCTAGTTCCGTAAAAGTCTGCGTAAGGGCCCAAGTAAAGAATAATTTCTCCATGTGTTACCATAATTAAATCATAGAACACCACTTTATGATTGGAACTATCCTAAAACTTGGTTTTATTTATTTTACCTCATAATTTCTAAATTAATTCACACATTTTATTTTTATTTCTATTTTTTTTTTGTTCTTTCATTTATTATTTATTTGAATAGAATACTATTGTTTATTTGAATATATACATAGTTTATATATATATATATAATATGTTGGTGGAAAAGTTGGTTGGATAACAACAAACAAAAAATATAAATAAAATAAAAAAACAGATTTCTAGATATTTAGTTCCCTTAGCCATTAAGCTACCCTTATACTCTATAAATTGAGAGCTTGTCCCAAATCCACTCCCACGTTTTTCAACAGCCCAAGGAGAGGGTGAGAGAGGGAGAGTTGGCTTAAGAGAAGTAGAGAAGTAAGAAAAAAAATGAGAAAAAGAAGGAATCAAAGGTGGTTCAAGAAGGTAGAGGTAAGAACATACCTCTCCCTTATTTTCTCCAATCCTTTCATCATCTCATTCTATTGTCTAATATGCCGCTTGTGTTACAAATTAATGGTAAATAGAGTTTTTGGTGTGTGTGAAGGTGTGGGTATGATATAGTGTCATTGTCATGCAAATTTGTGAAATTAGGCACTGCTGCAACTTCTCTAATTTAAAAAAAATATCAAATCTATCTAATTCTCAAATCGGAATTTATTGTAGAATATTTTTTGTGTTTAGAGCTTGTGATAATTTTATTAGCTTCTAATTGTGTGTTTTTAGGGCTTGGATAATTTTTTGAAAAATCTGGTCCCGAGTCTCTGAAAAACAGTCCACTTTTAGAAATTTTATAAAATTCTAGAAAAATCATCTCATGTTGGTTCTTCTATCAAAATTTAGAACTCTAAGTCCTCTTTCCAACAGATTTTATTTGAGTGAAAACCATCGGGTAGATTGAGAGAAAAGCTAGTTTTCCCAAAGGGTGACAAATCTGGACAGGTTTTCGAATATAGTTTGTAGATGAATTTTTGGAGGGGCTGTGCAACTTCTAAAAATTGGAACTAAAACTAGACAGATTGAATATTGTTTCTGTGCAATTTCAGCCCCTAATTTGACCTAGAAGTATTTTTACCAAAGCGTTCTTGTTAGCCCTGCAGAACCGAACAGTGCTGGAAATTGTGTTCTATTATGTTGTTTGTCCCTATATGTTTCAAAGCATTTCTAATGTTGTTTTCTTACCTTACTATACTTATGTATGATGATCATGGACTATATTTCATCTCGTATGTTTTTCTCATACTCTTTTATATGACCGAATTACCGAATGTGACTAACTTACTTAGCAAAAGATCTAACAAACGGAAAATGATAAGGGTCGGCAATGGGTGACGTTCATCTTAGTGTTATAGAACAATTTTATACATATGAATTATGATGGGATTAATACCAAATGAGTTAAGTCTTGTGTAAGCATTTTGAGCGAGCCCCTAGGTTGACACGGATGTATTCAGACTCTATGCAGTGGTTTCAGGGTGTAAGCGAGCCCTTTGGTATGGTATGTGCAGGGTGTAAGCGAGCCCTAGGCACAATTTGGGGTGTAAGCGAGCCCACTTGTTTAGCCGTCCCTTTTGAGGTCCATCGATGTCACTGACTGGTAAATAATCAGGAGGTGGGCATGGGTGGTAAGGTCTGCAAAGCAGCAAAAGGAGGAGTTCTGAGTAGTCCAGTGTTTAATCTTGTGGTTGGGTAGAAGGATCTCTTTGGGGGGTTCTAGATGCCTAGTCTAACTATTAATTCATAAAACCTTAATGTAAGTATGTTATGTTACTTGATTTGTTTTGTGTATGGTTGATTGATTGATAGAAGATATAGGGGTGTGTGTGTTTTTACTGGGCATTCCAAGTTCATGGCGTGTCATGCCAGGTGAAGAAGTAGCTTACGATGGGGAAGGTTATCCCGAAGACAATCAAGATGAAGTTTTAGAGTCGTGGTTCACTTGAAAATTTTGAACTACTAGTTTGTTTTTGTTTTCTCTCTCCTTTTACCTTTTGGTTTGACAGTGTTTTGTAAACCTCTAGTGGAACTCAAATCAGTTATATATGTTATAACTCTGCTTATATGTGCATATTAAAATATTGTGGTTATCTCTTTTGTTTGAGTTGTACTTTATATATTTCTCTTGCGGTCTCAAATTTTGGGGCGTGACACCACCGCCTTGAAGCGGAAAATCTACCAAATCCATCTCATTAATGAAAGAAGAAAAACGCCGCATTGGACCCCTCCCTGAGGAAGCCCCCAATTTCTCCTCCAAACACCGAACTACATTGAAATCCCCACCCACACACCACAGGACCCCCCAGCAATAAGCAATAGTCTATAGCTCCTCCCAAAAGCTTGGTCTCTCTACTCCCCGAACTGGCCCATAAACCCCTATGAAGGCCCATCTAAAATCATCCTCTACACATTGAAAGAGGCAAGACAAAGAAAAACCCCCCAATTCTACATCCTCCTTTACCACCACTTGTTGATCCCAACACAGAAGAACACCCCCAGCCGCCCCCAGTGCAGGGAGGAAATCCCAGGCCACAAATCTACCAACCCAAAGATCCCGAACTACCGCCTTCTCAATACAGTCCATCTTTGTTTGCTGAAGACAAACCATATCTGCCTGTGCCACTTCTAAGGACGGATTTCACCAAAGCCCGCTTCCCTTTGTCATTCAATCCTCGTACATTCCAAGACAAAATTTTTAACCGCATGATAACAATAATGGCAGATCACGTCCTTGTCTGGTACATCGCACTCCACCTCCCTGAGACCAATCATAATTAACAGTACATTCCAACCTATGTAATTCCCTAGCATTTTTGTCATTATGGCTAGCCGAAGCCATCGCTTGCTGAAGAGGAACCTCACCTCTCCAAGATTCCTCTAATGCCGAAAATAGTCTCAAAGCTTCTTCTTCATGGCCTTCAAAAGAAATCCCCAGTAATTGGCTTACCTCATTAATTTGAGACAAAACCCAAGCAAAAACCTCCTCTGGCACCGGTATATCAACATTTGAACCAACAGTACCACTGTCAAGCTCAACCTCATCCGAACCAATCTCCTCATTCACACCAAACTCCACAACTACCTCATCCGAACCTGCCCCAGACCTAACCACCATGGCCAACTCATCCATCATATGAGACCAACGATTTTTATCACCTACAGGTTGCTGCAGTTGCAATTCCGAAAGCTTAGCTAGACTAGGCCACTGCTCCGTCACCTCGTCAACATGCCGCTCCACACCCTTTAAAACTGAAGGAACATTAACAACACCACCAGACGACGGTGGTGGACCATTCGGCAACCTCTCGGCATTACCCATCGAGTCACGCACCACCGGCGAAGACCCGTCATTTGGTCTTGGACCTAACCCAGCTATCAGTGAATAGGAAGCCCGACTGTGCCGCTCCATTCCCTCAAAATCTAAAGGAACATCAACAACGGTAGCAGACGACAGCAATGGACCAGTGGTCACCCTCTCAGCAATACCCATCGAGTCACGCACCACCGGCGAAGACCCGTCATCTGGTCTTGGATCTAAACCAGCTTTTAGCGAAGAGAAAACCCGACTGAGAACTGGGTTTGCATGGGCTTCCACAGATTGAGCCATTTCATCCCTCCTTTAACTAAATAAGACACCGTGAGATGGCCCACTTCGAATAGCCCCTTGATGTTTGGCCCATTTCGGTTTGGGCAGACCCACAGTTCTTTTAGCTTGGACCTTAACAAAGCCCAAATGTCCCCTTTGATTACCCTAATTTAAATCCTGATCCAGGCCCATGTGGGTCAGTTCAAAAAAATAACCCCGTCCACCCTTATCCCCATTTGTCGGCCCAAATCTCTGCAGATATTCATTGACCCCCAAATTTCTCCATTTTCTTCAAGCTGATTGCAACGAATCTCGGCCATCCTTATCCGTTCCCCCTCCTCCACCGCGCACCATCTCCGGCACCGCCGGCTCCACCGATGGTCCCTTCTCCACCCAAACAAGTAAAGAAACCTGCCACAGACCCCATCGGACGACCACACATGTCAGTGTGCCATGAGAGCTTCCAACTCGCAGTCGAACATGGCCTAGATCCACAGAGGATTCATCTGCTTCCACATAACCACCACACCAATCACCAACGGCATAGTAAACATCTTCCCCTCGAAGGTGGATGGGCACCCCCATCACCCAAATCCAAACACTCTTCGCCGTCAAGGTTGTAGCTTTCGACGTACAAAGTGCTAAAGGCGACCACCATTCCAACTGGAGATCCTTTCCATCAGCAATCCACCGCCGTCACAACAACTTCTCTGCCTCACGTCTGCTTGACAAAACGAAGAGGAAGGCCTGGCTACCTAACGGACGCACCTCAACCTTTCCCGATGTCTTCCACCAACGTTTTACCCAATCAGACATTGCAGCAAAGCTTATCCCCTTGCCACCCATCTCTCCCACTCTACCAACAAACGACCTATCCAACATACGGAACCATTCCACCTCCGTTGCACTCCGTACTGACCTAACCCCATCAGTCACTCCCTCCATGGTGGATAGCGATGGACAAGGTCTGCCCCCTTCCTTACCCTGCACTGGACCATCATTATGCAGCCCAAAACCTTCAAGGACCAGGGCCACTCCTTCCCATCCATCCCCAAAATCAGACATGGGAATGAAAACTTGCTCTCTTCTCTTCCCTATCGTCACCACTATTTGAAAGGACGAACCACCACTTTCTTCGCTACGAACCCAAACAGGCACAGTCCTACTACCCCCAGTGAGTCGACCCAAAAACTGTAAGTTACCTGGATCTTGCGACGCAACCCGCATTCGCGCCACCATCCAACGCATGTCATGACCATACACCACCACAGCCCGACGAAGCCCCGCACCCCTCTCCACAATCGACACACCGCGACATCCAGACGCTTCCACTGAAACCTCCTCAAACTCAAAAGATCGGTCACCAAGGAACAAAATTTGCCAGCGTGGGCCGCATTCATTCAATGCCGGAAACATCCGCCGCTCAGTTCATAAAAATTGACTTTTTGATTGATGAAGGATTGAGTGGTTACTTCCCATGGTTACGTGGGTGGGCTCTGTCCTCCTTTCTTTCCTCCTTCCACGGTCACCCTCTTTCTTTCCCTCTCATTTTTGTGGTCTCACTGAAGATCTAATGACAAAAAAATTTCAATGGAATGGTGATATCACCTAATCAGTATTAACCTTTAATAATTTTTTTGTTCTTACCATTTAGCTTTGTATGTATATATGGCAGTTGAAAAGTAAAAGTTGACCCTATGTAAGATTATTATTTATTTACTATGCCATTGATAACACCATTACACTAAATTTTTTACTCTATTAAAAAAAAAAAAGTGTTTGTCACATCTTTCTCAAATATTTCAAGGAAACAAACAAAAAAAAAAAAAAAAATGGAAAAAGAAGGGAACAAGGCGTCGGTAAAGCAATGACCATTCCCTGAAAAGGGGGCAATGTGATACATTCATATTACTTTAAAAGAAACAGTATACGTCCTCAAAGGTGTGTACTATAAAATAAAATGATATAATTTTATATTTTTTAAGTTATAATTAAAAAAGAAAAAAAAAATTTCCTAACTAAATACAACATAACTAAAAAAATTCATGAGTTATAACAAAAATAACATAATAATTAAAAAAAATTGGTCATAACTAAAGAAAAAAATGACATTACTAAGGGTACATATAATACACCCTTTTTAAGATTGTGTATATTAGAATTTCCCTACTTTAAAATATTATAAGGTTTATTTTGTTAGTTATTATTAATTGGGTTAGGGAATAGAATGTGTATTATATATAAGTTATGAAATTGGCTATTCAATATATATATATATATATAGGTTATGAAATTTGTAAAGTTAATTATCATAAATATAATAACATAATCATTTTCAGTGATAATTATAAAAAAATAAATAAATAAATAAATCATAACCAAACACTATAAAATATAATTAAAGACCTTTGATTTATAACTGTTGGTGTCACATTTAAACCATCCAATGCGAAGGCAACACGTGGCAAGCAAAGGGTAATCGGATAATAAAGAGTTCCACCTTCGAAGGTGCCTATGTGTAGGGGTGTAATTTTGGTCAGCTCGGGCCCGGCCTGGCCCATGTCATGCCTTGCGGGCTCCCGCCAAAAATCAGGTCAGGTCGGGCCGGGCCGGTCCATAGGCCAGAAAACTAGGCCCAGGCCCAAGCCCAGACCCATGGGTATTCGGGCTTTGGATGAGCCAGTGGGCGGGGCCCCTAGGCTCGGGCTTTGGGCGGGCCTAAACAATTTTTTTATTTTTTCTACTAAAATTTTATTATTTTTCATTAAAAATAACACTGGGCCTCGGCGCGGGTTGGGTCTTGAGTTGAGCTTTTGGACAGGTCTTGAGCAGGCCGATGGGTCGGGCCACGGGCCGGGCCAAGCGGGGTTAGGCCCATGGGTCAGGCTTCAAAACGATGGCCCAAGGCCTCGGGCTGGGTTGGGCTTGGGCCCAGGCCTAAATGGGCCTTGACGGGCCGGGCCCACCTCGGACCGCCTACGGGCCACGGGCCAAAATTACACCCCTACCTATGTGAGTTGTGAATGCAAGTCTTCAAAAGTACGATATATAAATGCCATGTGAAAGGCACGTGAAGGAAGAGTTAATAAAAAAGAAGTTACTAATAGTTACATACAAGGAAAGAGTTATGGCCCTAAAAAGTAGCGAGAATGAAGGAAATCATGGTAGAGGAGAACAACCTAACTATTTCGAATGCGCTAATAGAAGGCTACAAATAGATGAAAACAAAGATTAAAGAGACTCCTGACCAAATCCAGACTTTACGTCTTTGTGAATTTCATTTATCTTTAAATTTTTGCACATTACTTTCTTGAACTTTACTTTTACGCACTACGCTTACTTTTCGTAGGAGTAGTGGATTAGCATTGTAATTCCAGAACTCGGTAGGCTTAAAGTTTTAAAGTTGCCCTTACTAAAGGTTACATATTGTAATTGTTTATTCAATTAATCAATTGCAATTTTATGTCCAGTGTCTTCTTTCCATTCTAATCAATATTATAGCAAGTTATAACTAATACCATAATAGGTTATATAAGATACAAAAAATATTATAATTGGACATATGATACACACCCAAAAATTGAATAATGTCGTTTTGAAAATTGACAGAAGTCTAAAGTGAGATTTTGATAAAAGAATAAAAGTGTTGTGTAATTAATTGTATCACATGACTGTTTTTTTGTTAATTTTGAATAATGTTATGCAAAATAGACCTAATTACAACTTGACTTGAGGTCTGAGATCAAGAGACAAAATGAAATTCAATGTAAAATGTTTGGATGCCAAAATGAAATTTACCCCTTTTTTTCAAAGGTAAGTAACAGTTTAGAGAAAATAAAGTTAGCTATATACTTTTTAATATAATTATAAAGCGAACAAAATTAATGCTAATGATTAGTAGGCAGTAAAATAAACAATAATAAATATATATTTTAGTAGAAAAGAAATAATAATATTATTTTTTATTTATATGACTAACAATTATTGATAAAAAATAATTTAAGTGTAATGTGAATTAAAATTTAAAAAAATGTCAATGACGCTAATTATATTTTCATCAAACCGTAGGGGGGTGATTGTAATTTATCCAATTTTTTAAAACAAAGCAATGCACAATTTGAAGTGCTGCAAATCACTGCCTACTCTGTTTTTCCCTACTCTGTTTTATAGAGATTAAGGGCGCCTATCTTTTTTCTACTTCAATCACAGAGCAATTTCATAACAAAAGATTGCTCTCAAATGCTGAGCCTGAGGTGGTGACCCAAGAGAGTGGATGAGAGCAATATTTTTAACCCAAGTATCATTACCTTTAGCAATATTTTTCCCAAGAAAAAAAGCAATGTGCGTTCAGAATTTATGTCAATCAGTAGGGGCCCCGAAACTCTAATCTTAAAACAAAAGACACACGGTTCATTTTTGTTTCAGTAGGGACCCCCAAACTCTAAACTTCAGGTTGAAGGTTTAATACAAATAGAAGTACTGCGAGAAACCAGAGAGAACCTCACAATTTATTTTTTTATTTTACTTTATTCATCAAGTTCTCTTGTTACGAAAGTTCTTAGATGCTGAACCCATGGCATCTTTTTGTAGTATCCGAGGTATGTCTAGCCTTTTTGTTAATTTATTGTGAGTTAAAAGCTGATATTGAGGAAACAAAAGTCAAAAGCACTGATAATTTTTTTTAAATTTATTGAAGCTATTTCTACCTAATAAACTATTAGCAGAATCTGTACCAAACATTTTATATAGACTTTCAAATTAAAATAAACTGTAATCAAGTTGTTTAGATCATAACAAACAGGCCAATAATCGTGCTGCGAATTACACACTGATTTGTTTACACCGGTTATTTACACCAGTTGATGGGGATTCATGTAATAACCCTCACACTGCTTCGACCATACTCATATGCATTATATATGATCTTGTTTTGTTGAGCTTGCATTTTTAATCTTGACTTGCTTTGCATCCTTGACTTGTCTTGCATAAGTGATACTTAAGTGTTATGTTCCTTTGGTGTGTGTGTGTGTGTATGTGCCGAGGTTGTCATGAGCCTAGTTCACCTTTGAATCCTTGTACTTAGAATCGCTTTGGCCTTCCTTCTCACCTCAAAGATGTTAGCCGAGATGTCACTACTTAGCCGAGATGTTCTACCCTTAGTGACCTTTGACCACAGGAAGGTATGACCTAGGCCGAGATGTGGCACACCTGGCCGAGGTGTGGCACCTTAGTCAAGTGTTGTCCTCCTAGCCGATGTCTTTGTTACCCTGTTGGCGAATTTTATCTTTAGCCGATGTTATTTCTTGCCGAAGTCTTGTTGTTGGCCGATGTCATTGCCGCCGGAGTTCCTTGCCACCAAGCTTGTTGAACACGCCTTGTCAGAGACTTGCCTTTTCAATCAATCATTTTTTTTAAGTTAAACCAACCAACTGCTGGCACGTGACGGAGCTGAATGTTATATCAGCCGGCGAATCTAGAAATGTCTCATTTTGTTATAAGTCTTGTTCTTGAGGAGAGAGAAGCTCTAGGAGGAGTTCTAGAGTGAGAAAGTGATTAGCAAGCTCGATCCTTGGTGTTGGACCCGTTACATTCGAGATCTGAGGTTAGAATCTCAATCTCCTTTTGTTGTTCTTGATGATCATCTAGTCGCATTGCATGATTGAAGCCGCCTTGCATATCATGTGTTGATTTAAAGTTGGTTTTGGAAAGAAAATGTGACCTTCATGTGTTCTTGAAGAAAAGCCTTGATTTGATCTCGAAGCTTGCATTGAAATCCATGCATTTGTGTTTGTTTCACCAAGATATTCTAGTATGGGCGCCTGTGTCCATGTTTTCAAACTCATTGCATGAGATCTCGATTTTATAAATGATAAGTTATGATCCTTGCATTCATTCCTTCATGTTCTTCATGATCATGTTCTTGATGTTCTTGAGCAGAGGGAAACCTGTGTTTCCCGACTTCATTTGTCCTTGAATGTGGCCTCGGAACCTCACCTCGGCAAGGAGGTGTGGAACCTCGGCCAAGACCTGGTTAGTTGCCCAGCATGTTTTCTGAAATAAGAAACAGTGTTTGCTTTGATTTGACTTAGTCTTGGGGCATGCCGAGATCATTTGCATGCATGTGAAACTTGTTTGTAAGTGTATTCAGTGAACTTGCCATGTATTTGTAGGACTTGGACTTGCCTTGACCCCGACGTTCGAAGAACTATGTGAGTGGCATTCTTAATAAAGCTATGTTGTTTTGACTTGATAAAAGTATTGTTTTGCCTTGTTTTGAAAAGTGTTTGTAAGCATGAATGATTAATCCTACCTTGAGTATCAAATGTTATGTCTTGTTTTGATGACCATTCGAAGTCCGTGCGTGGGACTTTAAGCATTTGTGGCACCAAATCCGCACGCGTGCTAGGGGACTATAAGCATTTGTAGCACAAGTTTGGAAGTCCAGACGCGCGGGGGACTTTAAGCGTTTGTGGCACAAGTCCTTAGTGTCGGGGACTATAATGCAACGACATCCTTGTTTAGAGATCTCTCTTGTCTTGTCTTGCCTTGCCACCAGCGGTTTTACGCGTGGGTTTGTTTGTCCGTAATGTCATCACTGTATTATATTGATGTTAATGATCATCCCTTGAAGCTTTGAAAGATTTGAAAGACAAACTTGATTTGTACTATGTATAGTTTTGTTAAAGACCTCGGATATCATTCATGTAAACCCTTTATTGTTTATGCCATTCATCGAGTATCCAAGCTCACCCTCTCTATATATATATGTAGGTGATGAGCGTATGCGGAGACGCCTAGACTTGTTTGCCGATGTTTTTGCCGACATGTTTTGCATTCGTGTTTTGCAAAGATCTTGAAGATCATGCTTCTTGGTTATTTCATTGAAATTTTTTGTATTTGAAGGCCGAGAAGCCTTTTTGTCAAGATGTAATTCATGTACTCTATTCTCATATATTAAAGCCATCAAAGATGTATGTCATTTCATTCGACTTAAGCTTTGCTTTTATGGACCGCTTGTATGTTAATTTATTGCTTCCGCATTTGTAAGCCCCACATATTTACTCGAAGTTGTGCGTGAATTCTTGTAAGAGGCCTTTGGTAACCTCGGGTTCTTGGCCATCTCGGCGCCGACCTTCTAGGGGCGAGGTTGGGGTCGTGATGATTGGTATCGAGCACAAGTTTCTTATAGTACGTTATTCACACACTCGAGTCCTAAAGAGCATAGGATTTCCTTAGAAAGATCATAGGATTGCATCATGTTGCTTGCTACTTGACAAATATGTGCATCATCCCAAAGATGATTACTTGTTGCTAGCATGCATACTTGTTCTACATTCATTTTAAAGTCACATTTCGCATACTCATAGCACTATGAGGAGAGGAAGACCACCGATTGGCCGAGATCGATCGAGGACGATCGGACCGATTAGAAAGACTAGTGGAAGGGTTAACTCGAGAGTTAAGACAAGGGAGACAATGTAATATTAGTGCTACAACTACCCGGCCGAATGCAGGCGAATGGCGATATACGCTTCCACCTCCACCTCCTCCAAGACCTCAAGTACCCTCACAAATTTTGTATGGAGATGGAACCATGACTTTGATTAAGAATTCAAGAAGATGAACCCGCCGAGGTTCCAAGGGGCATAGAACCAATGAAAGCGAGCGTGGGTTCTAGGAATGGAGAAGTTGTTTGAAATCTTTCCCAAAGACAGATGCTCAAAAGGTGGCATTGGCGCATTTACATTAGATGATGATGCGAAGATGGTGGATGATGACACGAGAAGGAAACCCTGATTTAACTTGGGCCAAATTTTTGGAACTATTTTATAATAAGCATTTTCCCCTTAGTGTCCGAGATCGCAAGATCACAGAGTTTCAGACCCTCACACAAGGAAACAGGACAGTGGCAGAATACGATCGTGCCTTCACCGAATTGGCGAGGTATGCACCTCATATGGTCAGTGATGAGTATAGGAAAGCTAGGAAGTTTGAAAGTGGATCGCGTGGACCGACACAGATAGAGTTAACATGCTCAACATGCCAACTTACGCTGGAGTCTTGGACAAGGCTATCCTTGCAGAAACCAACTTGAGCCGATATCAGAATGCAGGAGAGAACCAGAGAAAGAGACAGAACTATGACAACCGCCGAGCTCCGTTTAATGCTAAGAAGAAAGCGAACGTGGGAAGCTCCAGCAACTCGAACCAGGAAGGTAGTACTAAGCCGATGTGTGCAAGTTGTGGGAGGCCGATTCGTGGGTTTGCTGTTACGCCAGCGCTTGTTTTGAATGTGGAGAGATGGGTCATCGTGTGAAAGATTGCCCAAAGTCAAGGATTGATGATGGTAGGAAAAGTGGGAGCACCTCGGGCTCTGCACAGGGAAGCAATGTCGGCAGGACACAAATGAGGCAGGGCAGAGTTTTCGCTCTAGTGCCAGGAGACACCTGAATCTTTGAAACAAAGAGTGTCGTATACTTCCAATCTGCTCTCAAGATGCTTATGTGTTAATTGATTCGGGATCTACGCATTCATTCATATCTGCTAAGTTTGCTGGGAAGTTGGATAGACCACAGGAACCCCATGGTTATGTGGTATATGTATCTGCCCCAACTGGGAGATCTATGATTGATGCATCTATTTATAGAGAGTGTGTTGTTGGGATTAAGGGTGTAGAGTTGTTAGTTGATTTGATGCCATTAAGCATGACCCACTTTGATGTTATATTAGGAATGGATTGGTTAGTGATGAATCATGCATCTATTGATTGTGTTTCTAAGAGCGTTACTTTGAAACCCCCAAGCCAAGCCGAGGTCATTTTCCAGGGTAGAGGTGTAGTGTCCCCACCTTACTTGATTTCATCCATTAAAGCCTATAAGCTAATTCGGAAAGGATGCCATGGCTACTTGTGTAGTATACTGGGTGATCAGAATGGAAATGCTAAGTTAGCCGATATCCCAGTTGTTAGTGAATTCTCCGATGTCTTTCCAGATGAATTGCCTGGCCACTTAGTCGATAGAGAAATAGAGTTTACTGTGGACATCATGTCAGGAACCCAGCCGATCTCCAAAACACCTTATAGAATGGCCCCAGCCGAACTTAAGGAATTGAAGGTACAGTTACAGGAATTGTTGGATAAGGGTTTTGTTAGGCCGAGCACATCACCATGGGGAGCACCAGTCTTGTTTGTTAAGAAAAAGGATGGTACACTTCGTCTTTGCATTGACTACAGAGAACTTAATAAAGTAACCATTAAGAATAAGTACCCATTGCCTAGGATTGATGATTTGCTAGATCAACTTCAAGGAGCACGAGTCTTTTTCCAAGATTGACCTTAGGTCGGGTTACCATCGACTTAAGGTTAAAGCCGAGGATGTTGAGAAGACGGCATTTCAACCAGATATGGCCACTACGAGTTTTTAGTGATGCCTTTTGGTGTAACCAATGCCCTCGCATTTATGGACTTAATGAACAGAGTCTTCAAACCGCATTTAGATGAGTTTGTAGTTGTCTTCATTGATGATATACTAATCTATTCCAAGAGTAAAGTGAACATGAAAACCACTTGAGACTTGCCTTACTGATTTTGAGGACAGAAGTTGTATGCTAAGTTGAGTAAATGTGAGTTTTGGCTTTCCGATTTCATTCCTAGGGCATGTGATTAATGAAGAAGGTATCTCGATTGATCCCAAAGAAGATTGAAGCCGTGGTAAATTGGCCGACGCCGACCAACGTGTCCGAGGTTCGTAGTTTCCTAGGTTTGGCGTGTTACTACTAAAGTTTGTGAAAGACTTCTCAAGGATTGCAAAGGTTTTGACACAGTTAACTCAGAAGGGAGTGGCATACGAATGGACCAAAGATAGAGAGTCAGCATTTCAGGAATTGAAGACGAGGTTAGTTACAGCTCCAGTTCTTGTACTTCCATCAAGTAATGAGGAATTTCAGATTTTCAGTGATGCTTCACATAAGGGTTTGGGTTGTGTATTAATGCAAAGGGGTAAGGTCATAGCATATGCATCTCGTCAGTTGAAACTTCATGAGAAGAACTACCCTACCCATGACTTAGAATTAGCAGCCGTGGTATTTGCCTTGAAGATTTGGCGACATTACTTGTATGGAGCTTGCCGTGTTTTCACGGATCACAAGAGTTTGAAGTATTTATTTACTCGGAGGAACTAAATTTGAGGCGAGAAGATGGTGGAATTATTGAAGGACTACGACATGCAAATTCAATATCACCTGCAAAGCCAACTCAAGAGTCGATGCATTAAGCGTAAGATCAATGGGAAGTTTAGCATGCTTAGCCATAATCTCAGAGAGCCGACCATTATTGATGAAGTAAAGTCAAGACAGATGAATGATGAATTCCTCGTAAAGGTTGCCGAGGAGATTGATACTAAGCCGAGATCGTTACACCTTTGAAGATGGAGTGCTCAAGTTTGAAGGAAGATTGTGTGTGGCGACGCGTTCGAGTTGAAAAGAAGGATTTTGCAGAATCTCATAGTTCTAGAATTGCTGTTCATCCAGGAACACTAAGATGTATCAAGATATGAAGCAAACCTTTTGGTGGCGAACATGAAGAGAGAAATAGCCGAGTTTGTATCTCGATGCTTGCAATGTCAACAAGTGAAGGCAGAACATCGAGAGACCAAAGAGGACTCCTTCAACCTTTGTCGATTCTGAATGGAAATGGGAACATATCTCCATGGACTTTGTGATTGGTTTGCGAAGACACGAAGGGATGGACTCGATTTGGGTCATAATCGACAGATTAACTAAGTCGAGACATTTCTTGCTGTTCAAACTACATTCACTGCCGAATCGACTAGTCAGATCAGATATGAATGAGATTGTGAGACTTCATGGAGTGCCGATGTCAATTGTTTCGCATCGAGATCCAAGTTTGTTTGCGTGTTTTGGCAAAGTTTACAGAGGGCTTTGGGAACCGAGTTGAGGTTTAGCACAAGATTTCACCCCCAAACCGATGGGGCGTATGAAGGACAAATCGACACTTGAAGATATGCTCGTGTTATGTGTATTGATTTCAAAGGAAGTTGGGAAACACACTTACCATTAGTAGAGTTCGCATAACAACAGCTTATCAAGCCAAGATTGGCATGGCACCATAAGCTTTGTATGGAAGGAAGTGCGGACGCCGATATGTTGGACCGAAGTAGGAGATAAAGTTTTGATCGCCCCGAACTGATTCAAGTAACAACCGAGAAGATTAAGCTTATTCGACAGAGGATCGACCGCCCAAAAGTCGGCAGAAGAGCTATGCCGACCAAAGAAGAAGAGAATTGGAATTTGAAGTTGGAGACCATGTATTCTCAAGATTTCACCAACGAAAGGAGTTTTTAGATTTGGGAAGAAGGGCAAATTAGCACCTCGTTACATCGGGCCATTTGAAATTCTTGAGAAGATTAACACCATCGCCATGCACTTGCTCTACCACCTTAACCGAGTCAAGTTCACAATGTATTCCATATTTCAATGTTGAGGAAGTATATTCGAGATCCCCGCATGTGGTTGATCATTTTGGGATTGTGGTTGATGAAGGATTGAGCTATGAGGAGAGACCAATGCGTATTATTGATAGGCAAGTAAGACAATTGAGAAATAAGGCAATACAGATGGTGAAGGTTGAATGGAAGGAACATCATGGCAAGGATGCCACATGGGAGATGGAAGAAGAAATGAGGATTCGACATCCGTAATCTTAGGATAAGGTAACTCAAGTTTGGGGACCAAACTTCTTTAAGGGGAAGGGTGTAATAACCCTCAATCGCTTCGACCATACTCATATGCATTATATATGATCTTGTTTTGTTGAGCTTGCATTTTTAATCTTGACTTGCTTTGCATCCTTGACTTGTCTTGCATAAGTGATACTTAAGTGTTATGTTCCTTTGGTGTGTGTGTGTGTGTGTATGTGCCGAGGTTGTCATGAGCCTAGATCACCTTTGAATCCTTGTACTTAGAATCGCTTGTCTGGCCTTCCTTCTCACCTCAGCATGTTAGCCGAGATGTCACTACTTAGCCGAGATGTTCTACCCTTAGTGACCTTTGACCCTGGGAAGGTATGACCTAGGCCGAGATGTGGCACACCCCTGGCCGAGGTGTGGCACAGCTTAGTCAAGTGTTGTCCTCCCTAGCCGATGTCTTTGTTACCCTGTTGCCGAAGTTTATCTTTAGCCGATGTTATTTCTTGCCGAAGTCTTGTTGTTGGCCGATGTCATTGCCCGCCGGAGTTCCTTGCCACCAAGCTTGTTGAACACGCCTTGTCAGAGACTTGTCTTTTCAATCAATCATTTTTTTTAAGTTGAACCAACCAACTGCTGCCACGTGTCCGAGCTGAATGTTATATCAGCCGGCAAATCTAGAAATGTCTCATTTTGTTATAAGTCTTGTTCTTGAGGAGAGAGAAGCTCTAGGAGGAGTTCTAGAGTGAGAAAGTGATTAGCAAGCTCGATCCTTGGTGTTGGACCCGTTAGATTCGTGATCTGAGGTTAGAATCTCAATCTCCTTTTGTTCTTGATGATCATCTAGTCGCATTGCATGATTGAAGCTGTCTTGCATATCATGTGTTGATTTAAAGTTGGTTTTGGAAAGAAAATGTGACCTTCATGTGTTCTTGAAGAAAAGCCTTGATTTGATCTGAAAGCTTGCATTGAAATCCATGCATTTGTGTTTGTTTCACCAAGATATTCTAGTATGGGCGTCCAGGTCCATGTTTTCAAACTCATTGCATGAGATCTCTGATTTTATAAATGATAAGTTATGATCCTTGCATTCATTCCTTCATGTTCTTCATGATCATGTTCTTGATGTTCTTGAGCGAGAGAAACCTGTGTTTTCCGACTTCATTTGTCCTTGAATGTGGCCTCGGAACCTCACCTCGGCAAGGAGGTGTGGAACCTCGCCAAGACCTCGTTAGTTGCCCAAAGATGTTTTCGAAATAAGAAACAGGTTTGCTTTGATTTGACTTAGTCTTGGGGCATGCCGAGATCATTTGCATGCATGTGAAACTTGTTTGTAAGTGTATTCAGTGAACTTGCCATGTATTTGTAGGTCTTGGACTTGCCTTGACCCCGGCGTTCAAGAACTATGTGAGTGGCATTCTTAATAAAGCTATGTTGCTTTGACTTGATAAAAGTATTGTTTTGCCTTGTTTTGAAAAGTGTTTGTAAGCATGAATGATTAATCCTACCTTGAGTATCAAATGTTATGTCTTGTTTTGATGACCATTCGAAGTCCGTGACGCGGGGACTTTAAGCATTTGTGGCACCAAATGCGTGCTAGGGGACTATAAGCATTTGTAGCACAAGTTTGGAAGTCCGTACGTGCCAGGGGACTTTAAGCGTTTGTGGCACAAGTCCTTAGTGTCGGGGACTATAATGCAACGACATCCTTGTTTAGAGATCTCTCTTGTCTTGTCTTGCCTTGCCACTGACGGTTTTACCGCGTGGGTTTGTTTGTCCAGAATGTCATCACTCGTATTATATTGATGTTAATGATCATCCCTTGAAGCTTTGAAAGATTTGAAAGACAAACTTGATTTGTACTATGTATAGTTTTGTTAAAGACCTCGGATATCATTCATGTAAACCCTTTATTGTTTATGCCATTCACTGAGTATCCAAGCTCACCCTCTCTATATATATATGTAGGTGATGAGCGGTATGGAGACGCCTAGACTTGTTTGCCGATGTTTTTGCCGACATGTTTTGCATTCGTGTTTTGCAGCATCTTGAAGATCATGCTTCTTGGTTATTTCATTGAAATTTTTGTATTTGAAGGCCGAGAAGCCTTTTTGTCAAGATGTAATTCATGTACTCTATTCTGTTATATTAAAGCCATCAAAGATGTATGTCATTTCATTCGACTTAAGCACTGCTTTTATGGACTGCTTGTATGTTAATTTATTGCTTCCGCATTTGTAAGCCCCACATATTTACTCTGAGTTGTGCGTGAATTCTTGTAAGAGGCCTTTGGTAACCTCGGGTTACTGGCCATCTCGGCGCCGACCTTCTAGGGGCAGGTTGGGGTCGTGACAATTCATCCTACTTCATTCCAAGTAAATAACCTGAAAATATCTAAGAATTTATTATTGTTTGACCATAGGACAAAAACAGATATGGATATGTAGCGACAATTCTATTTGCAGATAAGGTACAAGATAACTTTGCTTTTCAAGGAAACTTCAACTATTCTCTTCCAAAAACTAAAAAAAAATTAAAAAATTATTTTTAAAAAAAATCTTATTACTGTAACAAGTTATCTTCATTTTGTTCATGGTAGGTAATCAATAATTCATTAATAGTGAAGCACTGAACATAAAGGTAAGAAGGGGCATACGTATAGGTACAACTAAAAGAAGAGCCATTGATTTGTCTTGTCTCTAGCTATTGATATTGCTTCAAGATTTGCTAGAGATGTTCCAGACCATGCTCATTTGTCAATTAACTTGGCTGTTCTGGACTTGCCATCAACATCTAATCTTTGCTCTCGTATCTTCTTTCAATCATCTTAAATATTTTTGCAACATCTCTCCTTACTTGAGTGAATAGTAGAACGGTGATTGAGTGGCAAATACACAAGGCTCCTACTAAAAACACGACATATAAGCAATCTTACTCTAGACAAGTCTTATCGTTGGAGTAAATATACCTTATTATTTATTTCCTCCAAATGTGATACAGGGATAACTTTATATACAAAATTTTTGAAGCTCTTTAGTTGGTCAGAATCCTTGCACCTCACTAGGAGGTCGAGGGCTTGATTCCCCTTCTCAAACTACGACCGCCGATTTAGAAAGAATAAATAAAAAGAATATTGAATCTAATTTTTTTCAAAGAGCTCACAAATGCCAAAGCATTGTGGTTTTCTACAAAAATGATCTGATTAAACCTTCTATATCCTCAACTACCTTCACAGATAGGATGAATAAAAAGCAACAATTTGAAACAGTACCTTCGGGTATGTCTAAGAAAAAAACAATACAAGTTTTATTATTTGCTTATACATTAAACTATTACTTATAATACAGTAATTGAACATACATAATGATAAAACTAACAATGTCCATGGCATCAAATATTAAATACCTAACTATTCATATTTACAAGTATTTTGTATTTCTCCATTTGAGGTAGCTGAAAAATGGTTTCTCTGGAACAGGTATCCACTTCACAAGCCAACCAATTGGCCAAGATACTGCAGCAAATCCAATACATACTACCCACTGCCACCAATTCAACCTCTCTGTACTTGCAAATTTCTTCAGGAATTCCACCATCACCACTTGAAGAACAATGGTAATCCCAATGATCGCCAAAAACAACTTGCTTCTATGTATTTCCTTGAAGACATTCTTCTTCTCGAGCTTCCTTGCATTGAATTCGTTGAAAACTTGGCAAAGCACGAAAGTATTGAAGATTAGCGTGTTGTTGACATTTGTATTCACCCCAAAGATTGATTTGCCTCCAAATTGTAAGGTCAGTAGCACGGCTATCTGGTAGAATGCTTGAGCTAGCAGGTTCCTCCACATAATGTTGGTGATGAGTGGTTTAGTTCGCCCCACGGGTGGTTTCTTCATGAGTTCTTTGGAGGGCTTTTCTGTGGCCAGAGCCAAAGCACCTAAGGTGTCCATGATCAAGTTCACCCACAATAACTGGACAGCTGTAAGTGGGACTTCACCGGCTGAAACTGCTGCGACAAAGTTGATGAAAAGGGCAGCAACATTCACAGTGAGCTGGAATTGGATGAATTTTTGAATGTTGTTGTAAACACATCTTCCCCACTTTAAGACCGTGACTACAGAACCAAAGTTATCATCTAAAATGACAATGTCTGAACTCTCTTTCGCCACTTCTGTTCCTTGAATCCCCATGGATAGACCTATATCTGCTTCCTTCAATGCCGGAGCATCATTCGTGCCATCACCAGTAACTGCCACAACATGGCCTTTCTGCTTCAAGCATTGCACCATGAGAAGTTTATCGAATGGGGAAGATCTTGCCATCACACAGATTTTATCAACTTTCTCCAATCGCTCCTCTAGCGTGTAATTGCGAAATTCCTCACCTTCTACCACTGCTCCATTAAGATTCTGATTAGGCCTAAGTATCCCGCATTCAGTGGCTATAGCTCTAGCAGTGAAAACATTGTCGCCAGTGATCATTTTGATGTTCACTCCAGCATACTGACATGCTTTCACAGCTTTTTGCACACCAGACCGACATGGATCCTTTATACCTACCAATCCCAAAAGGGTCAAGTTGCTGTCCTTCAAATTTTTGTTCACTTTTTCACCTTCATTCTCTTCTTCTTGAACTTGTTTATGTGCAAAAGCAATGCATCGAAGGCTGCTCGCGGCCATACCTTGGATCATGTGATCAAATTTCTTCCTTTCAACATCATCCAAGACCTTGATTTCTCCAGAGACATCATAGTAATGGGAACACATTGCGAGCACCATCTCTGCAGCCCCTTTCCAATGCATGCTGATGGTATTGTCATCCTTCTTCCTCATTGAAATGCCGCTTCTTTTCTTTGTTGAATTAAAGGCTTCAACATGGAGGATTGAACAGCTCTGCTTCAGTTTCTCCATATCCATGTTTAGTTCCATGACAGCCCAAAAAAGAATTGCTTTTTCGGTGGGGCTGCCAGAGAACTCAAATTCGGACCCTGAAGTAGACTTGTAAACAGTGCCTGTCGTATTCAAACCGACACCTTGGTGGAGCAATTCAAGAACATTTTCTGAAATTGAAGTTGAATTTTTTTCCTCCATCAATTCTTGGCCGAGCCAGAACTTTGTTACCTTCATTTGGTTGAGTGTGAGGGTGCCTGTTTTGTCAGTACAAATGACGGTGGCAGAACCCATTGTTTCACATGCAGAGAGCTTTCTCACCATTGCCTGATCAGCCATCATTCTCTTCATCGAATAAGCCAAAGTAAGTGTGACAGCCAATGGCAAGCCTTCAGGAATTGCAACAACAACAATAGTTACTGCAGCAGCTACAATCCCCACAACAGAATTAATAATGTCATTAACTTTTGTCTTGCTTCCATTGTACTCTGTATTTCCATTTGCATCTTTTGTATTGCCTGTGAAATACCGAACCAACAACACCACTAGAACTAGGAAAGCAACAACTAAACCAACCTTGCCTATGGCCGAGGTTAGTTTGTTGAGCTGGGCTTGTAAAGGTGTTTGCTCGTTGGTGTCGTGGCTGATTGTGCTCATCATCTCACCCCATGTCGTGCTCATGCCAACCGATGTGACAAGCATTCGGCCAAACTCATCAGCCACCTTAGTACCTGAAAACAAGAATGGATTTCGGTTAAGATTTACTTCTACGTGCTCCCTTTTGCCTGTCATGCTCAATTCATCAACTTCTAGCGAGTAGCCATCTATGAATAGGCCGTCAGCTGGAACCTGATCTCCAATCTTTAAGCAAACAACATCTCCAACAACAATTTCAAAAATCGAAACTTGTTGCCGCCTTCCATTTCTCACAACATCAATCTGGATATTTTTGCTGACTTTAGATAATTTGAGAAATTGCCTACTCTGCTTGAAATTACTTCCTGCTGAGACTGCTATGACAAGAAAGACAGCAAAAAATATGCTGCCTCCATCGTACCACCCTTCTTTCAGCCCATTTTCTTTGATGCCAAATCCAAGTGAAAGAGCTGCACATACTAAAAGGATTATAATAGTAGGATCTTTCAAAGCCTCCCACACGAAACGATAGAAACGTTTGGTGTGAGGCCTTTGATACGTGTTACTGCCAAAAGCTTTGTGTCTGAGCGAAATATCTTCCTCGTCATCTCCATTTATGCCATTCTCCAAATTGGTTTTGAGATCAGAAGCTAAACCTTGAACTCCACCATGTTTTTCAACAAGCTGGTTTAGATTTTTCCTTTTGAAAAGTTGGGTGAGACTTGACTTATCAATATTGCTGAAACAGGGGTGTGGTGGTTCGGGGACATCGATGACGACAACTGAGTTAGATGGAAGAAAAGGGGATATCTTTCTGTTGTTCTTCTTAGCTTCCAAGCAACAGGAGAAGGCTCTGGAACAATAGATTGTAACAAAAGCCATATGCCATCTCTGTTTGTTAGTTTCAGTAAGGCCAGTGGGTAGTTTGACGACAGAGTCATACAAACTTGTTTCAAATATTAGAAGCATGCTGTGAAAAGCAAAAACAAAAACAAACAAATGGAGATTTGTTTCAAAAAGAAGGGGGCAACTTCTAAGACAGTGAGAGATGAAGAAAAGGGTAATGTTTTGCAGGAACTAATGTAACATGAAAATATTTAGCTCACGTACTCAAGACAAAAAACAAGATCAAATATGTCTGTCTGAGATGTTGTCAATGACATGTCTGAGGTCATCTTATAGTGTTTTGCGCCGAGTAATCTAAGCCATTTCTTGTTAGAGAAATTTCGGTTCCGACGCGGAGAAATTTCAGACCCGACTTGGAGCAGTTTCGAAATTTCTGGTATGAATATATTCTTAAATCACTGGCGGCCACACTCATGGTTTCTTAGGGTTTTGGGTTTTTGGTGTTTGACCTGAAATAAAATCAAATGCGGTTTATCAGTTTCTTGGAAATAGATCTTTGAACCTTGCTTGACCTCTCTTGAACCTTGCTTGACCTTTTGAACCTTTTTCAACTCGCTTTTTAGTATTCGGATGGAGGAGATGTGTTCGTGTTGCCTTCGCGTAGTCTTCAATCTTAAACAAAGTGAATATTTCAAATTTTTTATTAGAGTTAAGTTTTTAGGTTCGAATCTTACTCTTCACCATACCACTAAAATTGTTCAGTTTATATAATAACGTAAATATTTGAGACTCACATTTTGGATATTCATATTTTAAATCCTTACATTGTGTTTGGTTGAGAGATTTGATAAAGAATTTAAAAAGAAAAAAGAGAAAAAAAAATTAAAAAAAAATAAGTGAAATGTGAATAAAATATATCATTTAATTCCACATACTTTTTCCTTTTCACTTTTCAAATTCCTCTCCAAAGCTTTCAACCAAACGTAACATTAAATAAGTTTCAGTATACCACAAAAATTGTTCATTTTATAATAGTATAGATGTTAGATACTCACATTTTAGACTCTTAAGGATTTTAATATCAAAGGAACCAAATAATTTTTTATTTATCAACAATTTTTATAAACTTTCAAATTTCAATTTAAAAATGAGAAATAAACTAATATTTAAAACTAAACTAATACCCAAAAAAAAAAAAAAAACTAATATTTATTTTGTTTTTACATGAACAGAAAATAAATCACATCCATTCAACTTTAACATATAAATAAAAGAGAAATCATAAATTGATTTTTTTTTATTTTTTATACTTATCAACTCAATTATCTATTAAAGTGAAACAAAGTTTTCAATGGACTTTGCATGAATCTAATTAATATCCAATCAGTATAAGAAACTAAAGTTTTGTTTGGTTTTAGATTTTTGGCTAAAAAAAGTACAAAAATACAAAATTGATTATATAAGCTAATAAGATAAAATGTCACATTCAAACCATAATCATTATATTTTTTCTCTCACAAAAGTCAAAAAAACCAAAAAAAGTCAAACCAAACAAGGCTAAAAAAGCCAAGCTAAAAAACTCCCAACACAAAAAAGCTAGCTAAAAATGCCAATGCCAAACGAAGACTGAGTCTTATAAAAGACACCACTCTACGACAGAAGTTCTTGAGTTGAATATTTGCGAGTTCTTATCATGGTGAGTAAAATGTGATTAAAAAATATGATTAATATAATAATATTGTTAAATTTAACTTTAAAAAAAATAATAAAATAACAACAACAACAACAAACAAACAAATAGAGGTTGGAGGTCCATTTAGTGTTCCATTCTTTTGTACATCACATTAAAGATTGCTTTATTTATTCAAAAAATAATAATTTTTTCAATATTTTATGCATTGGATAGGGGTGTGCATGCACGGTGCGGTTCGGACGATTTGAAAGTAAAATTATAAATTGAATAACGGATTAGCAGATTGACGGATTAACAAATTACGATTTGAATAGTTTTGGGCGAATTAAAAAATATTCTAACCAATTATCACGCTTATGCATAATATATAATACTAATTTGCATAATAGTTTTCATATATATAACACAAACTAATTTTACAAAATATTTTTCATATATATAACTACTAATTTGTAATAAATTTAACATATTAATACTCATTTTTACTTTGATATTTCATTATAAGTTAAAATACACACACACACACACACACATATATATATATGTTAGGTCTTATCTTGTCAAAACCCGCGAACAAACTTATTGATCGAGTTGTAATTTTCTGTGCATTTTTGTCTTCCTCGCTCGAGCGAAGGACTACGTCTGGTTGAAAACCTGAAAGAAGTGAATATACGCTCGAGCGAAGATTTGGTGGCTCGAGCGAAGGATTGCGTCCATTCAAAACTTGAAAGAGTTTATTCCTCGCTCGAGCGAAGAGTTCGTGGATCGAGCGAAGGCACTAGTAGAAATCACGCGAGATAAGCTCCTTGAAAATCCTAAGTGATTCGTGATTAGCTAAAGATAAAAAATATTCCAAATCCCAAAAATTCCAAAACACTCAAACTAAAATCAACAAGCACTTACGAGAGTGATTTTAGTTTGTTTGTTTTTAGGAATAAATAATAAATCGACACAAATGATTTTTTACGTGGAAAAACCACAATTGAAGAACCTTCAATTGTAATCAAAAACCACGGGCGAACCGCCACTAATCAATCCACTATAGAAGGACTACAAGGTTACAAGGAAACCATACAAATTACCCACACAGCCAATTTGTCTCAATCTTCAGAACTCTTTCACCACGCCGCCATTTTAACCGATTCTCAAGTTGGTTCCACTCCTCAACTTCACTTGTCGATTAACGACTACGTAAAGAACAAACACCTTTTGAAACTTTACGTAAAGATCTTCGGATCACAATCAAGAGAACACTCTTGAATATTAAGTATCAATTTCTTTGATGTATGAATATCAACTCATGAGTTTTAGAACTCTCTCAAGAACATCAAAGAAAACTAAACAAACTCTCGTAAGAAAACTTCAAACGTAACTCTAGAATTGTTGAATCGATCTAGAAAAGTTAGATTGGTTTTAGGAGAAAACCATCTACTTATAGAAACCAAAAGAGTCCCAATCACAAAGAAACCAAGCATTTGAAAATTTCCCGGATTCTGAAGCTTGCTCGAGCGAGGCTCCTCTCGCTCGAGCGAGGAGTGTAAATCGCGTGATTTCTACTAGTGACCTTGCTCGAGCCACGAGCCCTTCGCTCGAGCGAGGAAGACATCCTTGCAGGTTCAGTAGAGACGCAATGCTTCGCTCGAGCCACCATACTCTTCGCTCGAGCGCACAATCATAGCCTTCAGGTTTTGCCCAGACGCAGACCTTCGCTCGAGCGAGCTCTTCCTGGCTCGAGCGAGGAAGGCAAAAAACTCAGAACAAAAAACTCAGAAAAAATTACAATTCAATACATAGTTTTGTGCGCGGGATTTTGACAAGATAGGTCCTAACAATCTCCCCCTTTGTCAATACCCGGACAAAACTTTCTAAACAAGATTCCTAACCAAAAGATCTAACTAAAACAATTACAACTCAACTAAAGACCTAATAAATTACAACTCGATGAAAAGAAAACAATGAATCCAAACTAGAGAACCATCCAATCATTGAGCTGTATAAATAAACCAACAACCGACCGTTGAGCTGTAAAGAAACCAACATAAGCATGCATTCCTCAAACACAACCAATCCTGCAGATTAAAACCATTAGATACATCCAGACATATATTCAACATATTAGATACATCCAGACATATATTTCCAATACCCAAAATATACATCCATCATATATATCCAATATCCAAAAATCTAAAACAAATATCCAAACATCTAATATCCAAATAGCTAAAACAAATATCCAAACATAATATACCAAATCATATATACCAAATCATCTCCCCCTTTTTGTCCGGGAAAAACAAAAGTAAAGAGAAAACAAACCAAAACACAACCACTAGGAAGATGGTGGAGGATGCTGCAACTGAAGAAGAGATAAAATCTGGGACAACATAGCACCGTGCTCATCAAGGCGAGCATCAATATGATCAAGTCGACGGGCAAGAGCTGGATCCAAATCAGAAGTATCCGCTGCCGCCGCATGGGCAGCCCCAACCTCCTCCTCCTCAGCAAGAGGATCATCATCAGCACCTGCATGAGAACCCCCAACACCGGACCCACTCCCCCTAACGTGGGCCTGACTCTGTGAGACGGTGAGTTTGGTAATAGGTTTGACGGGAGAAGCAAACTCATCGTCGTCAAAAACAGGGACATTAAGAGAAGAGAGAAAACGGTGAAGAAAACACCCATAGGGAAGCCCCAAAGATTTTCGGCCCTCGAAAACTCCAATCATTTTTGAGATAATCATCTCTGGAAGGTCAATAGGAAGACGATGATGAATACAGTATAAAACATACCCCTGGTCCTGAGTAATATGAGATGAATGGGTGGTGACAAAAATGTTGGCGCACACTATGATGTTAAGAAGACGGAACCGAGGAAGCATCTCATTCTCACAATGAGAGCCCCAATGATCCAAGTCCTCGAAACACCACACAATTCGAAGCAACCATATCAAAATTAATACCAAATGGTAAGAATTGGGAAATGACAATCATCAATAGCTGGAAGACCAAGGAACTCACGAAACACATCATCAGTGATAACAAGAGATGTTTTCCTAACCCAAGTGTGAAAAGTACAACCTTCGCGATTAATAGAATGCATATTACAATAAAATTCGCGAATGAGACTAAGGTTTTGGGGACCAGAAAAGTGTAACACTTGATCACCACCTAAGGGATCGAACAAGGACCGAATAGGTATGACCGCAAAGGCATTAGGTAAAACATTTCGTTCCAAATGAACTTTCCGTGAGTCATAAGACTCCCTAAACAGTTTAGCCTTTTCTTTTGACTCAAACTTGGAGGTATTGAAGGAAGGGCGTGAAACAGCCATCTTGCGACGCTTGGAAGGTTCTGCCATTACTAAACATACCACAGAGACAAAAACAGAGACAGATGGTAGACAGAACAAGGCACGATCCAGAAACAGACCACCCCACAACCCCAAGTCCAAACCAAGAAACACATATAAAACAACATGAGTCCATTAGTCCAACAAAAACCATTAGTGCAACAGTATAAAAGAAAACAGAGAAGCACAGAGGGAAACCATATCTCAATAGCCAACATCATAAACCATACATGAAGCCAGATATCAATATTCAACATCATAAACAAGTATCAGAAGCAGAATATGGCACATATAGTCAATAGGTATGAACAAACAAGCAATTCCAATATGAGACATGAAAAGCCCGAAAATTCCCAATGTGAAACAAAATAACCCTTGCAAATAACACAACTGTCCCAAATGCAAAATATATATGAAACACCATGAACCCTAGAGCATGAGATAAGGACAAAACCATAGATAAGCAAACCCCCAAAAATCAAACAAATCTACTCCCAAGAAAAATCAACCAAAAGCAAGACCCTAGAATCAATGCAAACCCTAGAAGCAATGCAAATCAAAACAACCAAACCAAGTAGCTGAGAGTTGAAACAAGCTAAATCAGTAGCAAAAAAATGCAAAAAGAAATTCGAGATGGAGGCAGAGCACACCACAATCCCAATCCGAAAATAAAACAAAATAAAAAAAACTTACCAATGAGGAGGAATGGGAAGAAGAAATCCCTAAAACCAAGCAAGAAAACCTCAATCGAGTTCAGCAATGAAGGAACACAAACGCCCTAGGAGAGAGGGAGAGAGAAGAATATGAAGAGAGTAAACAAAAACTGAAGAGACCCCTGTTTTTTAAAAGCTGAATCGCGACAGCTCGCTCGAGCGAAGAATCGCTAGCTCGAGCGAGGGTAACAAAACCGCCAGGTTCGCCGAGCGAAAATGGTCGCCGAGCCGTAAATACATGCTCGTGTCTTATGCAGAAGCAGAAGCACGCTCGAGCGAGGACCTGGTCGCTCGAGCCAAGGGAAAAAAAAACATTTTTTTTTTTTTTTTTTTTTTTAAACTAAAAACACCTAGGATATTTTTTGTAAAAAGCAAGGTGACCGGGTGACAAACTATTTCACAAGAACAAGAGCATCCATCAATTCTGAGTCCTGAAAATTTGAGAACAAGAAATGAAACAACAGCTCATGAATAAAACAGATAATATTAAACCAAAGCCACACGCATCATGAGAATGCATAACTCAAAAACACACATGAGAGCTCATATAAAAAGTGTGTGTGTGCAATCCTTGAGATCCACAGAGCTAGAGTTAATCCCGATAGTGATCCGATGGGTGGACCTCCAACAAGAGTAATCGACATCACAGAGAAAAGTCAAACCATCGGGAATCACGGGTATTTGTTGAGTAAATGCGAAGCTCCTCGCAACAATGATCCCCTTTTTTTTTTTTTTATAACTTTTCTTTCTTGTGGGCACTCATTGGTGGCATACACGCCAGTATGGAGTCCAAACCAGAGAAGAATGAGATCAAAATGATGGCCCGGTTGGTGCCTCTGAGGTAGCCTTTTCCTCATGCCCTAAATCATGTAATCGAGGAGAAACCATGGAAGTGAAATAAGATGGTAGATGGTTAAGAGACTTAACATCACCCATGATATACCAAGATAGGTCAATTCCTCTCAGAAGAGTACAAGAAACACCGCTGGTCCATAGAGAACTTTGATCACTTGTGCGAAACCCCGCAATAGTTTATCTCAAGGATGTGTACGTAATGAGATCATGAAGTAAATGAGTATGGGCATTCGAATGAGCTATGAACAAAGATGAAAAAGATCTTGTATGCAAGATGAGCGGTGTTCATATAAATTTTGATGAAAAGATATCGAACTCAAACACGTATAATCATATTCAAGAACAAGAAGTCAACCACTCACACTCACCTTACAAGAAACAAATTTAGTTAATGAGACATTACACCCAAGGTCTTTCTAAGAAACTCAAAGCGAAGAAGATCAAGGGTTTTGTAAAAATATCGACTTTTGATGCTCGGGAGAAACATGTTCCAAAACAACAAGGCCTTCATCCACTAACTCTCGAATAAAATGATGACGGATGTCAATGTGTTTGGTGCGAGAGTGTTGGACAGATTTTTGAAATGTTTATGGCACTTGCGTTATCACAAAAAGAGTGAGAGTGTTCTGCTCAATTCCATAATCATGAAGCATTTGCTTCATCCACAACATTTGGGCACAACAACTCCTCGCAAAGAATGTATTCAAATTTCAAAAGAGACAGAGAGATAGCATTTTGCTTTTACTATGCCAAGAAACCAGATTATTCCCAAGGTAAAAACAACCCCCCGAAGTACTTTTCCTATCATCAAGACACCGCCTACCAAGATCGGAAAAACCAAGTAATTTCAAAGTAGTATCAGTGGAAAACCAAACCCCAAACCCCAAGGTCCCATTAACATACTTGATGATGCGTTTTACCGCAAGAAGGTGAGACTCTTTAGGATTGGCTTGGTAACGGCACGCATACACCTACATCAAGGAAATATCGGGACGATCGGGTCATGAGATACAAAAGACTCCCTATCATACTCCTATAAAGGGTAGGATCAACATCAATACCAGAGGAATCTTTGGAAAGGTGAAGAGTGGTGCTCATGGGAGTGCGGGCATGTTTTGCAGACTCAAGACCAAACTTTGACACAAGATTTTTAGCATACTTAGACTGAGAAACAAATATACCCGAAGGAGACTGTTTAATTTGGAGACCCAAAAAATAAGACAACTCTCCCATCATTCTCATCTCAAACTCATGTGTCATGCAATCCGAAAAATATTTCACAAGATGATCAGCAGTGGAACCAAACACAATATCATCAACATAGATCTGAGCAACAAGAATATGAGACTTAGTATGTTTCACAAATAATGTCTTATCCACACTACCCCTTTGAAAGTCATTATCAAGAAGAAAGGTAGTAAGCCTATCATACCAAGCCCGAGGGGCTTGTTTCAACCCATACAAAGCCTTGTCTAACTTGTAGACATGATTAGGACATTTCGGGTCCTCAAACCCTTTTGGTTGCTCAACATATGCCTCTTCTTTTAAGTACCCATTCAGAAAAGCACTTTTCACATCCATTTGAAACAATTTAAAGCCAAGAAAACATGCAACACCAAGTAATATGCGAATGGATTCGAGACGTGCAACTGGGGCAAACGTCTCATCATAGTCAATACCCTCTACTTGTGTGTAGCCTTGAGCAACCAACCTAGCTTTATTTCTCACAACAGTACCATTCTCATCAGATTTATTTTTAAAGATCCACTTGGTACCTATCACATTCATGTCTCTAGTTCTGCGAAGAAGTGTCCAACCTTTGTTTCGTTCAAATAGTCCTAATTCTTCATGCATAGCATTAGCCCAACTATCAGCTATCAGGACCTCTTTAATCTTCTTAGCATCTAACAGAGAGACATCACACATATGTGATACCTCATCCCGAATCATCTTCGGGTTTTCATTCGATCTGAAACACTCCCAATTACCTGTTGAACTGGATGGTGCAGTTTCACCCTTGCTGATGGTTTAAGTTCAGGACTTTGGGTGACTGGAGAAACAGGAGTGTTGTTCTTTTGAGCACTCTTTGGACTTGAACTTACTGTGAGGATGGTCTTTGTAACAATTTCTTGTGATTGAGCATGACATCTCCTTGATTTTGTGATTCAAGATCCAAGATAGGAGGCTCACCATTGTCATCCTCATTTGTTCTTTGAAGTAGGTGAACTGTGTCATCTATAACCACATTGATAGCTTCCATTAATCATGCAGCTCGCAGGTTATAGACTCGAAAAGCCCTACTGTTGGTTGAATACCCTAGAAAAATACCTTCATCACTTCGGGAGTCAAATTTGCCCAAGGGCTCTCTATCTTTGAAGATGTAACACTTACTCCCAAAAGTTTTGAAGTATTTTACATTAGGTTTCATACCCTTCCACAATTCATAAGGAGTTTGTAAAGTGCCGGGCCTTAAGTACACACGATTTATGACATAAACAGCAGTATTTAAGGCTTCGGCCCAAAACTTTGGAGGAAGACTCTTACTAAGGAGCATGACCCTAGCCATTTCTTGAACAACTCTGTTCTTCCTCTCAACCACTCCATTTTGTTGTGGAGTAATAGGTGCTGAAAACTCATGCTTAATTCCATGCATATCACAAAAATCCGAAAACGAACTATTTTCAAATTCACGACCATGATCAGTTCGGATTCTTATGATACGCCCAATGGGAACACCCTGTTCATTTTGGATTTTAAGGACTAAAGCCTGGAAAGCATCAAACGTATCAGATTTTTCCCTTAAAAAATTTACCCATGAGAAACGAGTAAAATCATCAACAGTTAAAAAAATGTATCTTTTACCTCCAATGCTTTCAGTGCGAGTAGGACCCATTAAATCCATGTGAACTAATTCAAGAGGACGTTTGGTTGTAAGGCTGTTCACCTTTTTGTGCGGAGCACGGGTTTGCTTGCCAAGCTGACATGGTCCACACACATAGCTCAAATTCTTACCCAGTTTAGGTACTCCTCTTACAAGTTCTTTATTGGCTATCTTAGTTAGGTCTTTGAAATTCATGTGACCTAATCTTTGATGCCACAGATCAATGTTACTTATGATGGCAGAATGACAAGTGAGATCATTAGTAGTGAGAATTCCATAGCAGTTATCAGATGTGCGAACCCCATGTAAAACGGTGTTTCCTTTTTTATCCAAAATTTCACATTTATCTTTTGAAAACAAAACTTCATGATGGGAATCACACATTTGACTAATGCTCAAAAGATTAGCTTTAAGACCATCAACAAGTAAGGCATTATCTAGCTTGGGAAGACCAGCAACACTTATAGAGCCCTTACCAATGACTCTAGAAGTGCCGCCATCTCCAAAAGTAACAATTCCTCCTTCATATTTTTCAAGGGAGGTGAAGTAGGATTTGTTACCGGACATATGACGAGAGCACCCACTATCAAGATACCACATGTGTGAGTCACGTGCTTTTAGAGCAGTGTGAGCAACAAAACAAGTCAAATCATCTTTTCTAACCCAAATCTTTTTAGTCTTGGTGTTCCGCCTAGACATGTAAGGTTGTCTCCTGACCCAAAAAGTGTTAGAATTTCTACCCTTTTGAGACACCTTACCAAACAATTCAAAACAATAAGGACGAATGTGGCCATACCTACCACAGTGATGACAAATAAAAACAGGTTTTACCTCCTTTTTGTTGATCTTACCAGCTTTTGCTTGATGAAGAGAAGGATCAACCTGGTCTATCTTCAATTTGCCCTTTGCTTGAGTCTTCAAGTTATGTGAAGTAGAGGCCTGTTCCTTGTGAGCTGTCGTACCATAGCCTAGCCCTCTTTTGTCAGAACCCATTTGTTGAGACCCAAGTATGTCTTCTAGAGATCTGGAACCTTTGTTCCACATGGCAATTGTTGCTCTAGCAATACGGAGTTCTTCATCTTTCTGACTGACTTTTTCTTCCAATGCGGTTTGTGATAACTCAAGACTTTCAAGCTTTTCTTCATATGTGGAATACACCCTCAGAAGTTCATTCCTTTCAGTTTCACAGGACAGAAGTTTTCCACATAAGTCTTGCCTTTCACTTGAGATCTTGATGACATTACCTTTCTTTGTCAAGACTTCACTTTTGAGCCGGACATTCTCACTCTCGCATGTTTTGAGCTTGAGAGAGAGTTTGTCGTTGGTTTTAGACAAATTCAGAGATTCCTCATACAGCTTCTCGTAAGCTTGTTGTAGTTCTTCACCATTGATCTCATCAATGTCTTCAGATAGTTCATCATCCTCTCTTTGCTTCTCATTCTCCTTAACCTCATCCAATCTGGCAACCAAGGAAGACAAGTTGTTGGATGAAGGTGGAGGTGAATCTCCTCTTTCATGGAATTGGCTCAGAATTTCCCATGCATCTTTAGCCTTTGTGCAGTGGGCGACCCGTTGCTGTTCTTCATTAGAAATTGCTTCACGAATGATGATTAGGGCTCTCTGATTGCCCGGATTCTCTGCACTTTCCGTATCTTCTTCAATGGTTTGCCAACCTTCTGGTTCAAAGGCTCTCAGAAAAGCCCTCATTCTGATTTTCCAATACAGGTAGTTGGTCCCATCAAAGGTGGGAGCACGATGCAAGTTCTGACCACGGGCTGATTCCGAAGGCTTTGGAAGAGGTTGAGAAACCGTGGCCCAAAATGCCATGAAAGCACTATCCCCATCTTCACCAGATTCAGGTTCTTCGGGTTCTTGCTCCGACCGCTTTCGTCATCCCAAGTTACGGTGTAGACTTTCTTCCGATCCTTTTCCGTAGGGCTTTCAAGAGGTATGTGTCCAAACCCCTGACATTCAAAGCTCTTGACCCTAGCCCCTATGACCTTCTTTTCAAGATGGTTTGAGCTAATTTTGGTGGAAAAGTTTTGGGTTTGTCATTACTCTTCTCTTTTGAAATAGGGGCTCTGAAATTAGGCTTCTTTTTTAAAAATTTTTTAAACTGTTTTGTAAGCATAGCCGTCATCTCAGACTCTAAATCAAATTCAGTCTCCGGAGGTTTTGCAGTCTCATGAGTACTAGTGAAAGCCATACTTTCTTTTTGCTTTTTCTTAGAAATTTGATGTGCCTCATAAGTCTGCAAATTTCCAACCAATTGATCGAGCTTGAAGGTATCAACATTTTGAGCCTCCTCAATGGCTGTCACCTTTGATTGGAACCTCTCGGGAAGGGACCTCAAAATTTTTCCCACAACTTTAGCTTCTGGGATTTTTTCACCGAGAGTGAAACAGGAATTCACGATATCACTGAGTTTTGCATAGAAATCATCAAACGTCTCATCGTCGCATAAAAAGGGTTTCAAAAGCGGATGTGAGACGTTGAAGTTTTGACCTTTTGAGGTAGTTCCTTCGTGAATTGTTTCAAGAATGTCCACGCCTCTTTTGCTATTTCACACGTGCAAATTCGGACGGAATTCTTCGTGTGTGTGAGCAAAAGAGGAGTTGAAACCTTCTTTGTTCCAACTCAAGTTCGTAATCGATTGTGTCCCATTTATCAAGGGTTTAGGAATATCAATGCCATCTATAGTGACAGCTTGGTTCACTCCACCCAAAGACTACGCAGTGCCAAACTTTCTCATCGATGGATTTTAAAAATGCTCTCATCTGAGCTTTCCAATAAGAATAGTTTGTACCGTCTAGTAAAGGGGTCTATGAGTCGAGTTACCTTCACGAATCGAATCCATAATGCTAGTCACACGTAATCACACTCCTATAGTTTTGAAAAAACAAAGAGTGACTCGCTCGATACCAATTGAAAATCCTAAGTGATTCGTGATTAGCTAAAGATAAAAATATTCCAAATCCCAAAAATTCCAAAACACTCAAACTAAAATCAACAAGCACTTACGAGAGTGATTTTAGTTTGTTTGTTTTAGGAATAAATAATAAATCGACACAAATGATTTTTTCGTGGAAAAACCACAATTGAAGAACCTTCAATTGTAATCAAAAACCCAGGCGAACCGCCACTAATCAATCCACTATAGAAGGACTACAAGGTTACAAGGAAACCATACAAATTACCCACACACCAATTTGTCTCGAATCTTCGTAACTCTTTCACCACGCCGCCAGGCCGATTCAAGTTGGTTCCACTCCTCAACTTCACTTGTCGAATTAACGACTACGTAAGAACAAACACCTTTTGAAACTTTACGTAAAGATCTTGGATCACACCAAGAGAACACTCTTGAATATTAAGTATCAATCTCTTTGATGTATGAATATCAACTCATGAGTTTTAGAACTCTCTCAAGAACATCAAAGAAAACTAAACAAACTCTCGGAAGAAAACTTCAAACAGAACTCTAGAATTGTTGAATCTGATCTAGAAAAAGTTAGATTGGTTTTAGGAGAAAACCATCTACTTATAGAAAACCAAAAGAGTCCCAATCCTGAAAGAAACCAGTTACTTGAAAATTTCCCGGATTCTGAAGCTCGCTCGAGCGAGGCTCCTCTCGCTCGAGCGAGGAGTGTAAATCGCGTGATTTCTACTAGTGAGCTCGCTCGAGCCACCAGCCCTTCGCTCGTGCCAGGAAGACAACCTTGCGAGTTCGATGAGACGCAATGCTTCGCTCGAGCCACCATACTCTTCGCTCGAGCGCACAATCATAGCCTTCAGGTTTTGCCCAGACGCAGACCTTCGCTCGAGCGAGCTCTTCCTGGCTCGAGCGAGGAAGGCAAAAAACTCAGAACAAAAAACTCAGAAAAAATTACAATTCAATACATAGTTTTGTGCGCGGGATTTTGACAAGATAGGTCCTAACACTCCTCGCTCAAGCGAGATAAGCTTCGCTCGAGCGAGCTTCAAAATCCGGATTTCTAAAAGTGATTGGTTTCTTCCAAAACTAGGATTCTTTTTGGTTTTCTATAAGAAGATGGTTTTCTCCTAAAACTATACTGACTCTTCCCAGATCCTATTCAAGAGTCCTAGAGTTTTTGTTTGAAGTTTTCTTCTGAGATTTTTGATAGTTTTCCTTGATGTTCTTGCGAGAGTTCTAAACTTATGTATTGAGATCCATACATCAAGGAGTTTGATACTTTATATTCAAGAGAGTTCTCTTCGGTGGCTTCCGAAGATCAAAGACGTAGAGTTTCAAAAGGCGTTTGATTCTCTACGTAGTCGTTAATTCGACAAGCGAAGTTGTGGAGTCAATTTCAGAATTGATCAGTTCCGCGACGAAGGCGTGGTGAAAGAGTTACAGAAGATTCGAGGACAAATTGACTGGGTTGGGTAATTTGTGTATTATCTTTGTAATCTTTCATTCTTCAGTAGTGGATTGATTAGTGGCGGTTCACCCGTGGTTTTTTATTACAATTGAAGGTTCTTCAATTGTGGTTTTTTTCACGTAAAAATCGTTTGTGTCGATTTATTGTTTATTCCTAAAAACAAACAAACTAAAATCACTCTCGTACGTGCTTGTTGATTTTAGATTGAGTGATTTGAATAATTGGGATTTGAAATATTTTAATCTTGATCTAATCACGAATCACTTAGGATTTTCAATATATATATATATTAACTATAGCAGAGCAGAGTGGTTTCGAAAGCGGATTGTAAATTTTAAAGTTTAAACCATAGTTAGTAGATAAAGCAGTGTAGAATGATGCGAATCGATGTGGTTTCAGCAGATTGGACGGTATTTTGCACAGCTCTATGAATAATAGCCAATAGGGGAGCCATATGTAATAAGTGAAAAGTTTTCAGTAGCAATAGAACCATCCAAGTAGTATTTCTCACTCTGGACAGGGGAGCCAAGGCCTCCAATGGCCTACTAATAGGTCCGCCCTTACCTATCAAAATTGTTCACTTTATATAATAATATATGTTAGACTTATTTATTTTGATAATTTATTTAATTATGTTTTAATTTATTTGAAAGAGAAAAATAGAATCCAAAATTTATTTTGATGATTTATTTAATTATATTTTAATTAATTTATTTGAAAGAAAAAAATAGAATCAAAATTTATTTTGTCCCATTATTTCTCACCTAAAATTTTATCCTAAATGTTGTTAAAATGTATTTAATATTTGATTAAATCATGAATTCAAACAGCCCAAAACAAAGGTTCAAACAGTCCAGCACAACAACAAGCCAAAAGGTTCAAGTGGAAAATATTCAAATTTGTAATGATAGAGTGTAAGATATTCAAATTAATAATGATGGAGTACAACAGCTATAAACGACTATAAATTCAAATGAATACAACGGCTATAAATGGCTATAAGTTTCATTATATATACCAAAACCTCTAATGTAAACAAGTAACAAAAAATCAGAAAATATTCTTTGATCTATAATCACTCACATCTATTCTTCGAAAAATTCTCTGAGAAGTGTTCTCTAATTTTTGTTTACATTCTCTCTCAGAAATTATACACTGAACCTTATATCATTAACCTCATCTTTCTTGTGTGAGATTTACAGAAAAATCAAAGTTTCATTTTATATATCTATCTTTGAGAGATAATTATTGTAAGCTTTCTTTGAAAACAAAAATACCATTTCATCTTGTAAAAGTGTTGCAAACACTGTGTTCTTGAAATCTTAAGACTGCTTGTGAATCACCTAAGATTTGTAAGGGTTTGGACTTGTGAAGTCTGTGTAAAATCTACGGAGGATTGCTCCATGTTTATGAGGTTGCTAGCACCCCTATGAAGCTAGAAGATAGTAGAAAATCTCAAGTGAAGCTTGAAGAGTGGATGTAAGCTTGGTTGAAGCCGAACTACTATAAATCGGTTTGTCTCCTGTTCCCTATCTCTTTACTTTCCTACTACTGTTGTAGCTATCTAATATTTATGTGTTAATCATTTGATTTATCCTATATGTTAGTTATACTTCATTATTATTTTGCTTGATCATTTATTGCTAAGTTCATCATTGTGCTTGTTAATAATTTGTTGTACTAGTAGTTAATTTTATTGGGGTGTTATTAATTTTAATTTGTAGAAACCTAATTCACCCCCCTCTTAAGTTGCTTTTTGGGTAACAATTGGTATCAGAGCCTGGGGCTCTTGTTTAGATTTAACAATCTTAAGTTTTTGATCCATAGTAACCATGTATTCTACTTACTCTGCTATAGGACAAGCTAGCAATAGGCCACCTCTCTTTGATGATAGTAATTACATTCATTGGAAAGAAAAAATGACTTTGTATCTTTAAGCTGCCAATTATGCTTTGTGGCTCATTATCACTAAAGGTCCTAAAATCCCTACCAAGGTAGTAGACTATATCAGTGTGCCTAAACTTGAGGATGAATTTGATGAGTGTGATTATAAACTCCTTCAAGCTAATGCTAAAGCCAAGCTTATTCTTGTGTGTGGACTAGATGCAAATGAATATAATAGAATTTGGGATAAACTTAAAATCACCTATGAAGGAACTGGCCAAATAAAAGAGTCTCGGATTGACCTGCTTATTCATGATTATGAACTCTTTACTATAGAATCATTTCAATCTATTTCTGAGATGTTTTATAAATTTACCAATATTATTAATGCTCTAAAATCTCTTGGTAAATCTTATACTAATGGTGAGCTTGTAAGAAAAATACTTAGGTCTTTGCCAAATGAATGGGAAGCTAAGGTTACAGCTATTCAAGAAGCAAAAGACCTAACAAAATTAGGCATTGAAGAACTTCTAGGCTCACTTATGACTCATGAACTTTCAATGATTGATGGCAGCAAAAAGGAAGCCATTTGGGGAGAAAATGATAGAGTAGCCAACCTGTGTCTCATGGCTCTTGGAGAAAAAGAATTCACTTAAGATGAGGTAATCTCTAATTATGTAGAACTTGAAAGTGCTTTCAATGAATTACATGACATATTTAGAAATGTTTGTGTTAAGAATTCTAAATTAAAGAAATTAGTTACTTCTTTTTCAAATGATGTGGGTGTTTGAAAAAAATTAAAAATACTACTTTGAAAAATGATTTTACGTCTATTGCCAATGAGAAAAACATTTTGAGAAACAATGTTGAGGATTTAAACAAAACTCTTGAAAATTTTGTAAAAGGAAAAGAAAACCTCAACAAGCTTCTTGGAAATAAAAGATGTGTTTTTGACAAAGTAGGTATTGGTTTTGATCCTACTAAACCTTTTATGAGATTAAATGGTCTTGAGACTAATCCCTATGGACCCAAGAAAGTATGGGTACCAAGAAAGAAATCAAAATATTTTGTAGGTGGAATCTCAAAGAACACCAAAGACTTCAAGAGGAAATGCACAACAAGAGTGTTCAATCTAAAGAGCAAAATCAGATCCTACAAGAAGAAGAATGATGAAATGAAAATCACCAAGATGAACAATAGAGGTAATGTATGGGTGAAGATTCCAAAGAGATAAATGAAGGTATAACTCCTAACACACCTTTAAGCTTAAAGTTCTATATTCTTTAAGGTGTGATTTGTGTACAATAGGTTATGTCTAATCATTGCTTCCATGTAACCTAATTGTACTAAGTTTACTAAGTCATGTTCTGCTAGTTTCTTTCAAACATTCATTGAACTCAAAAATGAGAATTATATTATTTTGATGAATGCCTATTAGAATATAAATGATTCATGTATTTATTAACATTTTATATCATGTCATCTATTGCTATGAAAAAGAGATAAGAAGTGATAAATTTTTTTATGAGCATACTTTTCACATCTTATATATGACTTCATACTAATATATTAATTCTTTTTTTAGTCATATCTTTGTAGAATCAATTTTGATGTCATAGCATGTTTTTGATATGTATAATATCTATATTTTGAATTCTACATTTGTGATCTCAAGAATATGCTCAATATGATGCTTATATGCTTTACATAGGAATATTTGAATGAGTTGTGAAATTCCTTGATTATGATCCATCAATGTCTAAATGAAAAGAAGTATCATACGTTTGTAGAGACATTGCATCTATTCTATTAAATATCTTTTGAATATGGATTATATTGGCATACATCTCATAAAATGCTTTTGATTGATAAATTGTTGAATTAATTGTTTATAACATTCATGTTGTGTTCCATACTGAGTAAAATGTTTTATCACACTTGAGCATGTGGATTGAATTGATGAAAATGCCTCTTGATAAGGTTATGTGATTAAATGAGATTATTTCATCATTTCTTAATAAAACAAAGAGCATAAAACTATTTTCTTATGCATATTATGCTATGCGTTACAACTTGAAAATTCTGAAAAATAGCATTCCAAACTCTGGTTTAATCATTGAATTATTTTTCACCTTTTTAGTTTGTGATAAGAAGTGATTTGTGTTGTATTTTTATTGAGTAATAGTGATTGTTCTATTAATGCTATATTTACACAAAATAGAAAAGGGTAGCACTAACTTAGGGGGAAAAATCATTTTGCTAACATACTTATTAAACCCTTTTGAGATGAACTCCTCATGAAAGAAAATTGAAGATTGAAAAGCTTCCATATCTTGAACCTAAGGTATGCCTCATATACTATCTTAAGCTTTTGAGGTAAAAATTATATCTTATATTCCTTGAGTTAATACTGTTCTTACTTTGATATGAAAAAGATTGATTTGCAATGTATACTCTTTGATTATGCTCTTCTCTAAAAATCATGCCTATGCTTAAATGCGTGGTACATATTGAAATTCATGATTTTTCTTGGCATATAGATTGCTATACCTTGAACGTGCTTCATTTGTTTCTGGAATTACATTAGCTCCATGAGATTATATTGAGTTTAACCTATTATGAGCAATATTCGGTATTCTACATAATGCTTGAGCTCTGATTGTTAAATCTTCTAGATTGCATATTAGTATCATTGGTAGATTGCATGTTGGTATCATTTTGGCATCCTATTTGATATTATTGACAAGAACATTTCAGTTATGAGATTTCATTTATTATATCTTCTATTGATTTTGCCAAATGAAATAAGGGGAAGCATTTAAACTTGATTATTTTTTAAAATCCCCTCAGTTTCTATTATGTTTTTTATATCAAACTTATGGGCTTGCATCTTCACATGTTACTTTTTTTTTTCCCAATTATTGTCAAATGGTATGAGCTTCAATTATATGATCATTATGTGTTATTATTTTTTTGGAATCAGAGAGCTACCTTGATATGGATGATTATTTGTGCTATAATGAGACTCGCATTCTATCATCCTATATGTTGTACCATACTCCCTCCTTGTGCTTGATTTTGTTGAAAATGTCATCGGGGAAAAAAAGACTTGATTGTTTTAGTATCTCTGATTATTTTGGTATCTCTATGCTTTTGGTATCTTAATTTTTACAATATGACCTTTGAGCTGATTAGTTATTGATAATGTAAGAGAAATATCGTTTTCCTCAAGAAAGAGTGACTTGAACTTTAACTCCATATTTATGCTCTTGCTTGGCAACCTTGTTTGATCTATGTACTGTTATGTCTATTATAGTCTTGAGATTGGTATACACTTACTAAAAAATTGAGAATTAGATCATGCTCAAATGCTTCTCATATACTCATTAACAATTTGGTCTCTCATTATTATTTTTTGTTTGGGCTTAATTTTCTTTTTCGTTTTTTGCTTTTTAATTTCATTTTTTAGTACTTAAACATAAATACAACAACAAATCAAAAAACAAATATTTAATAAAAAAACCAAAAAAAAAAAAAAACACCCTTCATTTTTTTATTTTTTTACAGCCACACGCCGATCAAAATAAACGTAAAAAAAAAAAAAAAAAAAAAAACCTTCAGTTTTTTCTGGCCATACGTCGATCTTATTTACTTGCCTCTTCCATTATTTTCTTCTTCTTTTTATCAACTTGGGCGGCCATTGATGCCCCTGCCCCCGTGCTTTCGTCGAGAGCGACGACTCCTCGCTGACTATCAAAGGCCAAGAACGACGTTACTCCAAATTGGGCCATGGAGGTGGTCTTCCATTTAAGCTTTTTATTTTCGGCCTTCAATGCGCCTGTTTCTGCTCGTGCATCCTTATACATGCACTGAAGTAGAGAGAGTTGAGCGTTGACCTGATGAAGCTCACTCGTCCTGTTCTGCAATTAGTGAGCCAATTTTGTGAGTGCAGTCACCGTCTCCATACAGGACGTCAGTGTGAAATGATTGGCTTCAATGTCTGATTGAGCTGCCATGATTTGCTCAATCGACATTATAGGAAGGTTAGGCAGAGGAATGATAGGAAGAGTTAGAGTAAGGGCACTCGGTCCAGCAAAGCTTATGGGATCGTTCAGGTCTGGAAACAGAGTGGAGGGATGGGATGAGGAAGCCATGGATTAGAAGTGAGACGTGTCAAAGAAATGAGTTACAGAGAAATAGAAGCGAACAGACTGAGGTTTGGCTTCCTCCGTTCAGTTTCTTTGTCTCTTGATGAGGAAGAAGAAACAGAAGAGAGTGGTAAAGAAGAGATAGAAGAGAATGGTGAAGAAGAAAATGGAAGAGTATGTGATTAAGAAGAAGGCAAAAGAGAAGAAGACAATGAGGAAGAGGGAGCCGAGGCGAGTATAAATCGAGGCCTGTGTCAAACGCGAGTACAAAAGTGAGGCCGCGTGTTAAACGCGTTTATCGAAGGAAAAAGAGAGACGCGGGCGAGTTATATATGTATGCATATATTTATATATATGTTTTGAATTGTATATATGTCATTTATCACTATCAGTTTCCTCTTTCTCCTCCAGATTCTGACCCATGATTTCCTTTTGATAATGTCACAGGAGGAGAAATTATATGATGTTATGTATTATGGTATTATTTTGTTATGATATTATGTATTATGGTATTATTTGAAAACTAATTTGATGATTATATTTATAGTTTGATATCTTAGTCTCATATCATGTCTCTAATTAAATCTTATTTATTATACATATGCTAATCTATGTATTTTAGAAATGAATTCAAGGAGCATGACTTGAGGAGGAGCATTTTTTATTCCCAAATCAAATCAAAACATCATTGTGTGCCATCATAAAAAACAGGGAGATTGTTAGACTTATTTATTTTGATAATTTATTTAATTATGTTTTAATTTATTTGAAAGAGAAAAATATAATCCAAAATTTATTTTGATGATTTATTTAATTATATTTAATTAATTTATTTGAAAAAGAAAAATAGAATCAAAATTTATTTTGATGATTTATTTGAAAGAGAAAAATAGAATCAAAATTTATTTTATCCCATTATTTCTCACCTAAATCTTTATCCTAAATGTCGTTAGAATGTATTTAATATTTGATCAAATCAGAAGTTCAAACAGCCAAAAACAAAGATTCAAACAGCCCAGCACAACAGTAGATCAAAAGGTTCAAAAGGTTCAAGTAGAAGATATTCAAATTTGTAATGATGGAGTGGAAGATATTCAAATTAGTAATGATGGAGTACAACGGCTATAAACGACTATAAACGGCTACAAATTCAAATGAATACAACGGCTATAAACGGCTATAAGTTTTATTATATATACCAAAACCTCAAATGTAAACAAGTAACAAAAAATCAGAAAAAATTCTTTGATCTATAATCACTCACATCTATTCTCTAAAAAATTCTCTGAGAAGTGTTCTTCAATTTTTGTTTACATCCTCTCTCAGAAATTATATACTGAGCCTTATATCATTAACCTCATCTTTCTTGTGTGAGATTTACAGAAAAATCAAAACTTCATTTTATATATCTATCTTTGAGAGATAATTATTGGAAGCTTTCTTTGGAAGTAAAAATATAATTTCATCTTGTAAAAGTGTTGCAAACACTGTGTTCTTAAAATCTTGAGAGTGATTGTGAATAACCTAAAATTTGCAAAGGTTTGGGCTTGTGAAGTCTGTGTAAAATCTATGGAGGATTGCTCCATATTTATGAGGTTGCTAGCATCCCTGTGAAGTTAGAAGATAGTGAAAAATCTCAAGTGAAGCTTGAGGAGTGGATGTAGGCTTGGTTGAAACCGAACTACTATAAATCTATTTGTCTCCTCTTCCCTAATCTCTTTACTTTCCTACTACTGCTGTAACTATCTAATATTCATGTGTTAATCATTTGATTTACCCTATATGTTAGTTATACTTCATTATTATTTTGTATGATCATTTACTACTAAGTTCATCATTGTGCTTGTTAATAATTTATTGTACTAGCAGTTAATTTTATTGGGGCATTATTAATTTTAATTTGTAGAAATCTAATCCACCCCCTCTTGGTTTCTTTTTGGGTAACAATATAGATGTTAGAGATCCACATGTTAGATCTTTAAATACATTCACAGTGATGTAGCAAGAGAGTAAGACCTTATATCATTTGGTGTGTGACAAATCAAAAATTAATGCTATCATACTACATCATTGTAAGTCAAATTATGATAAAAAAAAATTTTCTGTTTTTTTGGTTGAAATTTTAAATATTTTCTAATATTCCTGTGTAAGGGTGGATGATGAAAATAGAAAGTGATTTTTCAACCCCAAATGGGAACCCAACCCCGAACGTGAAGGATTTTAATTTGTTTATGTATGAACCAACAAAATTTTATACCAATCGTCGCATCCTGCCATTTTAGCAGACTTCAAGCAGTAATTCAGTCTGAAAAACAATGTTCTATTCGTTATAATTTGTGTTTTGTTGCGATGTAGCGAGAAAACATCAGTTTCAGTCATAATCAAGGCAACCAACCCTAATAGAGTGATTATTTAATAATTTTAAAATATTACTCCACGTCATTTATTTTTAAGAAATTTATTAGAAAATCTTTTTTAAGTATTTGTATCCTAATTAGTTTATAAGATATTCTTATATTTTAATAAGTCCTATTATTTAGACATTTGATATATTAAATCTTAATTCTCATACTTAAGGTATTTTATAGATATTTATACTCTTACAAATATTTTATGAACGGTTAACAATTTGGTGATGTGAACATTCATATTTTACAATGTGAATATTCATATTGACGCGTGAATGTTCACATTGACAATGTGTATATTTACATTGACATATTAATATTCACATTGATGTTGTGAACATTCACATTGATGATGTGAACCTTCATATTGATGGTGTAAACATTCACATAACATAATATTCACACTATAAATGTGAATATTATTAGGAGTATTTTGATAACTATATCACTTATATGACTTATTGAAATATAAAAAAATAATGTGGACTAAATAGAACATAAGTAAGTGAACAAATATTTATGAAAAAGTATCCCTTAATTATTTGATAGTTATAAAGTAATTCTTGAAAAACATAACAAAAAATATTAAATTTTACTATTTTAACTAATAAGTATCAGCTGATAAGATGTATTTATAACATTATTACAAGTCACGTTAAATTATAAAACTTTTACTTGACTGACATTGTAATCCAAATTTATTATAAGTGTAGCCTTCATCAAACAAAAGTTAAAACTAGACCAAAAATTGTTTGGGGTAAATTAAATAAAATAGTCTTTTGATTTTTTCGGTTAAATAAGCCAAAAGTCAATTTGTTAGGAAGATTGGTTTTTGATTTTTTGATTTTACTTTGTTTTTATTACAAGACAAATGTTTCACAAAATTAAAAAAAAAAATCCAAACAAAATATCACATCAAACTCCATAATTATTTCATTTTTTCTCTCACAAACATCACATCCAACTACAAAAAAATTCAACTATCTTTCTAAACACAAAATTTTTTTTCTCTAATAATATTCTACAATTAAAAAAATCTACAAAAAAATCCACTTCCCAAACACTCCATAGATACACATGCCAAAGAAGTTAAATAGCCACTTAATTTTTTCATTCACCAAATAATAAAAAATAATAAAATAAAATAAACTAGTACTTTCCCGCATCAACTTTTAAAATTTTAAAAAAAAAATTTTAAATCACTAAAAAACTAATACTCTAAGTATAAATTCTGAACATTTGGGTGAACGTTTACATTTTATTGTTTTTAATTGGGTAAATTATACTTTGTGCTTTGCACTTTAGATCAAATTTCACTTTGGCCCTTACATATCAAATTGTGACACTTAACTCCCTACACTTTTGGTCAAGTGTCACTTTTTACCCTTCTGTTAGCCTCATTGTTAATAGAGGTTAGTTACATAAAAAACATGTGAAAATAAATTATACTTTGCATCCTTGCACTTTACACAAAATCCCACTTTAATCCCTACACATCAAAATTGTGACACTTAGCTCTCTAAAGGATAATTTATGTTAGCCTCACTATTAACAGAAGGGCCAATGTGACACTTGACTAAAAGTGTAGAGGGTTAAGTATCACAATTTGATGCGTAGGGACTAAAGTGAGATTTTGTGTAAAGTGCAGGGGTGCAAGGTGTAATTTACCCTTTTAATTTACAAAAAGTATTAAACAAATTTATATTTGTTTTGGGTAAAAACAAAAACAAAAAACATGTATGGTGCATAAGTATTTTAAAATTTTATTTTAAAAATAAGTGAAAATGGAAAGCTGCAAGAGGTAATTTATCAATGCTTGGAGATGGTAGCAAGTGGTGGTTGTTGGCCGCAGAAGATAGTTGTCGAAGGTGGTTGCCATCGGTGAGAGATGATTGACAGTGGCTGGAACTGATTGTTGGCCATAGAAAGTGATGGCCAAAAGTAATTGTCAATAATCAGATATAGTGGTTGGTTGGCCTAAAATGGTAATTGAATGTGGTTTTCAAGAAAATGTGGTTGTCGAAGATAGTTTTTTTTTTTTTTGGGGTGGGTGTTGTCGAAGACAGTTACTGATGTTGGGAGATAGTTGTTGGCATTGGCATATGGTTGTTGAGGGAGGTAGAGATCAAAGGTAGTTGGTGGAGGAAGTCATGGCAATGGTAACCAGTAATAATAAGTAATGGGTAATGGGTGGTAGTCGGAAAGAATGGAAATAAAATAAAAATAAAAATAATAATTAAACAAAAAAAACTTTTTTTTATGTTTACAAAATTTGAATACAACTTTTCGAAAAGAAAACAAAAACTAAACGAATTTTTACTTATAATTTTTAAAAATTCGGTAAATACAAATAAAAAATTATAAATATAAATGTTATCAAACATAGTATTAACTTTATAGTCATAGATTTAAAATTTGGAAAAATAAATTAATGGTTTAAGTTTAGGAAACTTATGTATAGGTCTTAATACGTGGATTTATTGTCTAATAGGTCCTATAATAATTAATGGCGTTTTTTATCGAACACTATTAAAAAAAGTCATTAATTGTTAATTTTTAGCGATAGTTTAAAAATAATTACAAAAAATATCACTAATTATAAGTTTTAGCGACAGTTTAAAAAAAAAAACATTTTTGAACTTTTAGCGATAGCTTGAAAAATTCGTCACTGAAAAACATCACTAATTGTAAGTTTTAGCAATAATTTATAAAAATCATGACCAAAAAAAATTACTAATTATCAATTTTCAGGGACGTGTGTAAAAAAATATCACAAAAAATTATTTTTAGCGATAATTTTGCTAGCACTAATTTTAATAGGACTTAATAGAAATGTCTAACTATTAAGAATTATTGGTAGTTTACCATTTTCAACATATTCTCACAAATGCCTAGTAATGGTAGTTGTAGAAGTGAAAACTCTGAGAGGAGCATTCACACAAGGAAGAGTACAGTTTTATAGGGAATACATAAATCAAACATCAAACATCAAACATTAAATATACTTATGAATTTATTGAAGAGTCACACTTTTAAAAAATCTTATTGACCCATATTATATGTACGGGAAAGAAATAAACGTTCTCGTATAATTCTGTTGATCAAGATTGCGCTCCTTCGTACGACGTCGCTTTACTCCCTAAAAACACAAACGTGACCTAGCCGGCTGGTGTGTGCCGGATACCTCTCCGATGCCTAAGTCAGCAAAAATAGACAAATAGACAAAAAGCTGTGTATTCGGGAATCAAAGTTGTGTTACCTCTCCATAGATGATGTTGTGAGATTTTATAGGTTCCGCATGGCACAATCCCAATAGGACTTTTACTCCTCCATGTAGAGTCCTCCTAGGATTCACACTCTTGAAAGATAATGCTTATCCTTCAACATCCCCCTCACTGCTTAAACCAAGTGAGATGGTTTTACCATGGTCAGACTCTAATTTGACTGAGGTAAGCATGGCTTATGCTAGGCCGCAGACTAGGCCGAGCTATCTTTAGCTCGGTTCTTCCATTCACTACTCTTACCCCGGTTTCTCCAGTACTAACCAAGGTATGTGCAGACCGAGATAACAAATAGCCTGGTTTTGACCGGGCTAACCATAATACGCCATGACCGGGCTAACTCCGAATGCGGCGACCGAGCTATCCACAAATCTCTCTCAGATCAAGATAGCAACAAGCCTCTCTGGACCGGGATAACAATAGGGCTTACCAGGACCGGGCTAAGTACAAGCCCCTTTCATCCAGCCCTTCTTACTGTGGCCTAAAGAACGGCCCATTTACCAGCTCGGCCCAATTTAGGTATAAATTACCCTCTCATTATACATTTATGATGGACTTTTATATTTCTAAACAAAGAAGAATAAGACCCCTATTACAAGCTAGAATGTTCCAACTAGAAGAGAAGAATCAGTTCCAAACAACACAAGTTGGTTGGGATTGGTTCACCAACTGGTTTTGAATATAAACTATAGGGTAACTTGCTTAGAAAATTATGGAAAAGACCATTGAAAGGCATATATGCTTGCATTAGAAATTAATAAAAAGAAGCGAACCACTCGAATTCCATTTGCAATTGCTGGTAATTAACATATGTTACTGTTTCTAACTTTCAAAAATTTTCCTTGGAATATTATTTCTCAATAATTCCATGGAAAAAATGTGGATGGTTGGATTTTTGTGGAAGTCGTTTAAACATTTGTCATAGGACAAATTACAGCGGTAGTCTCTATAGTTTATCCGTTTTATCATGTTGGTCCTTATTGTTTCAATTTGATTAATTTTGCCCTTGAATTTTATAGGTTGTCATATTAATCCAATAAATAATAACGGTTAAGTTTGATGGACGAAAAATCAAATGATATGCCAATTTGGTTTTTATAATTTATAAGATGTGTCAATTTGGTCCTTGTTGTTTTGACTTTCTTATAAACCATATGGATCAAATTGACACATCCTATAACTTACAGGGACTAAATTGACACATCATTTGATTTTTCGTCTATTAAATTTAACCGCCGTTATTTATTGGACTAATATGACACGATCCATAAAATTCAGGGGCAAAATTGATCAAATTAAATAATAGGGACCATTTGCATAATTTTCCCTTTGTCATAATCAAATTTACAAATTTTTTCTTATAAATTGATGTACCATTTATCATGTTAGATTAGTCTCACTTCTTTTTTTATTTATTTTTTTGACTATGATAGAATCGAAATAGAAATGTTGCACTTGACATCATGCCAGATAAGGGATCACCTCATTCATTAAGGTAACTCTAGGTCTTTAATGAGTCCCGATTCTTTTATTTTCTCTTTATTTTTTTCTTTTTTGTCAATTGGTGAAAATCACATTTAGACAATCATAATCTAAGTCCAACAAACCCTATAATGGGGTAAGTTTCATAATGTAATATGAAAAATAATGGGGTAAGTTTCATAATGTAATATAAAAATAATTACATCCGAACAATCATAACTCAACAACTATAGACACTCAACAACCAACCCATAATGAGCTATGACCCATTTCTTCTTCTTCTTCTTCTTCTTCTTCTTCTTCTTCACCGCCTCCTTTTCTTTTCTTTTCTTTTCTTTCTTTTTTTTGTCAATTGTTAAAAAATTATTTACAATATAAAGACAATTATCTCTGAAAGTCCCAGAACCAACCCATAAGACCCATTTATTCTTCTTCTTTAATTTTTTTTTTTTTTTCAATCATTAAAAAATTGATTACAATACAAAGATAATTACATCTGAGAGTCCCCACAACCAACTCCATAATGGGCTAAGACCCATTTGTTTCTTCTTTTTTTCTTCTTTTTTTTATTTTATTTTTATCTATCGTCAAAAAATTATTTACAATATGAAAATAATTACAACTAAGAGTTTCATAACGCAGAAGAAATAAACAATAAAGAAACAAATTATCATTCTTTACATATAGTAAGGCAGTAGTGCACTTGGTAAAGGCTTGGAGGTTAAATCCCCAGGTTTCAAGTTCGAAACTTCTTGAGCCAATCTTCTAAACCTAGCACAGTTGGTTAGGAGGTTAAGCCTTAAGTTATTGTCACTATAGCACTTGGTGTGGGTTCGACACTCCCCCGCTACGCGAATCCTAACTTAAGCGGAATTTATTTTAGGAGGTCGAGACAAGTTCTCAGATTATAATCTCTTGTTCAGAATGGCCTATTTTTTAAAAATAAATGTGATTCAAATATATAATTACCGATATCTTATGACATATAGAATATCTAATATCACATCGGATTTATATTTTTAAAACAAATGTGATTCAAATATATAATTATCGATATCTGATGACATATAGAATATCTAATATCATATCGGATTCAGTAAAATCCTAAGGGCATGTTTGTTTGAACGGACTGGATAAGGAGGGATTGTAATCCATCGAACTGTTAGTCCTGGAATACATTGTCCCTGGATTATTTGGTTGGATTAGATTTGTATCCTATATTTGTTTAGTCATGGGATTAGGTGTCTAGATTGGACAATTTTTAGTAAATCCAATGTTTGGTTGGACGAAATGGATAAAGATAAATGTTCAAAAGACTATTTTACCCTTGTAATTTATAATTTATATTTTTTATTTAACATATAATTTTATAATTTATGATTTTTAATTTAACAACACTAAATTTTTTTAATTTATAAGGGCATAATTTTTAATTTATTATTTTCAATTAAATTAAATTTATAATTTATATTTTTTACTTAATAGATAATTTTAAATAAACAACACTAAAAAAATAATTTTATTTAATATATAAATTTGATTTTTTAACAACACTAAAAACATTTAATTTATAAGGCTATAATTTTTAATTTATTATTTTAAATTAAATATATAATTTATATTTTTTATTTTTTATTTAATATATAATTTTAAATTAACAACACTAAAAAAATAATTTATAAATGTTCAAAAGACTATTTTACCATTTTTCAATTGTTTACTAAATAATAGCATGAGGGTAAAATGGACATTTCACACATTAGTCCCATGAGATATCAATCTCATGGAAATAATCTCATCCCTCCCCCTAAGATTGTTTAATTCCACATATGAGGGACTAATAGTCCAGAGGAATTACTAGTCCAGAACACAAATATTGAACTAAACAACGGATTATTAATCCGGATGGACTAAGGCCCCGTTTGTTTTCAGAGGTAGAATGGAGGATGTTAGGTATTTATTATTGGCAACCCTGTTTGACAAAACTCCTTTGAGTTGTAATTTTATTTGCGTTTTTATTTCAGTGAGGCTATGAGTTGTTAGAGGCGAATCCAACCCGAATCGTGTTTTGTAGAGAAGTTTGTGATGTCAATACTTTCAAGATTGCCACTTTGCTGATTATTACGGGGGTCGAGCTGACGGTCAGCTCGCGGCCGAAGCAAAATGCAAAATTGCATTCAAAATTGCATGTCCGTCGTTGCTCGCTCGAGCCAAGGAGTGCTCCCTCGAGCTAAGGCTTGCTCACTCGAGCCAAGGAATGTTCGCTCAAGTGAAGGATTTCGTCCATACAAAAACTTAAAAGAGTGTATTCGTCGCTCGAGCCAAGGCACTAGTAGAAATCATGAAAACAAAGCTCCTCGCTCGAGCGAGAGGAGCTTCGCTCGAGCGAGAGAAGCTTCGCTCGAACGAGCCTCAAAATCCGGATTTCTTAAGGAGTTGGTTTTCTTCCAAATCTAGGATTACTTTTGGTTCTCTATAAATACTTGGTTTTCTCCCAAAACTAGACTATTCATTGAACCTCTCCAGATCTTCTTTTTGGTTCTTAAGTGTTATATCTGCAGATATTTTGTTAAGTTTTCTTTGATGTTTTTATTGAGTATTCAACTCATGGTTTAAAACAGAGTACATCAAAGGTTTTGTTTGTTAAACAAAAGAGAGAGTTGTTCTTCGGTGGATTCTGAAGAATTCAAGCTTGAAGCTTTAGTGGATTCTGGAGTGGCTCATCAGAAAGACAATTCTGTGGTGAAGATGAGGTTGGAAGAGGCACATAGAGGTTGGAAGAGGCACATAGAGGTTGGTTCAATTAGGCGTTGTGGATTCGCTCGATAATTGAGAATATACCTGTGTAATTCCTTTTAATCTTCTTAGTTGATTGTTCTTGTGACTGTTGCCCGTGGTTTTTTTTATCACAATTGGAGGTGTCCAATTGTGGTTTTTCCACGTAAAATCATTGTGTCTCTTTGTCTTGATTGTTTGATTGGGATTGTTATATTCTGCTTAAAATTGATACATAATCAAAAATCAACAACTAGGAGATTTCTAGATTTTTCAATTGGTATCAGAGCGGGTCGTTCTATTTTTTTTTTTTTTAAAAATTTCTTTTAGAACGAGATCTTGTTTGATTTGTGATAATAGATTCAATTCGTGAGGGAAATTCTATGGTTCGACCACCCCTACTTGACGGATCCAATTATTCCTTTTGGAAAGCTCGGATGAGATCTTTTTTAAAATCTATTGATGAAAAAGTTTAGCAATCCGTCATGAATGGGTGGACTAAACCAAGAATTACTGTTGATGGTGTAACTTTCCCCAAACCAATTGATAAGTGGGACATAACTAATTACCAAAATAGTAGCTGGAATAGTAAAGCTATCAAGTCTCTCTTTTGCGCTGTCACACCTGAAGAGTTTAATCGTATTTGCAATTGTGAAGTCGCAAAAGAGGCTTGGGATATCTTACAAACTATTCATGAGGGCACTCCTTCGGTTAAACGCTCAAAACTTCAAAGGCTCACATCTAGTTTTGAAAACCTTTCTATAAAAGATAGTGAGACCTTTGATGAATTTTATGCGAAGTTGAGTGACATTGTAAATTCCAGCTTCAATTTAGGTGAAAAAATACCGAAATCCAAGATTGTAGGAAAAATTTTGAGGTCCTTGCCCGATCGGTTCCAACCAAAAGTTATGGCCATTGAGGAGGCTCAAGATATTGACAACGTCAAGCTAGATCAATTGGTTGGAAATCTCTAAACTTATGAGGCACATAGAAATTTCAAAAAGAAACAAAAAGATATTGCTTTTAGTAGTGCTCATAAAGTGGCAGAGGATTCTGATGAGGACTATGAGATAGATTCCAAGATTATGACTGCTTTTGTTAAACAATTTAAAAAAATCTTTTTTGAATAAAAATCCTAATCTTTTGGAATCTACTCATTCTCATAAATCCAAAGGCAAAGATAAAGTCAAAATTAATTCTATAGCCAAGAAGGAGAAAGAAAATATACAAGGGAACTCTGAAAGTGTCCAATGCTATGAATGCCAAAGATTTGGCCACTTTGCTTTAGAATGCCCCACTCATTTGAAGAAGAAGAAAGCTCTTGCTATCACTTGGGATAATGAATTAGAATCTGATGAAGACAAAAGTGACGATGAAAATCAAGGTGAAGAGGGACATAAGCAATTCCTTGCTTTCATGGTGGCTTCCGAAACTGAAGGACAAACAGAGTCTTCGAAGAGGTCAGTTGAGAATACCACTGATGATGAATCTTCGGAGAGTGATCATGAAGAGCTTGAGCAAGCCTATGAAAAGTTGTATAAGGAGTCTCTTAATTTATTCAAATTGAATGACAAACTCACAAAGAAACTCAAAACATGTGAAAGTGAGAATGTCAAACTTAAGGAGGAGATTTCCGAGGCTAGGATCAATGCCATCAAGATAGCTGATGATCAACAAGTTCTTTGTGCAAAACTGTTGACGTGTGAGACAGAGAGGAATGAGCTACAGGAAACTCATGTCATGTATGAAGAAAAGATTGAATCTCTCGAGATGTCACAAGTTGCCTTAGAAGAACTAATGATCAAGAAAGAGGAAGAGCTTAAGTGTGCCATGGTTACCATTGGTCTTTGGAATAAAGGATCAAAGACTTTGGAGGATATCATTGGGTCTCAACAAATCTGTTCAGACAAGAGTGGCATTGACTTTGGAGATAAGAGAGAGCAAAAACAGAGTGCTTCCACATCTCATGATACAAGAACTCAAGGAAATGGAGGACAAAAGATTCAACAAGAGGAAAGACTTCTCAAACTCCCTAGAATTGATAAGGTAAAAGAAAAGAAGGTACACCCTGTTTTTATTTGTCATCATTGTGGTATGCATGGTCATATTCGCCCTTATTGTTATAAATTGCATGGGAGAGTGCCTCAAAAGGTAAAAATTCGACTTACATATCTAGGCGGAATACCAAGATTCATGAGGGTGTTCACAACACCATGACACTTACCAAGACCGCTAGACCTGATTTTGTTAAGACCAAAAGAATTTGGGTGAGAAAACTTGACTTGTGTTAATGTGTTTACTCTTTTTAGTTTTTTGGGTCTCTGTGTGTTTTTTTCAATGAAAAAAAAAATGTGTGCATGTTTGTTTTTTTTGTCTTACTTTATTGTTGAAAGAGAGAAAAAAAAAAAAAAAACCCAAAAAGATTTTCTTGTATGGTTTTGCAAGCTTGAAATTTTTGAGCAGTCCTTGGTGCATATTGGAATTGATGAGAATAACCATTACATGTTACTGTGTGTGCATTCTATGGTCTTTACTCATTTTGGAGTGTGTGTTCTTTGATTAGTATGTCTCATTCTGTACACACTCTTGGATTAGCAAATTTTGGAGTCTTCCGCCTTAGTGATTATTTTTCTCTATGGACTTCTGGCATTGTATCTTTTGCTTTTCTTGAGGAATTGACCTATACTAGCATATCATGTGTGATATTGAGTCTCTTCACCATCTTCCATCTTTTTGCATCTCCATGGCTTTCCCCTCTATTCTTTGTAGTCCAGGCATAAGGAAAAGGCTACCTTAGAGTCGCCAACCAGGCCATCCTTATTATATCCATACTTCTTTGGTTCGGTTTCCATACTCTTGAGCGTGTCAGCCGCCAATGAGTGTGCAAAAGAAAGAAAAGATGTGCAAAAGCAAGAAAAGAAAAGAAAAAGATATGAAAAAAAAAAGGAAAAAAAAATAAAGGATTCATTAATTGAGGGGGAGCTTCCACCTTTACTCACCAAATACCCCTTGATTCCTAGTGGTTTGACTTTCCTTAGTTGTGCTAAGATTCTCTTATCAGAGGTCCAACTTTCAGATCACTACTAGGATTGAATCTAGTGTTTGTCGAACTTCAAGAGTCACACACACACTTTTCTCATGGGATCTATGCTTTTCATATAATGCATCACTTTCTTTTATGAGGAATTTTCTAGAGGCTGTGCACATTGTGTTTTCAAGTAATTGTGCTTCTTGGATAGTCTTGTGTGTATTAAGGTACTAATCTGAAATTCCTTGTCTACTCCACCATATTATTTTTTGTTTTTTTTTCTTGTTCACTGTTTTCAATGTGTGTGATTGTTTTTAGTGAGGGGGAGTTTGGTTTATTGTTACAAAAGTTTGTTCGCATGATCACTTTGATTTGTTTGGTATGGGAGATTGGCATTAGTTGGTTTGCATGTTGCTTTGCATTGGCTTCTTTATTGTTTGAGCTTCCTTTGTCAATTCGTGAAAAAAAGGGGTGGGGGGGGGGAGGATTAATGTTGTCCGGTGTGTCTTAGGATTTCATGTATTCATGTCATGTGTCGGGTGCATAAGTCTTAGTTTTCATCTATCCATGCTACATGTTCTTAAAATCTTCAAGCCGTATCTATTCATGTTTCCCATCTTATGCTTCAAGATAATCTTGTCATATGTTTATTGCTTTTTCATATACTCTTGTGGCACTAATAGTTGTTTTGGAGATTGTGCCATTAATAGTTGTTTTGCAGATCTTGACTGTCAAAAAGAAGTTGGCTTTTGTTGGCTGTAATGGGTTGGGGTGATTAGGATTTCATTTGTTAGGTGTGTTTTGTTACGGCATTGCCAAAGGGGGAGATTGTTAGGTTTTTATTATTGGCAACCCCGTTTGACAAAGCTCCTTTGAGTTGTAATTTTATTCGCATTTTTATTTCAGTGAGGCTATGAGTTGTTAGAGGCGAATCCAACCCGAATCGTGCTTTGCAGAGAAGTTTGTGATGTCAATACTTTCAAGATTGCCACTTCGCTGATTATTACGGGGGTCGAGCTGACGGTCAGCTTGCGGCCGAAGCAAAATGCAAAATTGCATTCAAAATTGCATGTCCGTCGTTGCTCGCTCGAGCCAAGGAGTGCTCGCTCGAGCTAAGGCTTGCTCGCTCGAGCCAAGGAATGCTCGCTCAAGCGAAGGATTGCGTCCATACAAAAACCTGAAAGAGTGTATTCGTCGCTCAAGCCAAGGATTCGTCGCTCGAGCCAAGGCACTAGTAGAAATCATGAAAACAAAGCTCCTCGCTCGAGCGAGAGAAGTTTCGCTTGAGCGAGCCTCAAAATCCGGATTTCTTAAGGAGTTGGTTTTCTTCCAAATCTAGGATTACTTTTGGTTCTCTATAAATACTTGGTTTTCTCCTAAAACTAGACTATTCATTGAACCTCTTCAGATCTTCTTTTGGGTTCTTAAGTGTTATATCTGCAGATATTTTGTTAAGTTTTCTTTGATATTTTTATTGAGTATTCAACTCATGGTTTAAAAGAGAGTACATAAAAGGTTTTATTTGTTAAACAAAAGAGAGAGTTGTTCTTCGGTGGATGCTGGAGTGGCTCATCAGAAAGACAATTCTGTGGTGAAGATGAGGTTGGAAGAGGCACATAGAGGTTAGTTCAATTAGGCGTTGTGGATTCACTAGATAATTGAGAGTATACCTGTGTAATTCCTTTTAATCTTCTTAGTGAATTGTTCTTGTGGTTATTGCCCGTGGTTTTTTTATCACAATTGGAGGTGTCCAATTGTGGTTTTTTCACGTAAAATCGTTGTGTCTCTTTGTCTTGATTGTTTGATTGGGATTGTTATATTCTGCTTAAAATTGATACATAATCACAAATCAACATCTAGGAGGTTTCTAGATTTTTTAGAGAAGATTCATAGTGAGGGGATTGTTAGTGAGGGGATTACATAAAATTGTGTTTGTTTTGATGATAGTTGTCAGTGTAGGAATTGTTAAATTATTTTTATATAAAATAATAAAAAAATAAAAATATATAAAAAATTAAACATTAATATTTAAAAAAAGTTCCTAATATATAAAAAATAAAATAAATAAATTTTTTTTTAATCCCCTCACTATTTTTCTAATATCATTTCTACCTTATCACTATGAATCCCCCTTTCAAGGCCTTTACTAATACCAAGGGATTATGAGTTCCCTCCTTATCTCTCAAAACAAACACCCCATATAGTAGTCCCACCTCACTTTCAATCTCAATCTCCTTTCTATAAACCCAAACAAATAGGGCCTAAGGCACTGTTTGTTTTGGGAGATAGAATAGAGGTGATTGATAGTGAGGGAATTGTTAGTGAGGAAATTGATAGTGAAGAATTGTTAAATTATTTTTATATAAAATAATAAAACAAATAAAAAAATATAAAAAATTAAACATTATATTTAAAAAAAATTCCCAATATATAAAAAATAAAAAATTTATAATCCCCTCACTATTTTTCTAATACCATTTCTACCTCCTCCTTACTAATTCCCCTTCCAAGGGGACTACTAATACCAAGGGACTAATAGTCCCCTTCCCATTTCTCAAAATAAACACCCCATTAGTAATACCAAGGGATTAATAATCTCAATCCTCTCCTTATAACTCTAAACAAACAGGGCCTAATAATCTAATCTTATGATCCAATTCTTCAAAACAAACACCAGTTGAGAGTTTGTCGTAGACCTTTGAAAGAAAGACAAGGAAGTGAGTGGCGAGATAAAGATTTGAGAGGGGGAGGGAGGGAGGGAGGGAGGGAGGGAGGGAAAGGAGTGGGCGGTGAAAAATAGCTCAATCATTAATTTACTTAAATTGTACTTAAGGCTTACAAAAAAAAATTCAAAACAATTTATTATTAGAAGTCCTAATTTTTTAAACATTTAATTAGTTAAGATTTCTTTTTAATATTTAATTTGAAATCTCCAAAAATTCTGAGCCACTATTGGGGCAGTGGTCGGTGATGGAGTATATTAGGTACAGGGAAGGGGAATTCAGATCCTCGGTCGCCCTTGCCTGTTGCCTCTTCCTGTAGCGCCCCAAAACGACGTCGTTTTGGGGCAATTTTTCAGAAAAAACAAAAACAAAAAAAACAGAGCAGAACTCAGAAAGGGAAGGGGAAGATGAAAGATGCAAGTTGTCATGAAAGAAAAAAAAGAGAAAGAGAAAGAGAAAGAAAGAAAGAAGAACAGAACTCGGAGGGGAAGAACCAAGAACTTCGAGAGGGTGAAGAACCCATTAATGGCCTGCAATTTGCGAAGAAGATCTCAATAGTTTTGTCTTAATTTTACATGTGTCTGTGTTGTTCTAGAAACTTGAGGCGCTTTGGGGGTAGAACCAAGAACTCAGAGAGGGTGAAGAACCCATTAATGGCCTGCAATTTGCGAAGAAGATCTGAATAGTTTTTGCCTTAATTTTAAATTTGTCTTTGTTGTTGTAGAAATTTGAGGTGTTTTGGGGGTTACAAGTTTTTTTTATTTTTTGCTTTTTTGCTTGCAGGAGAGTAAGATTTTGAAGTTTTTGGGGTTTATGTGGAACCCTCTTTCGTGGGTCATGGAAGCTGCAGCTATTATGAAAAAAAGAAGGAAATTGGTCGGCAAATTTTTTTTGGAATCTCTCAAATCTGTTCATAAATTTTTTTTTGAAGCACTTAGTTAATTTTTTTTTTTTTTTGTGTGATCTTTCCACCATTGAAGTCTGATGGAGGCAAACCAGGAAGAAGAAAACCAGGAAGAAGAAGAAGAATAAGAAACAAGAAAACCAGGAAGAAGAAGAAGAATAAGAAAGAAGAAGAGGAAAAAGAAAAGAAAGAGTTACCGGCCTCATGTCCTTCATCCGCAGCAACAGCTGAAACTTCATCCGCAGCAACTGCTGCATCTTTCATCTTCCCTTTCCCTTTCTGAGTTCTGCTCTGTTTTTTTTGAAGTTGCCCCAAAACGACGCTGCTTTTGGGGCGCTCTGAAGACGCGACAGGCAAGGGCGACCGAGGATCTGAATTCCAAGGAAGGGAGGACCCAGCATGTGAAAGAGAGCCAAAAAGAGGAGAAGAGTGCGGCAAAATGGTCCTTTTATTGCGTGCAGCTCAAATTGATTCACATGCCTCTTTTCGATTGGTTCCGTATCCCTTTATAAAGACACGCATAAGTATTTCCTCTGACTTTTTTCACTTCGGATAATATTAAGAATATCCAATTTTCCATTAAATAAATGATTAAAATGTGAATCATATGTAAATATTTAGTATTTGAAAAAAAATTTAAAATTTATAATATTTTCCTTTTTCTTATGTCCTATACAAAATAATTACCCATTCTTTTACAATTCAAAAAAGAAAATATTTTATATAACATATATGTCAAGAGTGTTTGGTCACATTGAACTCTGATATTATTTTTTACTACAAGACACATAGAATGGTATACAATTTTAATTTAGCCACCAGACACACCGCTTATATAAAATATATTTTGGTCAAATTACATTGACAATTTTAATATTTTGTCTCTTGCGTCATATTGGTTCTTGTTACACTTTCAATTGATTCAATTTTTATTTTTCATTTTAGATTTTGTGCCAATTTGATTTAATTGATAAAACTGTTAGGATTTTTTACGAAAAACAATTATTGAGTTAGTTGAGATTAGGCCTTGTTTGGGAAGACTAAATAAGTGCACTTTTTGTCTTTTTTAACTAAAAAAGTGAGGTTGAAAATATGGATGTTTGGGTTAACTTTTTGACTTTTTATGGAAAAATGTGTAATAAAAAATTGTAAAAATTAGTTTTTAGAAGAAAATTTGAATTGGGAGTTGTGCAGCCGTAATTATTGACTTTTGGTGAATAGTATTAACTTTTTAACTTTTTGAGTAACTTTTTGACTTTTTAGATTATTTGGAATATCCCAAACTTAGCCTAACTCACTTGAATAAGTTAATAATTTTATTTTTGAAAATATGACGCATGCCTTTTATTATATATGTATTTTTCATTAAAAAAAGTATTAAGAATTATAATTAATTAAATCAAATTAAGATAAAATTATAAATTAATTGTCAAAATTAAATCAATTAAAATTACACAAACGAAATGATTCAAAAATCAAAGCATAAATTACTGACACAAATTGCTCTTTTTTTCTTTTTTTTCTTTTTTTTTTTTCTTTTTTTATGGGCAGACAACTATGAAGTAGGTCCGGCCAAGCAGACATATCCGTTATGTAATTTTCCGGGAAAGGAACCAAACATGATTAAGATAGATATGAAGAACCATTCAAGCTCTCTTTTAGTATCCGAGGAGACGAGTTGTGGCTTTTGTCTATCAAAATCTTACACCACATTCCCACGTAAGAAACACAGATCCAAATGGAGAATGATGTTTCAGCCAAAATGGGAATCGAAGACCCACAAACGTGAATGATTTTAATACATGTGTGTGTGAGTGATTTCCTGACCACACTGCCCTCCTTAGTGATTCAGCGGTAGAACACAGGCAGAATAGATGGCACCCGACCACCACCAAGAAATATAAGAATCCATGGTGGTTTCACCACCCGGCACTCCGACGATCAAGTCAGTATATCTCTCAAAGATAAATCAAGTGCTAAACTCACAAGCTTGAGTATCAAAAGCATACCTTAGACCCATGGGGGTGCCTCTCTTTTATAGCCAATACAATCCTAGTCCCAATAGGAGCCTGGCCCTAATGGACTTAGGATTACTGCTAATCTGGGACTCCCAGTGGGATCAGGATAAACTCTCTAAGAGTCTTATCTTTACCCAAACTGAAGTCTTCTCCCAATCTAGGACTCTTGTCCATATCCAGGTTGAGTTCCCTCTTCATTCTAGGACTCTTGTCCCCTATCCGCTTATCTCGGATTCCGATATCTTCGGAGATAACCTCGGCCTAACCGAGATCACCTCGGCATCACGACCAGGACACGTGGCACCTCGGCTGACACGTCGGCGTCACCTTGCCACGTGTTGGTACTCTGAAAATATGTCCTCACAACTGCCCCCTAGGTTCTATTACCTCGGCATTCTGAGGTGATGGAACCTATACTGTTTGTTCATCTGTGCCCCGCTGTCCGAGATCAAACTTGCCGACCTCAAAGTTTCCTGGACTCTACTGTCTACTTCTGTCAAGTATCAAGCTTCATGCTTTCCAAGCTATTCGAGATCATACCTCCTAGCCGAGGTTCTGGTTCCATTAATTCGTAAACTCCAAGAGCTTTGCAACTGCTCCACTCACACTCTCTGGTGAGTTCCCGATTTCCAGTCATTTATTTGACTCCGGCGATCTTCATATCGACATTCATTTCACTTGGTAGGTTCATAAACTCTGTTATTAAGCTCAATCTTTTATAACTCTTCTGAATCCGTTTACTTGCCCTCTGTTGTTTTCTATTTTCGTCTGTTTTCAAGTTTTGAATTGTTTGAATGCAGCCTTTGTTCTTGCCATATCCACTTTCTGTTGCTAGCATCGTGCTTGGGTCATTACTTTCTTGTTTCTTCATTTACTTACTTAGTGCCTGTGCACTTGGCTTTATCTTTGAACTTTGTCATCCTCTTGACTCTGATTTTTCTCTTTATTCAATCATCTGGCTTTTTCTCTTTCTAGCTCTTTTGCTTAAATCCGTCATTGTTCCAAGCTTTCAAGCTCTCAAGAATCTTCGTTCCTTTCCGCCGGTGAAGCTTATGTCATTTTGTCATTTTCGCATCCGTCGTCAGACTTCGGCAATTCTCATTCCGGCTTCCCTCTTTCTAGTAAGCCACTGTTCCTCCTAGTTTTATTACTTGTTGCTTTCCAAGAAGCTCTGCTTCATTTGTTAATCACCATTGTTGTTTCCAAATCATCTTCTTGAATACACACTGTTCACATATCTGTTGATTTCTGCCACTGTTCTTGGCTTGACACACCTATGCAATCTTTTTGTCTTGAACACTTGCACTGTTTCACCACTTTCTTGCTATTGTTCTTGAGTCTGTATTTCTGTGTCTTTTTCCAGGTTTTTGCTTTCAATCCTGCCTTCAAAACTCCGAGGTGCCAATCGCCGAGAAGAGCGTTGATCAAACTCTTCGGGAGATCGATGCTAAGCTTGAGGCCGAGAAGGCTGCTGAGAAGTTCTTTCCAACTGTCTTTTGCTGATGCCAAGTAGTTTTGCTTCTTTCTTGAAATTGATGCCGAGATAACGGTAAAGAAGCTTCTCAAATTGACTGCCGAGGCTAAACCATCGTCGTTCGTCGAAGCAGATCAGTCCGACGTTCTTGCTTTCATCATCTCAGTTCTCTAAGGTCTTCATTTTTGTACTTGCCAATCTTCTCAGCTCTTAACAAACTAGTTGGTCATCTCGGATGATCATATCTCGGAAACGTCTTTCAGTGTTATCTCAGCTATACCAAACTTGTAAATTGCTACAAATTTCAACAAGTGGTAGACTTCATAATCTTCGGTTAACTCATCTTGTAATTTGCTCAAAAAATTTCAACAAGTATTCCTTGCTTTTTAATTATCATTCCTTGCTCCTGCATCTTCTCCCTGCCCCCTAGTGTGAACATAAGTTGCACTTAGGATCACATTAGGGAAGTTGGCTTCGTGCCGTAGTCACAGACCTGATGTGTTCTTCTTTCGCCGATGTATTAAAACTTCTGGTATTTAATTCGCCCCCTTTAGACCCTCTTTCTCTTGGCCTCTGCAAACTATCATCGCTGTTTCTTGAAGCATTTATTCCTTTCATAATTCTGGTCACCACTTCTGGCGTGCACTTAGTGGTTCTGTTCTAATCAAAACGACGTTTGACTCCGATGAATCTTCTGCCGACATTTAACTTTGTGCACTCTTTAACTTGTAAATTCTCTTAGAATTTCAACAAGTGTTTAAGCCATTTCTTCATTCTCGATTTTAACTCTGCTTGTAAACTTTTCTCGGGTTTTAACATCATCTCGGCTTAACTTCGGTTAAGCATCATCTCGGTTAACCGGTTAAACATCATCTCGCTTAACGGTTAAGCATCATCTCAGTTTAACTTCGGTTAAACATCATCTCGGCTTAACTTCGGTTAAGCATCACCTCAGTTTAACTTCGGTTAAACATCATCTCGGCTTAACTTCGGTTAAGCATCATCTAGGCTTAACTTCGGTTAAGCATCGTTCCTTCCTTGTCGTTTGTACTCTTGTACCTTTAGACAATGTAAGCTCTGCATATGGCCGATGTGCCATTTGTTCTTGAATGTCTAATTCAACTTTCCTTCTCTGAATGCTTGTGCTTTTGTCTTTTCTTGATTGCCTTCGTATGATTCTATACTTAGAATATTCTGCGTGCCTTTCATTCTTTGCCTTCTTTGTGCAATCTTCTTAGGGTTACATACCTCGGGTATAATAACTACAAACTTTACTTCGCAAGAATCTTGACACGCAAACTTTTCATGAATTTCAACAAGTATATATACTTATAAACTTTTCTCAAATTTCAACAAGTGTTTAAACAAATTTCTCTTTAACCTGTAAATTGCTACAAATTTTAACAGACGATTAAAATATCATATATCGGCTTAACTTCACCTTTGCTACAAATTTCAACATGTAAAAGCATCACCTCGGCTTAACTTCGGTTAAGCATTATCTCGTTTTTAACCAACTTGTAAATTGCTACAAATTTCAACAAGCGATAGACAATGATCTCGGTCTATCTTCAACTTGTAAATTGTTACAAATTTCAACAAGCGATAGACAATGATCTCGGTCTATCTTCAACTTGTAAATTGCTACAAAGTTTAACAAGCGATAGACAATGATCTCGGTCTATCTTCAACTTGTAAATTGCTACAAATTTCAACAAGCGATAGACAATGATCTCGGTCTTTCTTCAACTTGTAAATTGCTACAAATTTCAACAAGCGATAGACAATGATCTCGGTCTATCTTCAACTTGTAAATTGCTACAAATTTCAACAAGCGTTAAGGAATGGTTTCAGCTCAACAACTTGTAAATTGCTACAAATTTCAACAAGTGTTAAGGAATCTTTGTCAGCTTAACAACTTGTAAATTGCTACAAATTTCAACAAGCGTTAAGGAATGGTTTCAGCTCAACAACTTGTAAATTGCTACAAATTTCAACAAGTGTTAAGTAATCTTTGCTCTTAACTTCGATTACGAATCTTCTCGGTTTAACTCATCATACATCTTCTTGGCTTAACTTCGGTTAAGAATCTTCTCGGCTTAACTACAGTTAAGCATCTTCTCGGCTTAACTACAGTTAAGCATCTTCTTGGTTTAACTACTGTTAAACATTATCTCGGCTTAACTACAGTTAAGCATCTTCTTGGTTTAACTACGGTTAAACATCATCTTGGCTTAACTTCGGTTAAGCATTATCTTTGGATTTAGGCCGGGGTTTTCAACCCGGCCAACTTTAGTCTGATCTTGTGTGTTTCCTTTTTATCCTCTGGGATCTTAGATTTGCTCATTGTGCTCTTCTCTTCTCGGACTTAAGCTCCGAGATCTTATCTTCTTAGATCTGCTCACTCAGTTTGAGCTCTTCTTTTCCCGGGCCTACTCATCTAGGCCGAGATCATGTCTTCCAGATCCGGGATCTGGAGTCTGGAATCTGCTCACTTAGGCTGAGCTCTCGTCTTCTCGGGCCTACTCATCTAGGCCGAGATGATGTCTTATCGGATCCGGGATGTGGAATCCAGGATCTGCTCACTTAGGCTGAGCTCTTCTATACTTGAATGTCATCTCTTTGGGAGTGCTCATGCCCCCTGTCTTTGCATCCCTTCTGGAAGGGTCTTCGTTCATCCGCAGGTATTTATCCTTCCATACCTAGAGGTCATCTTTGTTGTAGTATCCGCTTCGATCTGTTGTCTTTGATGCGTCACCTTCCTGGCCGGCGTCTTTCACTCCGTGACTCTGGTCACGAGTTTCTGTGTTGCGGTCGTCCCCTTCAGTGTCGAGGTCGATAGGTCTCCCACTCCCAGCAGGTGTGTTTGTCTTCAATCCGATCCTTCTGTCCGTCACTGGCCATCTATTCTTCTTTCTTTCCCACAGACGGCGCCAAATTGTGTGAGTGATTTCCTGACCACACTGCCCTCCTTAGTGATTCAGCGGTAGAACACAGGCAGAATAGATGGCACCTGACTGACCTGCAACAGAAATATAAGAATCCCGCGGTGGTTTCGACCACCCGGGGGCACTCCGACGATCAAGTCAGTATATCTCTCAAAGATAAATCAAGTGCTAAACTCACAAGCTTGAGTATCAAAAGCATACCTTAGACCCATGGGGGTGCCTCTCTTTTATAGCCAATACAATCCTAGTCCCAATAGGAGCCTGGCCCTAATGGACTTAGGATTACTGCTAATCTGGGACTCCCAGTGGGATCAGGATAAACTCTCTAAGAGTCTTATCTTTACCCAAACTGAAGTCTTCTCCCAATCTAGGACTCTTGTCCATATCCAGGTTGAGTTCCCTCTTCATTCTAGGACTCTTGTCCCCTATCCGCTTATCTCGGATTCCGATATCTTCGGAGATAACCTCGGCCTAACCGAGATCACCTCGGCATCACGACCAGGACACGTGGCACCTCGGCTGACACGTCGGCGTCACCTTGCCACGTGTTGGTACTCTGAAAATATGTCCTCACAATGTGAATGATTTTAGGGGCAATTACCAAGAAGTTTCATATACAAAATTTAAAATTCATCTAATTTCAAAATAAAATATTTTTATCAATTAGGTCTTATAGCGGTGGTGGTGGGTGGGCGGTGACAGTGGTGAGTGGTGGGTGGGCAGTGACAGTAGTAGTGGTGGTGGTGGTAGACAATTCTGGTGTGAAACTTTTGAAAAATAGTGGAGAGAGAGAGAGAGGAAAAAAAAAATAAAACAACTTGATAAATATAGATATTTTAGGACTTGTTTAGGACTTATTGATGCATTCAAAAAGCCAATAAGACTTAAAGTTATTTAGGACTAGTTGGTAATTACTCCTTAATTCATTAAGGTACTGTTTGATTTATTAGAAGAGATTGCAATAAAATGATCATTCTTTTAAAATATAAGTGATATTTTACACTTTGTTTCTTTCTTTTATGTTGACTATTTTTTCTTTGGCACTTAAATTTTTCACTTTCAATTTTTTTGTTTTTTTTTTTTTTTCTCACTTTCACATTTCATGTTTTAACTTTTTTCTAATTTACTCTCACAACTAACTTATATCCAAGATTAGATAGAAAATAATACATTAACAATCATGTAGTATAAAAATTATTTTATTATATATAATTCACACATTTTACATAAATTTAAACTTTAATATAATAATATATTTTTTATGTCATGTTATGTAACAACCAACATAACATTTTTTTTGTCTAATTTTAAACAAAAATTAATGGTGAATAGTTAAAAGTGCACAATTATTTTATTTTTTTAATCATTAATACACACTTTTATTAAATTAATTCTCTCATTTTATTTTTAATAATTTTTTTTACAGAATAACTTGCAATTAAAATAAAGATTGAGGTTAATTTGCAATTATGGTAAAATAATTGGGATAAAAAGAAAAAGAAAAAAAAGAAAGCTAATTGAATGAGGCAAAATTAATTGGATGAAATATGCATGAGAGTGATTGGATGGATAATGGGATGGATGATGCATGGCACGGCCAAGAATTTGCCAGAAAAGCTACTGTCTCAAAATTTTGGAGCCTCATCCTTGCCTCTCAATGTAGTAATTCCAACTCAATTTGTATTTCTGGAATTCTATGAAAAACATCTACAAATTATTTCCCAATACATATAATTTTCTTTCGTTTCTATAGTGTTTTAATTTTATTTGCTAGGTGCAAAATTTCAATAGTTTCTTTATAAATATTGTATGATTCAATCATGATTTTCAATATTAGATTATTTTTATTTATTAGTTTATTTATTTAAAAAATATTTGTTCTGTATAATATCTTGTTTATCGTATACTCCGGATACGATAGAAACTTGATATTTCATCTGAATCAATTAACTAGATTTTATAATATAATCAATCATCAATCAATCTTTTAGAATTAATTTTTATACAAAATAATCGTTTTTATCTTCCTATTGAGAATATTCTATGTGTATGTCGATTAAGTTATACAAATTAAAATCTGAAACATTTTAAAGAAAAGATTGGTAGAGGATCCTTAATGCTTAACACTTTTTTTATTTTATTATTATTATCACTTTAATTTTTCTTTCAGCTAATTAATTTTTCTCAGATTATCCAATCATTTCAAAAAAATTCAAAATCAATTTTTCTTTATTTTATTTGAGTGTTTGATCATATTTTTTTTAACAAATTGGAATTGTGGATTTAACATCGAACTCACTGAGATATATTACTTTCCGATATCCTGCACTTGAGATTGCAATATGATAGTCACAGTAATTAACTTTATTAGTAAATTGAAAAAATTTGAAACGTGAAAGGTCAAAGTAAAAAATAAAAATAAATAAATAAAAACTTTAGAGTCAAAGTAAAAAAATAGCCAAATATAAAAGGGACAAAATTTACTTTACCCTTCAAAATATACATTCCATATTTGATTGACTAAAAGGATAACGAAAAATACATTATAAATAAAATTATTATTCATCATTATAAAAATTAATAATTATTTCATAAAAGAATCTAAAAAATAATTATTTAATTTCAGTCTATTTTGTTCACACAAACCAAATAGAGGATAAGTTCTTATCTTAATTTATTAGATGATAACACTAGGGTGGAGGTGGGGGTGGGGGTGGGGGTGGGGGTGGAGGTGGTGGTGGTGTGGAAAGACGTTGGCCTTCCGAATAGGTAAGTAGGACTTGATTGTTAGGGGCACAAAAAGCGTTCTATTTATTTGGTGAAACTAACCGTGCTATACTCCACTCGTAACCCTACCTCTTGTGCTGAGGGTTGGTGCATTCTCTGCTTACCCAAATGGTAAGTCATTTCTTTTGGATTGGGTAAATCTAACCATAATACTCCGAGCCTACGAGTTGCAATGATGCCTCTAAAAAGCACCCCTTTCTGTTTAAAAAAAAAAAAAATTTATTGGATGATACTGGAACACTAATTTGATGTAGGTTTCCTTGTGTATTCCATTGTTTGGGTTCATTGCAAAGAGGAAAACATCATTTCAACTAGCTTGGTGGAATTTATAATTTAGTACAATTTTTGCTCATCATTTTATTAAATAAAAATAATTTAAATAAATTGTAAAAGAAAATTATCCAGAAGTTGAAAGATGAGTGATTTTGACTTCTATTTTTTGTTGAACATCTATCACCCCATGTGAGGAGTGATTCTTTTCACATGTGAAAACGCAGCACACCAAGTCAGGAATTAAGGCTGCCAACCGACAAGCCGTAAAAATGGACGGCCACCGAAAGTAGAAGAAGAGGGCTGGCAGCCAGGTCACATGGAAGACTCTCTCTCCTACCATTATGTCTATAAATGAAGGGGGTAAGAGAGTGAGATAGAGCAAACCAAGAAAAAGTGAGAGATGTTGTAGCTTGACTTTCTTCGCGCCTCCTTTCGGAGAGCTCGAATTGGTCCTACAATTCGGACTCCTGTCACGGTTCTGAATCTAATCTCACAATGTGCAATGTGAGACTGATAAACATCAAAGAGTCCAATCCGGCAAATCATTTTAGAAAATCAGATTTTAAATCAAATAATGCCAAACTGGACTGCTTTGCCAGATTACAGAGTCACCATTTAAATATTTTATTTTTGGAGAAATTTAGGAAATCCTGACTCGTGTCAAACACCACGTGTCCGTCATCACCAAAGTTGCCTCGGCTCAGGAACTTGGGTACGAGGGGGAAGGTCATGAAATGAGTACCCCGGCTCGCCTAATCAAATAATCAGCCTCTACTAAGCATGATATGTTGTTTTTATAAACACATGTGTTCTTATTCCGATTATTAGTTAACTTTACTACATGATGCGCGCGCAAGCAAGTATAGACTAAATCGCAAGAATTGGAACAAAACAACTCATGTTTGTTTTCGAAAATGGTTTGAAGTTGTCATCCTCAAGTGGGCTAAAACATGGATGTGCCACCTCAAGTGGACTTAAAACATGATTTGTCACTTCGCAAAGTGGGTTTAAAACTCACATTTATCGAATTGTTCCAATTCAAGTAATCAAGCCTTCATTCACAGGCATTCATGCAGTTTAGCATTTAAGAAAATAGCCTCATGGCAAGTATGCTATCATGGCAACACTCACACTCATACAAGTATGCTAAAGCGTAAAAGTTTACCTAGTACTCCTGTAGACAGGCCCGCAGGGGGACCTCGCTACAGCTCAGACTCGATTTTGTGTCACGGTTCTTAATCTTGAACCAAAGAGTCCAAATCCGGCAAATCGTTTTAAGAAAACAGATTTTTGAAAGAAGTGCCAAACATGGACTGCTTTGCCAGATACAGAGTCGCTACCTAAATATTTTATTTTTGGGAAATTTAGGAAACCCTGACTCGTTTGCCTAAGGCCACGTGTCCGTCATCACCAAAGTTGCCTCAGCTCGGGAACTTGGGTACGATTAGAAGGTCACTGCAGGCATTCTCGCCCGATCAAAGATCGGCCTCTACTAACCATGATATCTATTTTTGAAAACATTGTGTGTTCTTATTCCGGTTATTAGCCTAGGTTACTATGTGATGCGCACAACATACAAGTATAGACTGAGTCGTCTGAGTTGGAACAAAACACTTCATGTTTGTTTGTGGAAATGGTTTGCTACTCGCAAGTAGGCTTAAAATGCAGATTTTGCCACCCTCGGGTGGGCTTAGAAAACATGATTTTGCCACCGTCTAGTGGGCTTAAAACAAACATTTGATGAATTGTTCCAATCCAAATAACCCAACCTCCACCCACAGGCATCCAAGCAGGTATATCACATAAGTAGTTAGCCTCATGGTAAGCATGCTATGCATGGCAGTCACTCACACGCATGTAAGGATGCTAAAGCATAAAAACTCACCGAGTACTCCAAGCCAAAACAGAAACTACATTAGAAATCATGCATGATCCTAAGTATACAGAAATGCCTAATGCAACACATGCAAAAATGCAAACTATAGCAGGCTCGGCTATTCTAAACATGGCATATGGAATGCTACAGCTAACATGTATTCAACTTGGAATTGAAATACAAATGCAGTTAGTATGATGCGCCGAGCCCGGTGCATGCAAAACAGATGAATGAATGCAAACATGCTATCATACTGTATGCTAATTGAAATATGCCCTAATCTAACCATCATAAGCAGGTAAATAAAAGGGAAGAAAGACGTGAGGTTGGAAGACATACATCACACTCACGCACACTTATTACAATTATGCCCTCGCGCAGAGGGTCCGAATAAATATACAGTCCCGAATAAAAGAATAGTACAGTCCAAATAATACAGTCCAAATATGTACAAATTCCTAATTAATTAACAAATTAACTAAGAAAACAATAAACTGGCATGCAAGCCAGGGACTGCCTTGATTCCGCTCCGGATGATGAATGATGCATGTCCGGGTTGCCTTCGCGCGGAAATCCACTGCGATGCCCCAATTAGCCTCTATATCGCAATGGTTTTTTGGAAAGCGCGCCAAGCCTCGGAAGACTGCTGATTCTTGATTTTGCTGCAACAGAGAGTAGGAAATGGGCATAGCAATGTATTTTCACAAATGTATGTATGCCTCGATCCTCATGCCACCAATCACGCATCTCGATGCATGATGGCCGAGGATTCGAATTGCACAACTCGATATGGAATGAATGCACATGAAAACTTAACAAAACCTAACTCCATCATGGGTAATCCGGAGTGTCGGTGACTGGGGAATTGAGACACGTTCCGTCACTCGGAGTACGAAACGCCCCTCGTTTCCCGTGCTCGGGCTAACTCCTATCCCAAGCACAATGCAATATGCATGACATGCATGAATGCAAACTAAGATACAACCTAACATGCACAATATTATGAAATGGCATACACGATGCACGAGGTAACATGGCATACACAATGCGCTAACATACAACCCTAGCATACACAACGCTATGGAATGAAATGGTATACACAATGCGATATGGACTTACACTAACACAAGTGGACCTCAACCACACTCACATAAGAGGCCATTAGATGAAAATGAGACAACTCGAGATGTGTGCACGCGTGCACGCAAACCGAGGACCGACCCTAAGGCACCGAATGCCACTCTAACAAGACACGTGGCAAGACATGGAATATGACATACTAGCATGCAAATTTCATTAGCAAAAATTGATGCAAAACAGCCTCGAAACATGGCAAAAGTGCACCTGATGCATGGAATAGGTCCCGAAACATGGAATTAAACATACCGAATGACTTATGACTATACAATGCATGCATTATTCGAACATGGGATGTGAAGAAAGAATCAAGACAGCCCAAAAATAAGCACATTTACAGTTTTGAGAAAGGCCAAACAGCGAACATAAATGGGGCTAAACTAACATGCAAAAACAGCCCCGAAAGCAAGATAATGAAGCAAGTGGCAGCTGCTGTCCCTAAACAGAGAAGGACCCTTCTACAATGTTGAAGAGGGGCCCAAAATATGATGTTTTACAGTTTATGAAAAACCACAAAAACAAACACAAGTAAGGAAAAATTCTCATGCAAGAAAGGGGCCAAAATGGAGACAAAGAAGCAACTGATGCATGCTGGTCCCAAACAGGTGAGGGCCCTTCAATAATGTTGAAGAGGGGCCAAAAATATGATCTTTTACAGTTTAGTACCAGACCCAAAACAGTATACAAGTATGCTCAAAATACCATGCAAAAATGAGGCCAAAAAGAGAGCTACAACACAAAGTATACAAAAAATGCCTCAAACAGGAAAAGACCCTTAATGAAACATGAATAGAGGGTCAAAATATGGCCATTTTCAGTTCGGACCAAAGTCCAAAAACAGAAGCACAATAGGCTAATAAATCATGCAAAAATGGGGGCCAAAAGTGGATATCAAAGCAAGTGACACATGGAGGGTTCAAACAGTGATGAGCCCTTCTACAATGTTGAACAAAGGCTCAAAATAAGCCTATCTCTAGTTAGGGTTGGAGCCCCAATATGCAAGCACAAGGAGCTAGAATATAGACCAAGAAAAGAGCAAAAAGAGAGAAAATGAGACTTACCCTTGAAGACTAGTCTTTCATCAACTCTTGGTCCAAAATCTGAGCTTTCAACCTCTTCAAAAGAGTCCCAAAGTTCTAAAATGGAGGATGGAGGTCTTGTGCTATGAGTTGGTGTGTAAAAATGGTGTAAGAATCAAAGGGTTTTGATGGTTAAAATGTAGAGAGAGAGAGATTTAATGTGAGAACTCCACAACAAAATTTTCTAACCCCTAAAACACAGCTGGGGGGTCTATTATATAGACACAAGAGGGTGGAAAAGAAGGGAAAAAATGGGAGGGAAATGAAATTCAAATTTCCCCCCAAAATTGGCCTAAAAGGGAGATAAAGGGGCAAGTGATAGTATGAGATCTCAAACAGCAAAAGGTCCTTAATTAAACATGAAAATGACCTCAAAATATGACTATCTCAAGTTCGGGTCGGAGCCCAAAAATGCATAATGAAGGTTCGGGAGCCAAAACACGCAGTTCGGGGCCCCGAAAGTGGGCTGTTAGGCAGCGGAAGTGGTGTCCGACCACGAAGTTGGTCTATTGGACCACAGTGTCCCTCAAAATGGAGGAAATAAGAAGTGTACCAAAAACCGGAGCAAACGGAGGTGGTTAAGCGGTCCCGAACCAAGGCATATGGTCGTTGGCTCCGAAAAACCAGAAATCGGGCTCCAAACGGGAAAAATGGCCTACGACCACGAAACGTAGCCTACGGCCACTAAGAGATGATCTACGAGACCTCTCCCTCCCTTCGAGAAGAGAAAACAGAGAAAACGGAGCCTGGTTCGTAAACCGAGGCAAAGCACAAAAGAGTCCGGAAGTCCGGAGGCAAGGCTCGCAGCTGAGACTCCGCAACCTCAGAACGAGCACAATATGCAACATCACCAAGCGCTCAATCGGTGACGTCTGAGTCTTAAGGTCGGTAAAAAATGGGGTGTCTACAACTCTAAGCTAGGAAAACAAAGTTAGAAAAAAATATGCATGATCCTAACTATACAAAATGCCTAATGCAACATATACAATATGCTATTTAATAGGCTCGGCTATCCAAGATGGCATATGAATGCAATAATTTGAGAACATGCTTTGAAACACATATTCAAATAAGTATTGAAATACAATGCAGTTTGAATGACGCGCCGAGCCTCGGTGCATGCAAAACAAATGAATGATGCAAACATGCAAGCATAAGGTATGCTAATCAAAATGTGTTCCTAATCCAACCATCGAAAGCTGATAAATAAAAGGGAGAAAGATGTAGGGTTGGAAAACATACACACACGCACGCACACTTATTACAACATTGCACCCTCTCGAAGGAGGGTCCGAATAAATAAAAGCTAAGCTACTCTAAGCTAAGCTAATCAAACTAATCTAATTAAACTAAATAGACAAATTATCATAAAACAAAATAAAGAAATAGCTAAGCTAAGCTACTCTAATTATTACAACACTTAACTAATTAACAACTAGTTAATTAAATTACAAATTCATGCTAACTAAACATGTAAAGCATTAACTACACTGCCTCAGCTCTGCTTTAGGAAGTTGAATATGCATGCACTCGGTTTTCGCTCCGAAAAGCCCACTGGTTTGCTCTTGAGAGGCTTTGTTTGCAGGGTTACTCCAAGAATTTTCTGCTCCACCTTACCAAAAACTTGCTGAGGATTGCAACAGTGGCCTGCCGGGCATGGGTGATTGCTGCCGACCATCTGCCGGCCAAAAATGTGCCATGCCAGCCAGGGATGAAGCACTACCAGCCATCAGTGAGCCACTGCCGGCCACTGGTGTGTCGAATCACCACAGTACAGCAGAGCACAAACATAGGAAAATAGAGGGTTTTCCAAGGATACGTTTGTACTGTGCCCCTCCTTATCATCTCAAAACATCAAAGGAGTGGCACTCTTAGATTCAAAACCACCAATCAAGCATTTTCAATGCATGATAACCAAAGATCCAAGTTGTACACTTTCAATAGATGCACAAGAACAAGACTCTAGACCACTACCTTGTCATGGATGATCAAAGGCAATGGAGACCAAGGAGATTGGCTCATTTCGTCACTTTGAGTATGAAATGCTCCAATCTACCTTGTGTTCAATATAACGTCCGATTGAACACAATGCAACGCAACACAACATGCTTATCTTGGTCATGTTTTACTTGTCTAATTCTTGTTTACCCATTTTATATTACCAAATCATTCTTTAACCGGTTAAGTCCAAGATGAGTGTCCTCTAATGAGAGAGGGGTCAACCAAAGGATGATTTAAGACATGAGAGAGATCATGCCGTTGGTTAGTAGAAACCTTCAAAAGAGGATTAAAACCATTAAGCACAAGCTTTATCCCAAGCTTAAACACAACCTTAAGGTTAACCAATCCTCAAAACAAATGGAAAAGTGAAAAAATGAGAGAGGTTGCAAATATTTCAATGCTGAAATGGCTTGAAAAATGATGCTATAACATGCAAGCAACTCATGCACAACATGTTCAAAAGCTAAGAACACCAAACTAGTGAAGAGCACTACACTATAGGCATGCAAAACAAAGCTCACAAGGGACAAACACTTTATAACAGTCCTAAAACAGTTTAAAAGGAATCCTAAAACATGCTTGAAGTAAGCTAAAAAAAGACTAGAATGAAGGGCCAACACATAGCACAAAACTAGACTATTAAGCACAATTGCACTACAAGTATACAAAGCAAGCCTCAAGTAGCCAAACCAGCTCAAAACAGAGCTAAAGCTAGTCAAAAAAGTAGCAAAAACATGCTGAGATCAAGTCACAAAATGGTACAAAAACATGCTTACATGTTAGGCCATCTATACTTACAAACAAGACACAAGGAGAGGAGGCTACCCCCTCTTATTTTGGACTTCAAAACAAAGTTATTATCACTGAAAATCCCCTGGAATTCAGTGGTTAAAAGGCCAAAAAAAAGTTGTGTCAAAAGCTTTGAAAAGATGTCACAACACTTAACCAAACAAGCTACAAAAAGGGTGGACCACCCCTAACTCTAAAACAAACCCCAAACCACCATTTTAAACCATAAAAACAGAGATTTTAGAGGTCAAAATTAGTCTCAAAATAGCATGCAAATATGGCCAAACAAGTATTTAAATTGAGCTAAAAATACAAGTATTCTACCTCTTTGAAGACAAGATGCTATATAGGCAACAAAGGCAAGCCAAACCAAGCTAAAACCCTTTTTTAGAGCTCAAACAAGACCTCAAGCAACCTTAACACAAAGATGATCAAGGGTTTCTATGTACAAGTGTAGAGAATTTAAGCTTTAAGGCAAAATATCTAGAGAGAGAGGATTCTGGAGAGAGAGAGAGAGAGAGAGAGAGAGAGAGAGAGAGAGAGAAAATTATCTTCAAAATTTCCAACCTTGAGCATGCAAGAGGAAGGCTTCTATATATATATAGAAGATACAAAATCCTCTCAAAGAGATCCAACCATCCACGTGCAAGAAGATGGCCTAACTTGTGGAAACAACTAGCACAAAATATCTAAAAATATCTGCTGATACACTGGTAGCCGGCCGGCCATCAGTGATGGCCAGCTAGGGCTCATTGATGGCTGGCAGGGCACATCAATGGTCGGTAGGACAAAATCCATGGCCGGCAGTGCCTAAAAGTGGTCGGCAGTGCACCAAAAGCAACATGCTAGAAGGACCAAAACATGGTCCAAAAATGAGATAGAATTGATGCAGGGTTTGGAAAGCTCAAACCTGTGGCGTTTTGCCACGAATTTCGAGCGCCCGACGAGCAATCAAACCTGTCACTAGATATACCTGTAAGAACATCCAAGTCTTGAGGACGATCAAAAATGGGGTATCTACAATGTGAAGCAGAGAGACCGTCTCTCTCGGTGTGAGAGAGGGAGACGGGTGAGTAAATGAGTGAGAATGGTGTGAGCTCCTCCTCTATTGTAATCTTTCTGTAATCTCTCCATTGTTATAGTGATAATCGGTTACTCTCTTGTGGACGAAGGCATTGAGGCCGAACCACGTTAAATATGGTGTTTCTTTGAGTGTGGGTGTGTTTTTCTGCTTGGTATAATTTCTAGAAGGTCTTGGGCGAGATTCCCGATTTTCAACAAGTGGTATCAAAGCCTCGTCGGTCATTTTCGGAACAAAAACAGAGTATTTTTTGAAACTGCCCAGAAATCAAGCTACTTGAAATCAGGTTTTAAGCATTACCGAAGCCAGGTCTCGATGAGAGGAGTCCAGAAATGCAAAGCAGAGCCCCAGAGGAGCCCACACGCGCTCTCACGCGCCTCCTGAATAAAAAGCGTGAGGTTTACGCGCAGGTACACGCTCCACGCACTGTCGAAGGAAGAAGACCAGTGGGAAGGCGCGTGGGTATGACATCAACGTGATGTCACCCCGCCAAGCCGTCGTTGATCGGAGCCGCTAACTGAGCCGAGCTAGAGCCGAGCCGCATTGACCACGCCGTTGACCATGCCGTAGACGTCAGCACACGGAGTATGGATCCAGTGCGACGCGGCTAAGGTGTAGCCACAGATCTAAGGCGTCCAAACTGTTTTCCAACTATTTGGAGTACTCGGGACACATCTGTATGGTTAGATTTTGGAATCAGAATTTCTGTAAAAGGAAAGAAATTAAAGTGGCAAACGGCGTCAGGTGCAGTGGACAAAATATTTTGTTGAAACACGGAATATTTCCTCATCTTCTGAAAATTGCAATTTGGCCCAAGAATTTTCAAAAAATTGTGGTGTGGCCTAGCTTTCGAGAATAGTTTTCAATGAGGTCCTTAGAAGTGTAGCGAAGGTTAGTCCTAGCTAAACGGACCGTTCCGGACGTAACCGCAAGGTCAGAATAGTGAAATTCTGAACGATTTTTTGATGATTGTCAAAATATAGGAGTTTGTTATCTTCAATAGTCGAAGAAAGGTTGCCGGATATTGTGAAATGCTGCTGATTCACTGAAGATGTTAGAATAGACAGATTTTGACCAGATTGGACAACCAGATACAGATCAGGATAGATCATTGGAGACCAAAGGAGACCAGACTTGATAAAATGGTAAATCGAGGGAGATCAAGATTGGTCATGGGCGATCAGAGACTTGTAGAGATGATTATCTCCGGAGTTCATTGGAAGAACTGGTTTATAACGCCCCAAATTTCTAGCCCAAATGATAATACAACAATCATGGCTCTTTCAAGGAAAACCGAATATAAATCTCCAAACTTACATTACATAATACAATAGTTTCTCATGCAACAATATATTAATCCAACAACAAGTAAATAAATAATTAAATACCCCCAAGGGTTTACAAGTTTCCAAGGCTTGAGCCTGGTTACACAAAACGGTTATTTAAACCCACACGCATACAACCCTTGGCTTACACACAGAGTCACAGTAAAATGAGAGTCTCATACTCTCAAGACACATTTCCTCGCCTTTAGTTAGGCAGCATCACCACATCTTTTCCTGCACAAAAATCCCATAGGGTAAGCATAAAGCCCAGTAGGAAATCCTTAACAAAGTATATACATTTTATACAAGTCTCAAGAGGTGAAATGCACATGCCATGCTATGCCATTTTGAAAGAAAATCACATCTTCCTCTTTGAAAACAATCATGCTCAATGATGTCATGCAATTTCAATTCTTCAAAACTTAACAATTCATTTCAAGAGCGGTAAATACGACTCTGGTGATCCCTGGGTCGGTGTTTGGAAGTAGACTATACAAGTACTACCAATTTGTCATTTTTACCAGTATTAACCAGAAGGCTCGACACCTATCTGCGCAGGTTTTCGGTCTTTCACCCCAGACTCTCAGGCCAACTTATTTAATATCATCTACACCACCTATCAAGATTTACCAACATATTTACTCAAAAACCATTCCATGAAAATTTGTTTCCCAACATTCTTTTCTCAATGCAAATTTTCAAATCAACTTTCAAAGTTTAATGTAATCAAATGAATTGCTATGCCAATAACACAAGATGAATATAAATACTTTTTTTTCCAATTCATCATCCAAGGAATAACACAATTCCCTCTTCTCAAGTATCCTCAACAATTAGTCATTTCAAGACTATTTCAACATTTTCAACAATAATTTCCAAAATGAACAACAATTGATATATTCCCTGAAATTCATCATTTATATAAATATGAATAAGAAAAGTTTCAAATATCCATTTATTTTGACACACAAAATAAATATAACAATATCATTCATGAATTTTCAGTCTCTTTTAAAAAAATCCTCAAATTCTGGGTTTTCTCACCAAAACTATACACCTCAAATCTTTTGAAAGAAAACTTTTCAAAAATCATCTTTACTTCAATCAACGAAAATCAAAACTCATAAGATCATTTTAAAAGAACAAGAGACAAACCCACTTTCAAAATCGCTAAACTTCTTGAATCAACAATCAATTTTCAAAGCTATCGAAAGATGATTTCGAAAATCATATAGATCTTGCAAATATATATATAACTCTAAGAAAATTCCTACATCAAGTTTTGAAGAAGAAATGAGATGAAACCCCCAAAATCAACAGTGTCGAAACTCAATCTTCACCGCACACAACGAAGCCCTTGAGAAGTTAACCAACTTTGATGAAGAACTTATGGCAAAACTCTAATGGATCTTGAGAAATCAAGGTTTTGATCCAATTTGGCGTAGGGAAATGTAGAAAGAAGGGAGAGGAAATGGTTTGTAGACAAAGAGAGATATACAAAAGTGATCTGAAATATTAGATTCACGAATTAATATAACATGGTCCGCTCGAGCGTAGAAAGCCCCGCTCAAGCGTCAAATATACTTTCCCAATACTTTTGTAGATAGGTCAAACTTCTGAAACCAAATATTCTCCGCTCGAGCGCATAAACGGCCGCTTGAGCGGATAAGCAACTTCTAATGCATTTTGCATTTTTGCTTCGGGGGGGCTGTCCCTCAACCTTACTAGGGCGCTACCCCCTGGAGCCCCACGAGCTGACCAGGTGACTTGATCCCCGCCAGGGCACTACCCTTGGACCCACCAAGGGGCGCTGTCCCATGGACTCCCGCGAGCTGACTGGGCAGCTCGATCTCCAACATACTCAGTGAAGTGGCAAAACTGGGATTGCTACATGGTTCAATCAGAAGAGAAGACCATTCATCAATGGATAAACGATTTGGCAACAAGTACATGCTCAGGGAAATATTGTGGTAGTTAGAGCTATTGTACACGAGTAGGTATTGGTGGTATGTGGACGTATAGAACAATAGTTGCAGAGAAGCATACTAAGCGCAGAAGCACAAATGTAGACGTGCAGTAGTGCAAAGGTACGCTAGAGTGTCGTACGGAGGCGTGAGAAGAGTGTGTAGCAACAAGTTGTTGAAAGTTCATAGGAACTTCCAGACAGAGAAATTAAGACAGATAAAATGCCAAGGAGTGGAAAGTTTCTTTTCTCTATCATGGTTTCTTTAGTTCCATGGCAGCGGGGGATAGAGTTGATGCGGATCTCTCAAGCGAGCTCGACGCAGGGAGACTAGAAGCCATGGGTGTGAGCACTATGCAAGGAATTGTATAGTTGATGATGCTTTGACAGATGGAGCTACTGTCAACCATTAATCTACTGGACATCAAATCAGGGATTGCAAAAGCATAGACAACGAGCATATGTGGAAACGCTAGGAGGTTGTTCAGAAGTGCAGAGGGTAATGGCTGATAGTTCAGAGGAAAGCTCCGAGCAAAGAAAACCGAGGACGTTGATGGAACAAACGATGAGTTTTTTGTTGTTTCAATGATTGGTCGTGCGAGGTGATGCATAACAATCAAGGGCATCTCAGGCAGGGGGTGCAGGACATCCAATCAGGGGGTGTCAGATACCTTGGTTACGCAAGTTCAAGCATAGCAAGGGAAGACATCTGATATAGGAAGCGTGGAAGAGATTTGTGGGAGATAGGAGCAGAGGCTCTTTCCAAATCAGAGAGTAGTGTAAGTTGAGTTGAAGATATAGGATTCCCTCCTCCTCTTGTATCTTTGGTGTGTTATCTCTAACTTCAAGGGGTGAAAGCGTTTCAGTGAGGAGATGCAGACTATGTTGATTTTTTGAGCGTGACAAGATTAGCAACATTGTGTGCTGTGGATCACTTCACATGGGTTGAGGGGGTGATTTGTTGAATAGATCTATCACCCCATATGAGGGGTGATTCTCTTCACATGTGAAAACACAACACACCAAGTCAGGAATGGAGGCTGCCAACCGACAAGCCATAAAAATGGACGGCCACTGAAAGTAGAAGAAGAGGGCTGGCAGCCAGCTCACATGGAAGACTCTCTCTCCTATCATTATGTGTATAAATGGAGAGGGTGAGAGAGTGAGATAGAGAAAACCAAGAAAGAGTGCGAGATGTGAGGCAGAGAGACCGTCTCTCTCGGTATGAGAGAGGGAGATGGGTGAGTGAATAAGTGAGGATGGTGTGAGCTTCTCCTCTATTGTAATTTTTTTGTAATCTTTCCATTATTATAGTGATAACCGGTTACTCTCCCGTGGACGTAAGCATTGAGGCCAAACCACGTTAAATATGGTGTTTTTTTGAGTGTGAGTGTGTTTTTCAGCTTAGTATAATTTTTGAAAGGTCTTGAACGGGATCCCTGATCTCCAACATTTTTAACTTACAAAAAGTTAAATCAAACAAATTCAAAGCCCAAGATAACTGATCATAACTCAATTTAACTAAAACTTTTAACCATCCTTAATAAGTGGTTATTTCATGTTAATATATATAAATTGTAATTGATGAAGATGGTCAAACCCATTATTTTACGTTGAGAATAGGAAAGACAACAAGGGCATACAAGGCATAACATTTAGTAAGTAACATGAATCACATAAGGGGCAGCTCTAACTAGGGTATTAAAAAAAAAAATTTAAAATTTTTTTTAAAAAAATTCATTAAATATTAAAAAGATATAAAAATTTAATATATTTTTTTTTGTATTTATTAAATTTTTAAAGATATATTGACAAGTATTTTATTTTTTAAATATATCTAAATTAGCATAACATTTAGTAAGTAACATGAATCACATAAGGGGCAGCTCTAACTAGGGTATTAAAAAAAAAATTTAAAAAAAACTTTAAAAAATTCATTAAATATTAAAAAGATATAAAAATTTAATATATTTTTTTTTTGTATTTATTAAATTTTTAAAGATATATTGACAAGTATTTTATTTTTTAAATATATCTAAATTAGGTACATTTAAAAAAAAAATTGACTAAAACATTAAAAAAATTGAAAACTTAAAACCAAATATGTTGAAATATTATTCAAAATGGCACATACTTCATATTCATACACCATAGGGCACGTAAGCATACTGACGTCATGAACCAACGGTATCTGTAGGAGAATTTTGAACCTTGAGCGAGCACCAACACAAGAAAAAGGAAAATGCCCCGGAGCTCTAATTAGAGGTGAAAAAAGACAGTTTTAACGAGCTGTCACCCATTTAAAAAAAAAAAAATAGTGAAGTAGAAGAAAAAAAAAGTAGAAAAAAAGACAAATTAGAGCTATTTTAGTGCTCTTTTTTAGAGCTCGGGAGCATTACTGCAAGAAAAAATACGTTTCTATTACAATCACAGAAATCAAATATCAAAATAAATATTAAATATATATGTAAATGAGCAAAATTTTATAAAAGTTACTTAAGAGAAACACTTCTAAATAATTTTATTGGTCCATATATATTATGTATTTAATTCTGTGATTGATTTTTGTATTTCTAAATAAAGAAGAATGAGACACCTTAACACTCCATTTGATTGGATGATTTGGAAAGGGATTTAAAACAGAAAGGGAAAAGATATGTGAAATATGAATAAAATATATCTAAATTATACCTAATTTTACACATTTTTTTTTTCTTTTCTAAATATCTTTCCAAATCTCTTAATCAACCACAGTATAAAAGGATAAAAAACTTCAATTAGAAAAGAAGAATCAGTCCTTGACAACAAAAGTTAGTTGGAATTAGTTCACCAACTGACAATATAATCTTTAAGGTAACTTCGTAAAAATGTTATGGAAAAGATATATACTTGCATTAGAGATTGATAAAAGTATGAAACAAATCACTCAAATTCCATTAGCAATGAGTTGGTAATTTGCAATGGGCTGCTAATTCATGTTGCTATTTTTAAGTTAAATTTTTTTAAGGTAAATTATACAAATAGTCCCTATAGTTTATACGATATATCAATTTGGTTTCTGTTATTTCAGTTTGCTCGATTTTGCCCCTTAATTTAACGGATTGTTTCATTTTAGTCCAATAAATGATGGCTGCTAAGTTTGGTGGATGAAAAACTATGTGTTAATTTGGTCCATATAGTTTACATAATGTGTCAATTTAGTCCTTATCAAAATAAGCAAATTAGAACAATAGGGACCAAATTGACACGTTGTGTAGATTTTTCATCTACCAAACTAAACAACCGTTATTTATTAGACTAAAATGACACAATCAGTTAAATTAAAGGGCAAAATCGAGCAAATTGAAACAATAAAGACCAAATTGACACATTGTATAAATTACATGAATCATTTGAATAATTTATCCAATTTTTTTCCATAGAATATTGATTCTCAACAATTGCGTGGAAAAAAGGTTCTTGGTTGGATTTTTAGTAGAGTTGTTTCAACATGTATCATAATCAAATTTATAAATTTTTCTTATAAATTGATGTAACGTTTATGAATAATATTATATGTATCAATTAATATATTAATTAGTGTACCAATTGATGATGTGACATAATTTATAAAGTTTTTAGTATTTGGATTTTGTATAATAAGTATGGTCAATAATAATGTCATAACTAGTATTGATATACTAGTTACTATACTAATTGATATATGTAACACCACCGTTTATTATGTTAGTTTACTAAGTCTCGCTTCTCTTTTTCTTGTACTATGATAGAATGGAAATATGTAGTAATGATGCACTTAACGTCATGCCAAATAAGAGATCGCTTCATTTATCAAGACAACTCTGGGTCTTTACTGAGTCCCAATTCTTATATATATATATATATATATCTTGTCAATCAGTAAAAATTATTTACACTATAAAGACAATTATGTTTAAATAATCATAATTTAACAACTACATAAGTTCAACAAAAAACCCATAATGCGGTAAGATCCATTTCTTCTTGTTTCTCTTTTTTTTGTCAGCCATTAAGAAATTATTTATAATATAAAGATAAGGGTTTTTTACCAGCCTGTTTCAATAATTCAATCTATTACCCATTAGTCCTAAGTTTTTATCTCATGCATCAGGAACTCCTGTTATATTTTTTTATCCCAATTTTGCCCCTGTTGTTATACTGCCAGAGCCATTGATGAATTAGTGGTGTTGGGGAACATGAGAACTGCTAGAGCTATTGATGAATTCGTTGGTGTTGGTGAACATGAGAACTGCCTTTGTGGCCCTTGGATTTTAAAGAGATGGTGTTAGATCTGAGAGAGATCAAGAAAATCGACATGAATAGAGATGGAATGTATCGATATTGACAAGTTCCAGAGCCATTCATGAATTCGTTGGTGTTGGTGAATATGAGAACTGTCTCTGTGGCCTTTGCATTTGAGAGAGATGATATTAGATCTGAAAAAGATCAAGAAAATCGACATGAATGGAGATGAGTGTGTCGACATTGACAAGTTCAAAACTCTGTATTGTTTGAACCAGTGATAAATTTGTTTCAACCAGTTATAAATTTGTTTAAATCAGTGATAAATTTGTTTAAACTAATGATAAATTTATCACTGTTAAATTTATTAAAAAATTTACAAATAACAGACTTGATTTGAGAGAGAGAGAGGGAGCATCACAACAAATTTATCACTGAATTAAGTAACAAATTTATCATTTATAAATTAAGTAACAAATTTATCACTAAATCAAGTAACAAATTTATCAGATCAGTTACACGTTTGTAGAAGATGAACAACACCTTTCAATGTACTAATTGGACACTTTGCATCCCAAATCGGTGATGGAGGAAGATGGTGGCAATGACGATGTCGAAGATGGTAGATTGGTGATGAAGGAAGATGGTAGATCGATGATGGAGGATTAGGATGTTGAAGCTAGCTGATGAATAATGGGGGAGGAGCAATGGTGATGGAAATGAAAGAGAAAGAAAAAGAGAGGAGATGATGGTTGGTGATAGAGAAGGATGAGGAAATGGTGTGTCAGTGACAGAAATAGGAGAGAGAGAGAGAGAGAGAGAGAGAGAGAGAGAGAGAGAGAGAGATGTGTTTGGGTTTAAGGTAAAATCACTTAACTAAATGTAAGAGGTAAAAATGAAAGATGAGCTAAATTATTTTGGGTCAGGACTTTTTAGGAATTAAGTCCGGTCCAAAGGATTGCCCCGTAACTCCCTTTAAAGATAATTACATCCAAACAATTATAACCCAATAACTATAGAAGCTCAACAACCAACCCATAATGGGTTGAGACTCATTTATTCTTCTTCTTTCTTTTGTTTTTTGTTTTTTGTTTTTTTATTTTTTTTTCCTTTTTGTCAATTGTTAAAAAATTATTTATAATATAAAGATAATTATCTCTCGAAGTCTCAACATCCAACCCCATACGAGCATCTGCATCAAGCTTGCTATATTAGTTTTGGAACTATATTAGCTAGATAAGGTCCAAAAGAACCCTTGCATCAGACTAGTTATAACAAAATAAATTTTGACATTGTTACAGTACATCGTTTGATGTAGTGGTCGACCACCAATTCATCCACCCGGTTGACCACATAATAAATGGAAAAACTTAGTAATTTTCACTAGGTGGTCAACCACCCGGTCGACCACCTAATATCTCTCAAAATTGGGCAATTTTCACCAAGTGGTCAATCGGATCGGCCACCTAATATGTCTCAAAACTAGGCAATTTTCACCAAGTGGTCAACCACTTGATTATCCACCTGGTCAACCATCCAATATCTCTCAAAACTGGACAATTTTCACTAAGTGGTCAACCACTTGATCATCTATCCGATCAACCACCCAATAAAAAATAAATATTTTATAAAATTAAATTTTAAAATAGAAAACCTGATGAAGTGTGTAAACAAAATACTTATTAAAATACAAAAGTAAATTTTTAATTATAATTTAATTCAAATTTACTGATTCTTAGTTGTTATCCATATTTCTATAACATTTTTTTTTATCAGCGGAAGTCACATGAATAGAGCAGGTAAATACTAGGAAAACAATTGGAAATGAGTTTCCGGAGATAGCAATATTGATGGAATAATATAGTTAGTTATGGTGGTTGATTTATATTAAAATAACTAACAAAAAGTCTCGGATTGATTTATATTAAAATATAAGCAAAATCACTTTTGTGTTTGACGATTAAAAAAGTTAATAAAATATGTATTTGTGAATAATATTTTCTCAAAGAGGATAAGTGTTTGATTTTTTTCTCCAATATAATGAGTCAGCAAGTTAGTTAATTTAGTACGAGGCCAATTGGGACTACACATGTATATCATGTGTTTGATACTAACTAACATAATATTAAAGTGTAAAAAAAAATTAAAATAATAATAATAATAATAAAGTGTAATTGATTGTTGAATTTATTCACTACAAGAAAATGCATTTTTGCCGACCACTTTTAGCTACCAAAACTAATTTAGTCGCCAAAAGTGTGGGAATTGGCTACCAAAAATAATTTTAGTCGCCAAAAGTCAACTTTTTAGCTACTAATTTTTTTTAGTAGGGGAATGTTGATTATTGGCTACTAAAAAAAATTTAGTAGCTAAAGATATTACAATTGGCGACTAAAAAATTATTTAGTAGCTAAACATATCACAATTGGCGACTAAAAAAACTTTAGTAGCTAAAGACCCACTTTCGCTACTAAATGTTTGGTAGTAGCGAATGTAAATAAAAAAATTAATTTTTAATCTTCCCCACAAAGATTTGGTCGCCAAATGTCAACTTTCCGCGACCAAAGTTCTTTTAGTCGCTAAAGACCCACTTTCGGCTACTAAATGTTTGGTAGCCGAATGTAAATAAAAAAAATTAATTTTTAATCTTCCCCGACCAAAGTTTTGGTCGCCAAATGTCTACTTTTGGCGACCAAAGTTCTTTTAGTCGCTAAAGACCCACTTTCGGCTACTAAATGTTTGGTAGCCGAATGTAAATAAAAAAAATTAATTTTTAATCTTCCCCGACCAAAGTTTTGGTCGCCAAATGTCAACTTTCCGCGACCAAAGTTCTTTTAGTCGCTAAAGACCCACTTTCGGCTACTAAATGTTTGGTAGCCGAATGTAAATAAAAAAATTAATTATTTACATTTTTATTTTTATTTATATTTATATTTATATTTATATTTATATTTTTATTAAGAGGTTGTACACCCACCATCCAAAAATATTAATTTTTTTAAAAAATTAATTATTAAAATAATATGAATTTCTTATTTTGTCCTTTTTTTAAATCCATTAATAATAAAAAATTTACAATTATGACAATTGATATTTCTAAAAAAATATACTATCAAAAGGTAATTTTGATAAATTAATATTTTTAAAATGTAATAATTGTATTATAAAAAGAAATTAAATTATGAAAATAGACTATTATTTTGAGATGAATCTTTTGATTAAACTATTTATACTTTTTACATCATCATATTTCAATAACACTAATAAATTAAGAATAAATCAAAATTCACAAATAAAAGACAAAATATCCCAATTATTTATCATTTCAATAAAATTTTCAATATTATTACCAGTACTAATAAAAGACAAAACATCCGAAGAAGAATGACATATATATTTTTTTATACTGTGAGCCATTTTATGTATAAAATGATATATATATATATATATTCAAAATTCAATGGCAAAAAATAATATTTAGAGAAATAGGGGGGCCATGGCCCCCCATAGTCTTCTCCTAGTTCCGTCCCTGATACCCAAGACAAGAAGATTTTTTTTTTGGAAAACACAAGACTTAATATATTGCACATCCGATAATAAGTTGTCAATTAAAGTACATCGAGTATAAAATAGATCTCAAAAGGATAAAGAGAATCTCCACGTAGGGATGATACGAGTTTCCACATAAAGAGAAAATAAACCTCCATGTAGGGAGGAGAAAACCTCTATATAGAGAGATATTATTGAGAGAAAAAATAAACACAAAACAAACATTACCAAACACTTTCACGATCCGTTCATCGTCACAATTGGTAACTATGATATCTTAATTCTTATCTCTAAATTACAAAATAAAACATTATAGATCTAAGATGGTCGTCTAGTAAATAAAAGCAAGTTTAACAGCATTGGATCTCGATCAAGAATCAAAATATGAGTAAAGATCTGAAAGTTTTATGGTGACAAACCGATGATGTAGATGAGAGTAGTGGTAATGGATTGCTTTAACTTGAACTACCTGACATATTATTTCTTTCCTTTCAATTGCACCTGTGTTACATGGACCATTATCCCTCCTACCTCTGGTTTAGTAGTTCATATTCAAACCATGGGTTTTCATTCAATAGTTGATATCCGAAACCCCAATGGTGTGGAAGTGTGAACTGAGCAAAAATGACCAATGGTGTGGAAGCTTCTCATATTTGATAGCAGAGTGGTTTTCTGCTTCTCATATCAAGGGGGAGATCCAATGATGGACAGGGTGTTTGATGAAATGCCTCAAAGAAGAATTCATCTTAATTGCAAATCAACTTTACATAGTGTCTGTCTGTCTCTTTGTCTCTCTTTGTCTATCTCTTACTCATATCTTGTTTCTCTATGTCTCTATCTCTTTCTCTTTTCTACTCTGTCTCTGTCTTTATCTCTGTCTCTCTATTTCTAAATTTTGTAATTTTTTTTTCATAAACTGAGTCATAAAACTCCAATAAAGTAAAAAGCATAAACAATAAATAAAATTAAAAAATATTAATTTAACAAGCCTGATCTATTTTTCACATCTCTTTCTCTCTCTGTCTGTCTCTCTCTATATCTCTTTCTCTCTTTATCTCTCTCTCACTTATCAGTCTTCTCTCTTTCTTTCTCTCTCTGTTGCATTTGTATGTCTCTCACTCTTCTGTCTCTCTCTCTCTCTTTCTTTCTATGTGTCTATCTGTCTGTTTATCTCTCTCCCCCATTGTGTTCACATTGCTTACTCTCTCCCCTCTTTATCTCTCTTCTCTCTATCTTTCTCTATGTCTCTCTCGTTCATCTCTCTTCTCTTTATGTCTTTCTTGCTCATCTCTCTTCTCGCTATCTCTCTCGCTCATTTCTCTTCTCGCTATCTCTCTCTGTCTCTCTCGTCCAGCTCTCTTCTCTCTATGTTTCTTTTCTGTCTATCACTCTCTCTCACCACCCATCTCCTCTACCACCTTCACCACTACTGCAAACACCATTCCACCACCACTATTACTTCTACTGTCGCTACTTCAACTCTACGACTACCATTACTACTACTACAATTTGAGGGATCTATAAAAGTAATTGGCGATTTAATGCTAATTGAACTGAATGCCTAAAATTTCAAATGTCGTATATATTTTTTAGTTATGCGTTAATGATTTTGACTGTTAAGAATTGCAGGGATCCAAAATGATTTTGATTGCTAAGATATGCAAGATTCCAAAAAAAACAAAAAACACGAGTTCAGCTGGCTCATAATTTTTTAAAAAAAATAATTTCCTTATTTTTCATCTCTTCTCTTTATCTCTCTCGCTCATCTCTCTCTCTCTATCTTTCTGTCTATCTATTTTTCACTACTACTGCTACTACTACTACCATTACCTCTCTTTCACCCCTGCCACTCCATTTACACTACCACTATCACAACTTCACCACTAATCTCTTTCGCCTTCACCACTAATCTCTTTCGCCATCACCACCACCACCACCACCATCATCTCTTATCCACCACCTTCATTGACTACAGAAAATTAACTTTTATTTTAGTGAAAAATATTTTTCATTAAAATATATATTACCCCTACTTCTACAAAATATTTTTCATTAAAATATTTTTTAGTATTAATTTTTTCCTTCTTTTTTTTTTAATTTTCTTTCTTATTTTATATATATATATATATATAATATAACAATATAAGAAAATAAGAAAATAGATTTTAAAATATATTGTTAAGATTTTAACAATATAAGATTTTAAAAAATTAATGTTGGTCTTTGGCGACCAAACTTTTAGTCGCGAAAGGATGATTTTCAGCCCCCAAATCTTCAACACATTCTAAAATAATTGGAGGGAAACCGACTAAATTTAGGAGGGATTTACAAAGCCCCCAAATCTTCAACACATTTCATTCTCTCTCTCACTCAAGAAGACGAAGATCTGGAGCGCCATGGGTTACCACTATCGTGCGCTCGAGAAGCTCTATCTCAAGCGCATGTCCGCAGGGCGACGAAGATCTGAGCGCCATGGGTTACCACTATCGTGCGCCGAGAAGCTCTGTCTCAAGCGCATGTCTGTCAGGGCGAAGATCTGGAGCTTCGGCCGATTCGTTTCTATTTCAAAGAGCTCGTGCTTATGTCTGCGATGGCTTGGTACCGATGGTCTCATTTGTGATTGCCAACAACTGCAGGTTAGTGTAAATATTTAGGGGTTTTTGTTCTCTATATCAATTGCTCTAATTCTAGATCTGTTTTGGTAATTTGTAATTAGATGTTCTTGATTTGATATATATATATATTGACAGAGATCTTTGAACGATTTGAAAAGGGTTTGGGTCAATTTTGCCTTTTGATCTGTTATTGTTTTGTATGAAGTTCAATGACGTTATCTGAACCCTGAACTATACATTGTGGGTTTGCTTGGGTTTGCTTGGCTCTAATTGAATCCCCAACTGAAAGAGGTGTGAATTTACAGTGGAAAATTATTATGTGATTACCACATATATGCCTCTCATGATATGATTTTTATCTCAGGCAACTTTGAGTGCTTGATCTGATTGAGGGTTCTTCAAATTTGTGTAGACTTATTATTATAACCATGAAATCAAGAAGAGTAATAACTGCACTTGAAGTTAGTTAAATGGTTGAGAGGATTGTAAATTAATGTTTGTGATGTTACTAAAATTGTTTTTCTGCTATGTTTTTCAGGGACTTGCAATCTTATCTTTCACATCTTAGCCTTTTCCTAGCCCCTGAAAGTAAGAAGTTCTATATCTTGGTGGACAACAGACCATGGCTCAAGGACCTTGGTCCACGGTCTGCACACTTGTGGCAATTGATGGTCACTAAGGTTGCTAGAAATTTTATATTTATTAAATTTTATTATTTTGTTAGTTTTTAATTATTACAATATTTTATTGGTACTAAACCTTCAGTTAGGATTTTCTATAATCCCTAGAAATTGATCCTTATATAATGGTTTAATATACTTGAATACGATTTTGGTATGATGTTGCTTTGCTTTTGTGACTATGATCCCTGGTTCACCCTAATCTTTTCTTCTTCTTAGGGCATCTACAATGGAATGGGTAAAATTGTTTGTTAAAGTGTATATTATATAACAAAAAATGATAAAAGTGGGACTTAAAAATGTGTGTTAAGATGTATTAAGGGTTTGTTAATTTTAGGGAGTGAGTGGTAGTACAATAGATATGTTAAAGTGTGTGTTAAGACATATGTTAAGTATATATATATAATAAATAAAATAAATAAATAGCTACTTACAAGTCGTCTTCTTCAGTTGAGAATATATATCAGTTGACCATGATGATGGACGGAATATATTATATATATATATATATAAATATATTTTATTATATATATATATTTTTCTCTTATAGTCTATCTATAATATAAATAATGTATTTACATTTACATTTTCATTTTGTATTTTTTTTTCAGGCACCCAACTACACTTCCCCAGATTACAGGAATATTGATCTTGGTTCTTCATCCAAATGCAACAACAAGATGACCATGCGACCACCGATCGCAAATACCACACAAGAAAGAGCAGTGAATCGAAGTGAGATTTAAGACTTTTGACTTTCGCACTAGATAGTATTTCATCTAATACAAATTCGATTTTTGTTTTTTTCATTTTTCTTTGTTGCATATTGTATAGTCTTTTTGAGCCATTTGTTTTCTTTTTCAGCTCCCGAGAAGAGGCAGCGAGTACCTTCTGCATATAACCAGTTCATAAAGTAATGAAGATGATATGAGTCTCTATTTACTTATCTGAATTGAATATAACTTTTCTCAATTGTGTTATAAAAGCTTTTGTAGCAATAACTCATTAATTAGTTTTTTCATAACAAAAATGTGTTGTGTAGAGAGGAGATTCAGAGGATCAAGGCCAATAATCCAGATATCGACCCACGGGGAAGCATTGATCTTTGCAAAAAATGTAAGTGGGCATAGAGATTTGTGGGTGTTTTACATACAGAGATTTTATACATAATGATGGGGCATATTAGTTTTTGCAAAAAAATTATAAATTGAAAAATAATTTACAAAAATAATTTTCATAGATAAAGCCTAACAGTAATGATGTTGCAGTGGCATTTTGTTTAAGTTTTCTGTGTAACAATTGTGTAATTAGCATTTGTTCAACCCAGCAAAATATTACCTCTCTATAGCAGAGGCTAGTGTGTTCAATAGATCTAATGAACATATTTTATAGAAGCCATTTTTGGTTTATGACATTGAGAACTACCTCCACGGTTGCGTTAAGAGTAGGTTGTAAGAGAGGACCAATCACCACGGTTGCGTTAAGAGTAGGTTGTAAGAGAGGACCTCCACGGATGAAATGGTAAGTACATCCAAAATTTCTGTAATTTCGTGATACCTACACAATTTACTTTCACATTTAAGTACTAAAATTTACTTAGATAGATTTAGAGATTAAAAAGCTAAAACAAGAACTCATGATGGGTCCATGTTTGGATGTCTTGCATTAGTTAATAGATATTACTGTCCTTGTCTTTTTCTTTTTTTCTAAAAAAATTTGAGAATCTAATAAAATTGTATGGATTCTTTGTATGGATTCTTTTTCTTTTTTTCTAATAAAATTTCTTACTAAAGCGGAATGTGTTTGATAATATTGAGAATCTCGTTCCCGCACATGCCTACCGGAATGTCACATTCTTAGACTGTTTAAGAGTGAAAAAGAAATTTGGGCTCAGAGAGTTTATAAACTTGTATGATTTTCCCGGTTTTCTTTGTTGATTACTACAAATGTTTTGATGACTTCACTGTAGTATCTTGTTCGTAATGAGATTCTCATTGCTTCTCTTCCATTCCTGCCATCTTTATCAGGAAGTTATTGCCTTGTAGGCTTATAGAACCAAAACTGACTTGGTTTGGTTATTTGCTTATGGTTTTGATGATAATATTAGCCATATTTTTTTCATTGAAGATGAAACGAAGTCTGAATAGCAACACCTTCAACATTATCGGATAAAAGAAGAAACACATCTGGCTACTCCTAGAGGGAAGGCGAGGACTTCGCCAAAAATTGACAAGGATGATATCAATATTCTAACTAAAGCTCGGTTGATTTGGAATTGGCTAGGATGAGGAGTATGAATCCACAAGAGGTCAGGCTCTTAGCGATTCTTGAAGCGGTTTGAATATAATTTTTGTTGTGGTACAGAAGTTGTAGGTGTACAATTAATTGTGGTATTTCAGTATTATGTATGAAATTAAATTATTGACGTGAGATTAGACTTGGTTCTTATGAAATTTGTAATATATATATATAAGTGGATGTTTAATATTAATTTTTTGGATGGTTGGAACTGAAATGTGTGTAATCGTTGTTGAATGCTTGATAACATATTTACCGTTGATGGATTATATTGTTTATACAGGGTATAGGTTGTATTAATAATGGATATAAGTGGTTTAGAAAATTTTATTTAAAAAAAAAAAAAAATTGTTAAAGTATTTGGCTACCAAATATTTTGGTAGCTAAATACGTAATCAAATGCTTTTGGCTACGAAACTTTTAGTGGCCAAAAGTAAAATTAAAATTATGGGTAGCACTTTTAGTGACTAATGGTTTAGTGGCTGAAGCGTACCCTTTGGCGACTAAACCAAAATTAGTAGCCAAATGTCTACTTTCGGCCACCAATTAAGTAGTAGTTAAAAGTGATAACTTTTGCCGACGAAAACAAGTTAGTAGCTAAAACCATCATTCGGCGACTAATGGTTTAGTGGCTGAAGCGTACCCTTTGGCGACTAAACCAAAATTAGTAGCCAAATGTCTACACTTTCGGCGACCAAAAAAATATTTAGTCGCCAATACTATCGCCGACAGAGTAAGGGCGACGAGCTTAGCGACGAAAAATTTTGGTCGCTAAAACTTTTGGCGACTAAATAAGTGACTTTTGGCTACTAATATTTTGGTAGCTAAAAGTGACATTTCTTGTAGTGATTATTTTATTTCATATAAATGAATTAGAATCAAACATGAGACCTTTTGCTCCTTCGATCTAACATTTTTGTGATGTTTGGTTAGGGGATTTAGAAAGGAATTTAGAAAGGAAAATGGAAAAGATATGTGAAATGTGAATAAAATATACCTACATTTCACATAATTTTACACACTTTTTCTCTTTTATTTTTCAAATCCATTCCCCAATCCCTCAACTAAATACAACATTTAGGTTCAAAATTTCTTATGTGCAATTAATTTTTGTAGGTCAATTTATACAAGGGTTTTGTTCCAGCTTTAATTGGACCTCCTTACTAGATATTGAGTTATTCAAAGAAAACATCGAACACAATCATCTCATGATTGTGAAATTTATCCCATCTCATGGGAAATGATTACATCCTTTTATCCTATCGAATTTTGTGTGCATGTACATTTTTATTTTTAATTATTTGATTTGTAATCACCAATAATTCAAGAGATTACATAATGTGAAAGAAATTAACTGTACACATTTAATTTCTATTTTAACTTTTTATATACACATTTAGAATTATTGATATAATACGTCTTATGTAACCTCTACTAATATTCAATGGCAATGAATGTGCATGAGATGATACATTAAATTTAGTATAAAAAAATAGTAAATGCCATTAAACCTAAAGGCCTACTTGCTTAATAGGCTATTTTTCAAAGCTCAAATCAATAGGAATAACCAAAAATTGAACCAATTAAATTATTAGAATACCTCACGATCTATTCGAATTAAAGACAATCTTAAATATTTTTTTAGTGTATTTTTTAAAATTTGATTGGAAGTTGAATTTCTGATACATTTTGTACATGCACAACTAATTTAGTTGAATTTGTTGGATTTTAATTTTACACGTGCACACAACATTACTTTAATTGATTTTTTTGTCCATTAGATTTTCGTTGGCTTCTTATTTACTAGAAATATCTAATTACTATTGTACATGCACAACTAATTTAGTTGAATTTGTTGGATTTTAATTTTACACATGCACACAACATTACTTTAATTGATTTTTTTGTCCATTAGATTTTCGTTGGCTTCTTATTTACTAGAAATATCTAATTACTATTTTTTTTTATCAGTATTAATATGTTATTATTATTATTTTTTAAAATATATATATATATATACCCAATATGAATTGGTATCCAAACCCTAGTCTCCTGCTATGAACATTCTCAGCTATTAAGCGATAACTCTAAAACATAGAATCTTGTTGACTACAATTTTAAAATTACATGTAATTTGCATTTTTCTTTTCAAAAAAATAATAATAGTATAAACTAAGATTTTTCATATTAAATTAGACCACCACATATTAATTTTTTTAAGTAAAATTTTGATAAAATTTTCGAGTTTTTGCTTGTCAATAAGTTGTTTTAAACAAAAAAAAAAAAAGTACTATGAATTATCACATCACTTCTTTCTTTTTATTTTTCTGTATAAATTTTTATAAAATGTCAGAAAATTACTAACATAACCAATTCTCAAACCAGCCATAGTATTGGTGAATATTTTTCCTCAAATCAACCTCTCTTTGACTAGTCAAAAATGAGATATACAAACAAGAGAAGACAGACTTTGACAGTTGACCGTTGCCAACGGAAGCTTGATGAGTTCATACAACTAACGTAACCTTGATGACCTCAGTTTACATATTATATAATAATTTATCCAAATTTTAAAACTGAGAATTAATTGGAAAATAATAAACAGTATCACTATGAATTCAGAAATTTTACCTTAAATTTATTAAGAAGCATCAATTTAGGATTTAGATTCATTTATACTTAGACCTTATTCTATATCAATTCAATCGTTACCCTCACAAACATACTACCAAGAAAATTTTGGATAAATTGTTTTTGGACAATAGACTTTCTCAATAAAATAAAATAAAATAAAATAAGAAGAAGCAAAACTCAAGTGAAATTGTGATGATAAATATCTCCAAGGGAATTAGTTAAAGGCAAAACCTCATATGTCTATTCCTTGTATAAAAATTTTTAAAAAAATTAAAATAGAGATTTTATTTTATCCTGTATAATTTACTTCATGTGTAACATGCTTCTCTATATTTTAAAAATAAAGATTTACTTCATGTGTAATATGCTTCTTGGTATTTTAAAAATAAAGATGTAAAACCAAATAGTCTATGGATTAAAATGTAATGTCTAACATTACATCTAAGTTAACAAGTAGTGTAAAATATGTGTTTTGACATCGGAGGTTATCTATTAATACCAAATGTCAAAGGAAAATCACATCTGGAATAAGATATAAGAAAATAAAAAGAATTTTGAGTCTCGAATATATGACAAAAATACCCATGCATTGTTTATATACAAAGATATTTCAATTTTTTCATTTAGACAGTTCACCATACAAATGGTATATTTTAGTTCATAAATCACAGTGAGTTATGAGTTTATTTTTAAATGTCAAGGAAACAAATCGCATATTAGGATTGTTTGGTACAACTCATCTAAGTTGCTTATAGCTTTTTATTATTATTATTATTATTATTATTATTATTATTATTATTATTATTCTGAGAGTCAGTATGAGATTGTTTACTGCAATTTCTGTTTATTGTTTATTATGTAGAAATAATTTAAATAAACTAAAAAAAAATTATTATTTGAAAGTTAGAGGAGGAGTACTTTTGAATTCTACTTTATGATTATCAAATTTTAATGGGCAAATTATACTTGCACTTCTATATTTTACACCAAATTTCACTTTACATGTTGACTTTTTAATTGTCTCATTTAACCCCTTACACTTCAAGTCAAGTTACAATTAAAAATCATCGTTTCAAAAGTTGACAGATAAACTAAAGCGTAGAGGTTCAAGTGAAATTTTAGTGAAATTAAAAGGGTGTTGAAGACTAAAGTAAAACGATTAAAATAAGATTTTGATAAAAATATATGAATATTAAGTGTAATTAATATTATTACGTGACTATTCTCCTGGCATTATGCAAATAGACTAAAGTATTGATTGATTTAAAATTTATTAAAAGATTATTTGAGATAATTAAAATATCAAGAAAAAAAATAATTTATACGTGAAGTATAATTTTCTTATTTTTAATAAATTGTACCATATAAGTGAATTTTTTGGCGTCTGAGTAATGGTAGGTGTGGCTTGCACTCCATACGTACCGCGCGGTGTTAAAAATGGAAGACTTTGGCTGCTATAGCGATTGTCAGATTTTGTTTTTTGAAAATATTATATGAAAAATTATACTTGAGGACTTATATCATTGTAATTCTTGACTTTTTAATTGTGACACATTTAATTTTAAATTTTAAATATTATTTTAAATAAGAATAATTGAAGATATCATTGCTCAATTTTAAGGGCTAAGTCGTCAATTTAATAAAATATAAACTAATTTGATAAAAATAAATATCAAAAAAATATTTTTGAATTTTTTAAAATTATACCCATTAAAGATAAAATTATTTAAAATTGATAAATCTTTTACACATTTATTTATTTTACCAAATTAATTTTTATTATGTGTTTGAATGATGATCATGTAATGGGTGGTTGTTAGGTTTTTAATATATAATCGATATTTTTAATATATGAAATGTTTTTAGTTTTAGATTTTTTGATTTAATAGATTGGTTTAATATTGATATCAAAGTGTCCCCATATTTGACGTTTGCAAAAATATAAACTAATTTAATGAAAATAAAAACAACCACCTATTATATGATCATCATCCAAACACATAATAAAAATTAATTTGGTAAAAAAAAAAAATAAATGTGTAAAGGATTTATCAATTTTACATTTTATCTTTGGTGATTAGAAATAATTTGTATAAACTCAAAAATATTTTTTTGACATTTATTTTTATCAAATTAATTTATATTTTATCAAATTGACGACTTTGCTCTTGAAATTGAGCAATGGTATTTTCAATTGTCCTTATTTGGAACAAGATTCCAAATTCATGGTCAAATGTGTCACAATTAAAAAGTCGGGGATTAAAGTGATACAAGCCCAAATATACGGACTGTTAATATAATTTGCTCTATTATATATAGTGAATTTGTTATAAAATAAAAGTTTATGAATTTAATTATTAATATTTATAATTTTATTATTGTTTCAATTTTATTTTTTTTTTAAAATACATTGACTTTTAATTCTTCCTAATTTTTTTACAGTGTAAGCTCTCGTTTGGCATAAGCTAAATGGGATTTTTTTTGGCTAATATAGTCACAAAAAGACAAAATAGACTTTTTAACCTAATAAGACAAAATATTACATCAAAACTATAAGTATTTTATTTTTTCTCTCACAAAGTTAAAAAAGTCAAAAAACCTATTCCAAACGAGACTTTTTAGCCTCAGACAAAAATAACCAAAAACTAAAAAACCAAATTAATATTTATAATTTTATTATTGTTTCAATTTTATTTTTTTTAAAAATACATTGACTTTTTATTCTTCCTAATTTTTTTTACAATGTAAGCTCTCGTTTGGCATAAGCTAAACGGGATTTTTTTTGGCTAATATAGTCACAAAAAGACAAAATAGATTTTTTAGCCTAATAAGACAAAAGATTACATCAAAACTATAATTATTTTATTTTTTCTCTCACAAAGTCTAAAAAGTTAAAAAATCTATTCCAAACGAGACTTTTTAACCTCAGACTAAAATAACCAAAAACTAAAAAACCGACTCACATTCCTAACAAATCCTAGTTATCCCACAAGGCAAGAGGGCGCTACGTACACCTTTATTAAATTATTTATTTTTAATTTTTAGTTAAAATAGTAATTGAGTGTTTGATAAGTTGACTCAATACTTAAAATTGAATATATTAAATGATAATCAATTAAATTCGTTTGATAATCACAATTAATATTACTGGAAAATTTAAGTGCACCTACTTTACTTCCACTACTATCGCTACCACCATCAACGTTATTGCTACCACCACCGCCACTACTACCGCCTTCGTCGCAGCCATCATGCCATCGCCACCACCACCATTATTCCATCACCACCACCACCACTATCACCACTATCATTTTATTACCACTACCATCGCTACTACCACCACCACCATCATACAATCACCACCACCACTATCACCACTATCATGATTTAAAAATAATAAATTTTAAATTTGATCTTATACATATTAAACAACTTATTTTTAGTTCAACATTTAAATTTTTATCAAACAATTTTTAATTTAAAAAATTAAACATTCAATTCCAATACTTAATTTTTAGTTTATCAAACACTACCTAAGTAAATCACTAAAATTCATCTCCATCAAATTAGCTATCAAGTTAGTGATTTTAATTTTGATGGTTTTGACTCAATAATGTAGCTAGTGATTTTACATTGTCAAATATTAAAATAATATAATTTTCATATTTTGAAATTAATTGTGTTGAATTTATGAAAAATAATTCTAAATTAAAATGAATCAAAATAATATTTAAATAATATAGAAAAAGAATAGAGAGTTTGTTGGATAATATATTTAAAAAAGTATATAGTCAAAATAAAAAATAAAAAAACTTTTAAGTCAAAATACAATAAAATTTTAACTAATTTGATGGAAATGCTCTAATATAATTTCTTATATGAATTAGAAGAAGACATTTTGTTACCCTGCATTTGAAAATGAACGAATTACATGAAAAAGTTAAAAATTTTAAAAATTGAAAATTATATAAAAAGTTCAAATTTATTTTTATTTTATTATGGATATATATATTTTGTAAAAATTTAAAAATTCATTCCTAAATACTTCAATTTTTTTGACCTTATATTTTAATAACAAGTGCAAAAAACAACTAAATAAGTCATTTTCCCAACGAATTCTATTTTCCTTTCAACATCTCTACTATAATTTGGTTAGCTGAAACGAGATGGAATGCCAATGGTCATTTCTTAAATTTTCTTATAAAATGATCATTTAATTACAATAATAAATAATAATTTCACTTGTACTATATTTTTGTAATCAATCAAACGCGAGTTTGATGAGATAATTATTCTATTTCACTTCATTCCAATAAACAAAACACTATATAAAGTTCCAACCATTGATTTTTATTTATTTATTTATGTATTTATTTATTAACAATAGATGAAATTTAAATTTTGACATAACCAATTGCAACCATTTATCGATCCTTTTTTTAGTTGGGCTGAGTTGTTGGATATAAGAGCATTTTTATCAAATTAATTAAAATTTTGGTTAAATTATAAATACATTTTTGAGATTTGTTTAAAATATGATTTGTCCTTTATAGTTATGGAAATTACATCCTACCCCTTAAAGTTTCGAATTTTATAACAAATGGCCTCTTTTATTAATAAATCATCAAATCAATTAATAGTTTCTAATGTTGTCAGAAATTTATTTCAATTAATAATTCAGGTAATTTTATCATTATATAGAAGAGTAGTTAGGAATTTCATTTTTTTAGTTAATTCTGTTAAACTCTAACAAAAGGTATTTATTATTTTTCAACTTATAGGGGGCAATTCATATTTTAAACAAATCTCAAAATGATATATTTATAATGGGTGATTCTATTTACACACCACTAATACTCTCAATACACATACTTAGTACACACACACAAAATAATTTTTAGGATTCAAAAATATCTTATTTCACAACTTAACCTTTCATTACTAATCTTATATTAACACACCACTAACTATTTAAATACACACCATTACACACACCAAAAACTCTTCATCTTTATCACTACACACAACAAAAACTCCTACAATCTTCAAAACAGAGACCATCTTCGTTGGTCTTTATCTTCATCACCAGTGGAGGTTTCATTCGGCCTCCATCTTCATCGATGTTGATCTGCATAGTTGGTGTTGAACTCTCGTCTTGTCTTATCTCGTTGTCTCGTTGTTTCAAATCGTCAGCGGATTGTTTTATTCGGCCTCGATCTTCACCGGTGTTAATCTTCATTGTCAGTGTTGAACTCTCGTCTCTCGTCATCATTTCAGATTGATATTCTTACCCTTGATTCATGAGTGTATGTTATGGTGAAGATGATGAAATATGAGCATACCACTTTAGTAACAAATTCACTTTTGTAGTCAACAACATAATTAGTTTTAACATTGCTACATTGGGTGTATATAGAATTCTGTGAAAAATTTAACAAATTCTTTAAATTAGTCATGTTCAAGAATACAGAGTTGAACAAACTTAATATGTTCAAAATTTTAAATTTGAGCAACGAATAAAAGTTTAATTTATTTTAACTGAACTAATTTAAAATGTTCAATTTTTTATGCATGAACATTTAGTAAGTGTTCAATCTCAGTAATTTGAACAAAATTATTTTGTTCAAATATAAATAATCAAATATTGTGTAAAAGTTCAACTCCGATTATCCGAACATAACGAACAAACTCATTTTCCAACATACGGATGAGATAAATAAAAAATCAAAAACTAAGTCATAAACTAATTTTTTCAATATTCAAATCAACATTTTCTATGTTTATATCGGAACCAACTATCTCAGTGTCACATCTATGGTGTACAAATTTTCAAAACTAATTTGTTTCAATATTTTTAAAACCTAAATCTTCAAAGGCAATGGAGAAGCGAATGAAGTGAGCTAATTGATAATGAATGATATTGTAACGCCCTCAAAATAAAGAGGATAATCCAATCCATGAGATTCATGAACATAATAGAAAATGTTATACTTTCATTAATCAGAGTTTATATTACAAGAGGTATTACATGCATTATACTTTCATAAATGTTCATTATGAAACTACAGCATGTAACACTTGTGGGGATATATTTTCAGAATACTAACACGTGGCAAGGTGATGCCGACGTGTCAGCCGAGGTGCCACGTGTCATGACAGTTACGCCGAGGTAATCTCGGGGTTGCCGAGGTTATCTTCGAAGATACCGGAATCCGAGATAAGTGGATAAGGGACAAGAGTCCTAGAAAGAAGAAAGATTACAAGATGGATATAGGTAGTACTCTCAGGGAGTCTATCCTTATCTCATGAAGAAGTCCAAGGTAAGTCCGAAATTAGAGTCCATGGAAGTGGGACTTCTAGTGGAACTGGGATTGAGTTTACTATAAAAGAAGGGCACCCCGTGGTCTAAGGTCATAATTTTAAGTCTTGAGCGATAATTTAAGCACTTGTTTATCTTTGAGAGATCTTGACTTGATCGTCGGAGTGCCCCGGGTGGAAGAACCACCAGAGCCTTTTCTTTTCTGCAGATTCTGAGGTGCCATCTATCACACGTGTTCTCTGGTGGATTACTAAAGAAGGCGATGTGATCGGAAATTCACTCACGCAATTTAGGTATGTCTGTGGGAGCGAAAGAAGAGTAGATGGCTAGTAACACCTTGAAGGAAAAGATTGGGGACAACATTCTCTTTGGGAGTGAAAGACCGTCGACCCTAACTGAAGGAGGAGACCACAGAAGAAGCTCGTGATCAAAATCACGAGAAAAGGCGTTGGCCAAGATGGCGACACATCAAAAGCGGACGGGGCAAGTACTATAACAAGGACAACCTCCGGATCTGGAAAGGCAGATGTGCGAGGAGGGATGAAGAAGTAAAGGAGATGGCAAACAAGTTGGCGGACCTTCAATCGATCGTAAACTTCATGATGCAAAATAATGTCATCAGCCGCCATACCGCTCTGAGGACACACCAATGCAATGACAAGCGCCCGAAGAAGAAGGCGAAAGAAATCCTGAAGCCCTCGGCTACGAGGTGGAAGGCACTCTCACCGACCCTCTGAAGTCGGCCGAGAAGAGCCAAGAAGAGAAGAGTCGAAGGACATATCACGACAAGAGGCGGACCCCAAGAACATCGGCATGTTAGGCGGTATTATGTTCGATGCATCTGCGGGAAGGTTCAAAAAGGGGCCACCATGAGGCCGAGAGTAGTCTTGAAAAATTTGAAGTCCAAAACGGCTGCGAGGAGAAAGTAAAAGAAGACTTGAGAGATTACCTCAAGAGGAAGCGGAGAATCTTGGGGGAAGTAACCTCCCCGGTTAAGCCGAGGACGCCATTCTCAATGGAATTGGACAAATTCGTCGCGCCGAAAAGATTCAGTATGCCGAGGTTCCAAATATATGATGGTAAGTTAGACCCTAGCTTCCATGTTGGATTATTTTTGAATTCAATGGCATTATACAGTGGGAACGAGCCGTTGCTCTGCAAAGTGTTCCCTTCATCCTTCAGGGAGATTGCATCAGATTGGTTCCACAAACTACCAAAGGGCAGCGTGAAGACTTGGGAAGGCCTGGCCGAGATGTTTGTGGCCAGGTTCATAACAAACAAACTGCAGCCATTGAGGGTGGATGCATTGATGGCTCTGAAGATCGCCAAAGATGAAAACCTTAGGGCCTATGCAAAGAGGTACTACGAGGTGTTCAATTGAATACCTGAATGCAACCAGGAGGTGGCGGTCGTGTCTTTCAAGAACAGCCTGAAGGATGACTGTCCACTACGGAAGTCTTTGGCAAAAACCCTGCCAAAGAGCATGGAAGAGCTCATGGCGAGAATTGAGAAGTATGCAAGCCGAGGCGGAATCGTCGGGAATAAGGAGAGCGAAACGAGAAAAAAGGCAGCGGCTCAAGCGAGGCCGAGGTAACAATGGACCCAACAAACAAGAGAGCGAGTTGAGGGCTAAGCGAGCGATGTGGACGGTGTTCAATTCGGTCCACAAAGTCCTCGATCAAATTCAATCGCCCTACTTGAGTATGCAAAACACCGGGAGAATTTATGGGAAGAAACCTCGGAAGGCGTTGTGCTTACCACAATGAGGAGGGGCACCCAACTCAGGGTTGCAGAGCCCTTAAAGCACACTTAGAAGATTTGGTGAGGCAAGGCCATCTGAGAGATCTTGTGGATGAGGCCAAAACAAGGAAAGAACAGGCACGATTGCCTTAAGCACCAGCAGCCCCACCACCCCCAGCGCAGCAACCTCAGGCAGGCGGACCTCAGGTGGTCAATGTGATCCACTCAAAGGTGAATGAAAACGACATACGGGGGGAGACACAGAGGGTAAAACACTGCGGCCGCGTCAACCAGGTCGGACTAAAAAGACCTCGGCCTGAAGAGTGCCAAGGACAGATGATAGCCTTCACAGAAGCCGACCTAGATATGGTTCAACACCCGCACAATGATGCCTTGGTAGTATCCCTCCAGGTTGGGGAGTGCCAGGTGAAACGCATCCTGATTGATCAAGGCAGCTCCTGCGACATCATGTATGTCAGATGTTACAAAGAGTTAGGCCTTCACCTGGATGACATGGAGCAGTCAAACGGCCCGATGGTTGGCTTCAATGGAACGCCGACATGGCCATTAGGGGCAACAAGCTTGGAGGTACAGGCTGGCATGAAGAAGATCAAGACAGAATTCATTGTGATTGACACGCCCTCGCCTTACAACATCATCTTGGGGAGGCCGTGGTTGCATACAATGAGGCGATTCCTCAACATTGCATCAAGCTACTCGGTTCCCAATAGAACATGGGATTGAGGAAGTCGAAGAGATCGATTCTTGAAAAAATTGCTCCATGGCGACAATGAAATTAACTGCGACATTCGGGAACCGAAGAAGGCGAAGTTGAAAAGAGGACATGAAGGTCCTAGATGATGTTGGCAAGGAGCCGTAGAAAAGTGAAGAAGCAGAAGAAAATCTTCGTCCAGGAGGGCGATGAAGAACGCTTCTTTCTTCTCGGCAAAGGATTAGCCGAAGAAGTGGAAAGGGAGCTGGAAGCCTTTCTGAGGAAAAATATTGAGGTGTTCGCCTGGACACCTTATGAAATGCCTGGCATTGACCGAGGTCACATATTCACAGACTCAACGTTAATAGTCGGCCAAACCAGTAATACAACGAGCAGCGAAGACCGGCGTTGATGCACGTCGGCGGTGGAGGAAGAAGTAAACAGACTTACGGAGGCGGGAGCCATCGGAGAAGCCAATTATCCGACATGGTTATCAAACACCGTGGTAGTAAAGAAGAAGAATGGCAAGTGGAGGTCTGCGTAGATTTTACAAACTTGAACAAAGCTTGTCCCAAAGGCGACTTCCCTCTTAAAGATCGACCGGCTAGTGGGCGCCACATCTGGACATGGAAGGATGAGCTTCTTGGGCGCATATAGGGGTATCACCGGATAGCCATGTACCCCGGATGAGGAGAAAGCGGTGTTTATCACTCCCAAAGGTCTGTATTATTCTGAGTCATGCCTTTTGGGTTGAAGAACATAGAACAACTTACCAAAGTGGTAACCAAGATGTTCAAATACTTGATTGGTGAGCGGTAGAAGTCTACATTGATGACATGGTCGTGAAGACCAAGGAACCAAGGATCATCTTCTTGACCTAAAGAGGTCTTTGATATACTCAAAACATATCGGCTCGACTAAGCGCATCGAAATCTTGGCGTTTGGAGTCGGATCCGGTAAGTTCTTGGGATACTGGTGACTAGAAGGGCATTGAAGCCAACCCGGATCGGATCAAGGCCATTACGGAATTCTGAGTCCGACATCGGCAAAACAGTTCAAATGCTTCTTTGGAAGGGCATGACCCTAAGCGAGTTCATAAGCGAAGTTCGGACAAATGTAAACCTTTTTCAATCTGGTGAAAAAAGGCCACGGATTTTCTATGGGAGAGGAATGTGAGGCCGTTTTGGTCGACTTGAAAAATATCTTACCTCGGCTCCAGTCCTCTCAACACCTCAACCTGGGGAGGAACTGTTTTTATACTTAGCGATTTGAGCACCTGATGAAGTCTTTGTGATAATCCGAGAAGAGAAGGAGAGTAGAAGGTCATTTTACTATGTAAGTAAAACCTTGGCGATCTTGAAACAAGGTATCTACCCTTTGGAGAAATTAATCTTGGCCTTGGTAATGGCCTCAAAGAAGCTAAACTATTTTTTTCAGGCACACAAGATAGTGGTCCTAACAGAGCACCCACTAAAATCCTTGTTGCAACAAGGAGACTTAACTGGAAGAATAGCAAGATGGGCCGTAGTTTTGGGCCAATATGACCTGGAGTTCGGTAGAGAACGACAATTAAGGGCCAAGTCTTGGCCGACTTCGTGGCCGAGTTCTCGCCAGAATACATCGAACATCGGGCTCCGTTGAGCCGAGATGAACGATATCCAAACAAGGAAGGAGAAGCCCAGCCAAAGGCTAAAGAACCAAGGAAGGAAAAACTCAGACCCTACAGCATTTACATCGGCGACTCCTTTCAACTTTTTGTTGATGGGAGCTCAAAACGGCAGGGGGCAGGGGCAGGAGTAGTGTTAATATCCCCCGATGGAGAGATATTGGAGCAGTCCATTCGACTGGGGTTTAAAGCCTCGAACAATGAGGTGGAATATGAAGCATTGATTGCTAGACTGAAGCTGGCAATAGCAGCAGAGGCAGATGAGGTAATAATTTTTTGTGACTCACAACTTATAGTAAATCAAACTACAGGAGAGTTTGCTGCTCGAGATGAAAGGATGTCGGCATACGCAAAAGAAGTCATCAGGTTGGCAGACATGTTTCAAAACTGCCGACTTCTTGGTCGGTAGAGGCGATAACAACGCCCGATCGTTGGCTAATTTAGCAAGTTCAATGTAACCGGAAGAGCGAGGACAATAATGATCGATTACCTATCGGGCCGAGCATAGAGCCACCGAACACAATGCAAGAGGCATTATGTGTGGACATGGGACCAAAATTTGGATGGATGCAATTATTGCATTCCTAAAGAGGAAAGGCGCGGAAGATCGAAAGGAAGCACACAAGGTCAGATTGAAGTCGGCAAGTTTCAGCCTGACAGTAGAAGGACATCTCTCCAGAAGATCCTTCCCTGGACCCCTTTTAAGGTGTGTACACCCTCTTCAGGCCGAAGACTTTTTATATGAAATTCATGAAGGAGTTTGTGGAAGCCACCTTGGCGGATCGTTAGCTCACGGGGGCATTACCGAGGGTATTGGTGGCCCTATATGCAAAAGATCTGAAGCCTATGTGAAGAAGTGTGAACAATGCGAGGTTTGCATCCTTGATACATCGACCAATTTCTTGACTGGACACAGTTTCGACCCTTGGCCATTTGCCCAATGGGGCATGGATCTCGTTGGACAATTACCCCAAGCAAGCTGGCGTGGAAGTACCTCTTTGGTAGCAGACTACTTCACAAAGTGGATAGAAGCAGAGCCTCTTGCCAAAATCCGAGATGTGGATGTGAAGAACTTCATCTGGAAAAACATCATCACCAGATTTGGGATTCCAAGAGCAATAGTCACCGACAACGGAACACAGTTTGACAGCAAACTCATCAAGAATTTTTGTGCAAAGTTCAAGATAAAGAATTACTTTTCCACAACAAGCTTTTCCCCACCAAGCTTTTCCCAAAGTAATGGGCAAGCCGAAGCATCCAACAAAGTAATTCTGGATGGGATAAAGAAGAGGCTGCAGGCAGCAAAAGGAAAGTGGGTAGATGAATTGCCTAACGTACTCTGGGCATATCGCACTACGCCAAGAAGATCAACAGGGGAATCTCCCTTTGCCATGGCTTATGGCACAGAAGCAGTCATTCCATTAGAGGTCGGCATCGAGGATCGAACCGGGGAGTTGAAGCGGGACTAATGATGTGCTCTTAGCGAGATCTGGATCTACTAGAAGAAAGAAGAGAAAGTCGCAATCCATTTCATGACATACCAGCAAAAGCTTGCCAAAGCTTACAACAAGAAGGTCAATCCAAGGGATTTTCAAGTCAACGACCTAGTCTTGAGAAAAGTCGTTGGCAATAAGAAAGATCCCAAAGAGGGCAAGCTTGGCCCAAACTGGGAAGGACCCTACAGAATTACTTCGGTGTTAGGAAATGGGGCATATCGGCTCGAAGATAATGAGGGCAAAGCATTGCCTAGACCATGGAACACTTGTAATTTAAAGTTTTTTTTATCATTAGATATTCTTTGATTTTTTGCCAATATGATCAATAAAATCTTAGCAGAATTTTTCAGAACTTATAACACTATGCATGATGTTGTTTTTTGAATAATGAGAACCCAAGTGGAACTTAGGTTCACATTGGGAAGAGAAGAAGCGATAGTAATGCTTGGCGAAGTTAACAGAGATTATGCTTAACCGAAGTTAGTGAGATAAATTCCTTATCTTTACTTGTTAAAATTTGTAGAAATTTACAAGTTAAAAGTTATCGAGATAAATTCCTTATCTTTACTTGTTGAAATTTGTAGCAATTTACAAGTTAAAGTTAAGCCGATATAATTCCTTATCTTTACTTGTTGAAATTTGTAGCAATTTACAAGTTAAAGTTAAGCTGAGATAAATTTCTTATCTTTACTTGTTAAAATTTGTAGCAATTTACAAGTTAAAGTTAAGCCGATATAATTCCTTATCTTTACTTGTTGAAATTTGTAGCAATTTACAAGTTAAAGTTAAGCTGAGATAAATTCCTTATCTTTACTTGTGAAATTTGTAGCAATTTACAAGTTAAAGTTAAGCCGATATAATTGTTTATCTTCACTTGTTGAAATTTGCAGCAATTTACAAGTAGATCACAGTTTAAACACTTGATTATAACTTGAGAAAAGTTTACTGTATATGATAATCCTTGTTGAAATTTGCAGCAATTTACAAGTAAAATTTGAAGCGATATTACGAGTTGAAGTTAAGCGACATGTTATCATCTGTTGAAATTTGCAGCAATTTACAAGTTGAACTAAAGGTCAGTATCTTGCCGACGTAAAACTTGAAGTTATCATACCCGAGGTATGTAACCCCGAGGAGATTATGCAAAGGAAGAATTATATGAGTCATGCAAGATATCCTAAGTATCTGAAGCAATGAAGAATTAAAAATGAAAGCATTCGGATGAAAGCGATTCAGTAAATAAAGGCACCATGGCCTAGCAAAAGTAAAGCGTTCACAGGAAACAAAGAAAGGCACATCGGCCATAAAGAAGAAGCTTACATTGTTCAGGGAACATCAACAAGAACAAAGAAAAGAAACAAAGTACAAAAAAGAAAAACAGAAGACATTCAAACTTCTTCAACAGATGGTTGGGCTGAAACCTCGGAGGGCTCTGGACGAACCACCTCGGCATCTTTTCCCGCCTCAGCCTCTGCATCCTTTCCTCCCACAACCTCAGCTTCTTTATCTGCCGCAATCTCGGCGTCAATCTCGGCCAGAGTCTTCTCAACACTTTTCTCAGCCAGAAGAAGGTCGGATGATAACTGGACTGGGTGAGTTTCCTTGGATACCTCCTCAACCTCATCACCCTCTTCATCTTGGGTTAAGTTGATAACCTGTTCAGTAGAAGGAAGGGACTTGGTCTCGGTGGCATCCTTGGATTTCCTCACCAAGGCTTCGTCATTATCTTCATCTTCATCTTCGGCCTGAGACTCAGACTCAGCTTCTTCAGTTTGACTAGGAGGAGGAGGAGGAGGAAATGGCAAAGGGATAGCTTCAGCCTTGCGCCATGGCGAATCAGCAGGAAGATCAAGTTTTTTGGCTAAGGACATCCAACCAAGGGAAAAACCCCTGTTGCATGCCTGCTTAACCTGTAACTTGTAGTCTTCTGCAACATCGGCCATGCCTTGGGCATATGCCTTGTCGTCAGCCGCTTTGATTTCGGCGTCTTTGGTGGCCAGCGCCTCATGAAGTTCTTGCTCGGCACAGGCGACCATGAAGCTTCTTTCTTTTCTGCCTCGGCAACTGTTTTAATGGCATCAGCAGCCTCGGCCTTCTCATCAGCCTCTTGCTTAGCCTGAGTTGCAACCTCGGCTTGATCTTCCAGAGTCTTCATTTTATTTTTAAGATTTTTATTCTGTTTCTGAAGGGCAGCGCACTCCTTCTCCATCTCAGACAATTTTTCCTTGTTCTCAAAGGCCTGCATGGAGAGAGAGTGGGCGTGTTGAATGGCCTGAAAGAAAACAAGGCAGAAATTATTACAAAATATTGCAAAACTTTATAGGTATAAAGAAAGTGGCAGGAAGACAAGTTATCAAATTCGAAGACTTACTTGGACAGAACGCTGCAGCATAAAGGCATAATTCTCGTATTCGCTCATCTTGGCATTGCGCTCAAGATCGCCGAGAAGAAGCTGCGATCTAAGCGCCACGCCGATATTAACGTTGTTGGCGCTTTCATGGCGTCTTGAACTGTTTTCAAGGGTAATTTTAGGCTCCCAAGGAACCTTAGGAACTCTGGACCCCGAAGTCGTCGCAGACGATGACCTCGGCCTTTTCGACTAAGTGGATCCTGATGGCTGGGCTTCAGCAGGTCTTTTGGCAGGTGCAGAGGAGGTCTTTTTACTCTCAGCCAATTGAGAGATTGGCAGAGCGTCTTCAACCTCGGCCTCAGTAGCCTTGGATTTTGGTTAGGCCTTCTTGGTCTTTTTTGGCTTCGGCGGAGGCACTGTTTGGGCTGGAATGGCATCAACATCAGCTAGTAGGTCGGCCAGGAGATCTTGGGCAACAGGCTTTGGGCGGACCATGTCGGCTGTTTTAACAAGCCTACGTCGGCGTTTTCTTTCAGGAATTGGTACCAAGTATGGTGCTGAGGTGGAAGGCTGATTGGTTGGGTCAGATGTGGATCCCTGATCTGTTGAGGTGAAGCGGCGAGTTAAGTTGTTATGTGAAGGAGATAGGCTCTTATTCTTTCTCCTTGGGACGTCGGGCAAAGTTGATTTGTATGATGGAATGAAATTCAGCAGCACTGGAGCTTTGCGCTTATGGATGGGCAAATCTAGGAGCTTCTTCAAATCCTTGCCCAGAAAGTAGGATTGACGAAAGTTTTTTGGTGGCTGACGAACGTCTGCAAAAAGAGCACAACATTAAAAACAGGCAAAATTCTGAAGACTTGAAAACAAAACCAGCAACTAAGTAATTGACACTGGGCTCTTACCCTTGCCCTCCTTGACCGTTCGAGGAAGAGGGAAGAGATGGACTTCTTCGTCTGGACCAAATTCCCAGTTTCCAGAAGCAATGAGATAATCATCTTCAGCCCCTTTGTTGGAGTCTGGGAGGTCGGCTACGATCTTATATTCGGTAGACCTCGGCTTAAGGTAATAAACATAACCTTTTTCTTTCAGATTGAGGGCGCACATGGTGTAACAATATTGGATGTCGGCAAGAGAGATCTTAACATTCTCCTGCCGAGCTAAGGCTATGATACCATTAAGCGTTCTATGGGCGTTGATGGTGAGTTGCATAGGGTTCAAAGAGTAGTAGTGAAGGACTTCACGAAAAAGGGGATCTAGGGGGAACCGAAGCCCACATTCAACAAAGGCTACAACGGGAAAAGGCATGGAATCATCCTTGGGCATAATGGAGTCGTCATCACCAGCTAGTCTCAGATGGACATCAGCTGGGATGGAGAATTCTTGCCTAAAATATTCTAGTTTGGTTGGGGTGTTAACCCTATTTCTCCACATACCCATGATTTTGGTGTAAAGATACTTGGCTACAGAAACATGATGTTCTTAAAAGGTTGTTGGGACCTCGGCTTAAACCTAGGTATGTATTGGTAAAGTTTGTTTCAGTTTTTCCTAAAGATTGAAGGTTCTATAAGCAAATCCCAAACCTAAGAGCTACGAAGACAAAGATCAAGGGCACAGATCTGGAGAAGATACAACAAAGCAGAAAACAAAAACGAAGTCTCAGATTCAAGAACACAAAGGGTGGAAGACCAAGAACTGAGGTAAAACAGTACAAATGTTCATAGCATGTGCAGAATCGTGAAGAAAGATGCATTCAGATGAATGATTCACAAACCAAATGCAAAAGCAGAATTGAGAAAGAGAAAGATCGGTTGCTTACCAGATAAGGTGAGGTAGGAATTGAAACTTCGCCGATGACGGGCAGCGGATGCTTGATGGCGAAAAGCTTCGCAGGAATGACAGATGGGAGACAGTCGCAGAACTTCGAGCTTAGAACAATGGTAGACTCAAGAAGAAAGAGCTTTAGAGAGAGAATAAAGTAGGGAAATTCGAATGCAAAAGTGAAGAATGAAGAGAGAGGGAAACGTTTTTGTCCAAAAGGTGAAACGGCGGCAAAAATAGGGCAATTATTGTGCCTAGGGCAACGCATCGTCGAGCACAAGAAAGCAGAGAAAAAGACTGACCTCTGGTAGCGTCACCGACCGGACCAATAAGGGTAAAACGCGTCAGTGGAACGGTTGAAAAATGGTGCATGACAGCTCATGAGCGTAGGAGAATTGATCTGAATTCTTATTCTTGGATGAAGACATGTCGGTCTGAAATGAATGACCTCGGCTACAGAATTTTTTTGTACTGAAAAGAACTAAACAGTGTAGGTTCCATCACCTCAGAATGCCGAGATAATAGAACCTAGGGGGCAGTTGTGGGGATATATTTTCAGAATACTAACACGTGGCAAGGTGACGTCGACGTGTCAGCCGAGGTGCCACGTGTCATGACAGTTACGCCGAGGTAATCTCGGGGTTGCCGAGGTTATCTCCGAAGATACCGGAATCCGAGATAAATGGATAAGGGACAGGAGTCCTAGAAAGAAGAAAGATTACAAGATGGATATAGGTAGTACTCTTAGGGAGTCTATCCTCATCTCTTGAAGAAGTCCAAGGTAAGTCCGGAATTAGAGTCCATGGAAGTGGGACTTCTAGTGGAACTGGGATTGAGTTTACTATAAAAGAATGGCACCCCCGGCGGGTCTAAGGTACGCAATTTTAAGTCTTGAGCAGTAATTTAAGCACTTGTTTATCTTTGAGAGATACTGACTTAATCGTCGGAGTGCCCCCGGGTAGAAGAACCACCGTTGGAGTCTTTTCTTTCTGTGCAGATTACAGGGTGCCATCTATCCTGCCTGTGTTCTATAGCTGGATTACTAAGGAGGGCAGTGTGATCGAAAATTCACTGACACAACACTAATTGATTACAACAAAATAAATGCCCTACGGGCTTACATCTTTCTAAGATATCACTTGATTACAACAAAAGAGTCCTAAGCTCATACATGTAAAGCCCTTGGCTTGAATCAACATTTAAACACAAAAGTAACAAAACAAAGCCTTCAACTCCTAAGTCCCCTCCCAAGCTACGCCCTTGGAGGAGGCATGTCACCTATACCTGAAAATATTTTTTCATGTAGGGTGAGCCAAAACCCAGTAGAGATAAACTAACACAATATATGAGATTTAACTAAGATATAAATGTCAAATAGAAGTCCAATACTTAAGGCAAACTTACATTCTCCCCATTACCATTCCATATTGATAACCACATCTTAATCCGTTTCCATTCATTCATTTCAAACCAATACATAAGTATAGTTCCTTATCATCTAAACAATCCCAAATGAGATTACAACTCATTCATTCACAATTCAATAATATTCATTATTCAAACACTTCAATCTTCTTGCCATTTTACGGATTCTCGTTCGAGGGAATCGGCACCCAAATATACATATATAAGGTTTCGAGACTTTCACCCTAGACACTCTGGCCAACTTAATTTGAAATGGAGTCCATCCCCTATCTCCTCCCAAACAATGGAGTACATCCCTTATCTTCTCACAAACAAAGATACATATACAATGTATTTAAAAGCGTTGTTATATACAATGGTTTAATCAAATCGTCATATTTAATGACATAATTCAAATGATCGGTTTTAATTCACTTAGTCCTCATACAGTTTTTACAACAATCATAGCTATCCTCCACCGATAGCCTAAAACAAATATTTCTAAACAAATATACAATCTATCAACAGATAATTTATCAATTTTCATAGGTGAATGATGTATCAAATCTAATTACACCATTCATTCATACACTCCCCCAATTTTATATTTGTCGTGTTAATTTCGTTATTTATACTAAATTTTATTCAACACAAATTAGGGCAATTTTTTCCTTTTTTTTTAAATATTAACCCCAAGGGCAAATTTCACCATTTTATCACTAGAGAATTTCATACTCAAGGTCCCTAGTCATTTAGAATCTAAGATGGGAAACCCCTTTTTAACTTTTGAGATTTAAACCATAACTTTACCCAAAGTCTTTTCAAATTTCACCATTGATACAAAATGACAAATACCTAGGTTAAAAACCATAACAAGGTGTAAAATATTCCTACCTCAAGTGTAGAAGCTCAAAGGAGATAAAGAAGAAATTCAAAAATGCACAAAATCAAGCTTTGTTCGGATGGAATGGAAGCCCACAAGGTGCTTCACCTTTTTCTCAAAGGAAGTTGAGTAGAGAAGCTTGGATCTTGGAGTATTTGTAGAGAGAAGTCAAGTTTTAGAGAGAGAAGGTGTCAAATTAGGGTTTTTGGGGCAAAAAGATGTAAAATTTCTGTGTAAAAATAAACTGCTGCAAACTGATATATGCGACTTTTGCTCGAGCGAAGGAGTTGTCGCTCGAGCGACCAGACACAACAAGTGATCTCGCTCGAGCGCAAGAAGTATCGCTCGAGCGCAAAATGCAAAGTTTCAGAAGTTTTACAGACGCATACGCTCGTTCAAGTGCAAGAAGCCTCGCTTGAGCGAAGCACTTCACCTTTCTAGAAATTCTACGTTTGGGAAAGAAACTTGAGGACTTTCAATTCTCGCTCAAATGGAAGAAGCCTCGCTCGAGCGAAGAAGCAAATTCCACAAAGCTCACTCGAGCGAAAAAGCCAAAATCTGGGCAACAACAATATAGACCAACTAACAACCAACCTGTTCCAAACACGTCTAACATATTCCAAAACTCAAATTCAAAGAATTAGAGGAGGAAAACAAGCCATGAATACAATATTAAATCATGAAACCAGAGTCCGGAATGTAACAAAAGTCAAGTCAAAATCGAGATCGCTATAGATATTATGAGTGTATGTTAATGGTGATGATGAGAAAGAAATACAATGTCTATAAATTAAAACCCTAAACCCTATTGGAATGATGGTGTGTAAACAGTATTTTGTATGTTTTAAATATGAAATTTTTGAATGAGTAAAATACACTCCATGTTATCCTTAATAGTCATTTCATTAAAGGATATTATTAGAATATAAATTTAATTTACTAATGGTATGTACTGCGAATATTAATGGTGTTAAATAGAATCACTCATTTATAGTTTACCCTAAAATTTTTGTTATATTTTAGTTTAATTTTTATTTATTTATGTTTGACATGTGGTTTTGGGGCTATTTTAGCTACAAAAAAATAAAATATGCTAAAAAGTCAATAAAACAAAATGTCACATCCAAACTATAATCATTTCATTTTTTTCTCTCACAAAAGTCAAAAAAATCAAAAAATTCATCCCAAACGAGACTTTTGCCCCATGCTAAAATAGTCAAAAAGTCAAAAAGCCAAAAATTAACCCGCATTCCAAACGAAGGCTAACTATATACTTTTTATTTTTTATTTTTTGGGTTTGCATTTTAACTGACACTTTTTTAATACACTATCTAATCTTTTATTCTTTCTCCATACTATTTAAATATTATTTTTATTTATTTTAATTTAATTTTTATTTTTATTTATTTATTTTTATTTTTTTTATCAACACAAGACAACTAACTTCAAAATATCAAAAGAAATTTTTTTTTATTCATTTTATTTAACAGTCATAAAATATTAATATAATTTTTTTTTCAAATTAATAATAATAATAATAATCTTTCCTTAACCATTCGATAACGTAATAAAAAGAATTCATTACAATCTATTACAATAGAGAAGATTTGAACCCAATAGGTACAATTCCATTAATTACTGTTCAATTAGGAGCCAGAGTTAACTTAACAACTAAGTCGTTTAGTTCATTGCACTAAGATATCAAAAAAAAAAATTATATTACAAACATATAAAAAAATTCTAAATCTAGTGCATACAATACCATTAACTCATGTTTAATTAGTAATCAAGTAACGTAACTATTAAGTCATTTGAACTTGAGTTCAAACGTGTTAGATCTATTTAAAAAAAATAAAATCCAAAACTTCCTAAAATAAATTTAATTTTAATGACATCTCAAAAAACTATGCACCATTAGCTCTAGTGAAAGGTAGGCAAGAATTCTAGCACAACAAAGACAACCAGTTTTTTTTCAATTTTCTTTTTAATCAATGGTTGATTTTCGTATTTATTTATCACAATAAGTCTACTCTCTCTGAATTTTTTTTGATCTAAAAAATCTGCATGAAAGCAAATGTGAAGTTGAAATTTAATTGATGTATTATAAATTCATATTTATAATAAATTTGAACCAATTTTTGAACAAAATTTTTGAGTATATAGTTTAGAAATCTACCATGAAACTAAATGTAAGATTAAAATTTAACCAAGTTATAGTGATTGTGTAATATCACGAGTTCAACTCCTATAGTAAAAGATTTGATACACCTTATGGTGTTTATTTCTCTGCCAATATGAAATTGTATATAATTATTTCTTTCTTTCTTAAATTGGGCTAGTGATGGTTGCTAAGCTTTGTAACTGTTGGATTTTAGATATTGTAATTACTCTATTACTGATTAAAAATCAAATAAATAAACAAATTCGTTAAATTGAAATTTAATTGAGATGTATTGCAAACTCTATGTTTAGAACGAGTTAGAGCCATACATAAATGTTTTGGAATAAAATTTTAGCATACAAATTACCGAATTGATTAAATTTCCTTTTTGATTAACAATGAAAACCACATGAAGCATGTGCACATGAATTCAAACGCCTTACACGAGCCACTCCACACACCAGAAACCAAATAATTCCAAAAAAAAAAATGATATGTAAATCTATTTTGTAAATCAATTTTTTTAAATTAATGATATGTAAAATATATAATTAACTGATAACTTAAGAAAATATAAAAGACAAAATTCTTTTAGATTTTCTAGTAGATTGTCGCATTGAATTTGAAAAGTGGATCATCGACTTGAATCAACTGGACACAGGTGGTGAAATATCTGGCTGTAATAGGTGCGATGGCCCCCCCCTCCGGTGGCTTCAGCGGTACAACCTCTGGTGCACGTGGCGGAAACACCTCCGGCAGCCATTCCGGACCCGGTGGCATTGGCAGCCAAGATTCATCCAGAACCGGCAGCTTCGGATTTGGTGGGCTCGGAAACTCCGGGTTCGGCCCGGATGACAGCGGCGGACGATTAGCTGGCTTCTCTGGCAGAACTGGGTCAAAATCCAGAACATTCGGAGTCCAAGGCACCTCCGGCGGCACAAAAGGTTTGGTGTCGGGGGGCGGAGGGAACTCCAGCGGAGTTTTTGATGGTGGGTCAGTTAGGTTTTGGGTTAACCACTGGTGGCCTGAAACAGAGATATGTTTTGGGGTTTTATGAGAAATTGCAGCATTATAGGACACTATTAATTTAGTAGATATGTAGAATGGGATTGTTTTCTTGATGATGAGGTTACATGAGATTGAAGAGAGAGTGGACATTGTAGTGAGAATAGCAAAGTCTTGGCTAGTCATATTGAGTGTATTATGTATAGTATGATCTGCATGCATGTAGACAGTGCAATGCAACAAAAACTCTAGAGAAATAGATAATGAATATATCATATATACATATGTAATTTGACAGATGGAGTAAGTTGGTGGCATGGAGAAGACACTTGTATGCCATGCATGGGGAAGACTTCATCTGTCATCACTGCGGAATTGGTCACCGCTCTAACACGTAGTCCTTTATCAACTAACTTTTATTTTATTTTATTTTTATTTTTAAAGTAAGATGGACCACGAACAAGTTTTTCGAAATAGATTTTCCTGCACTTTGCGATCTCAAGGATTTTATTTTGAATGGGCGAATCGAATTTAAGACATGAACAGAGTAGACCCTAAGCCTCAGGTCTCGGGCCACTAACCCGAGGTTTGGACTAACTTACTTATTTTAGACATTTGATTATAAAACTGAATACAACCCTGTCATATAAATATCAAAAAAATCTATTTCCATATATTTATTTATCTCTATATACACACGTAATGAAAATTTATTTTAATGATAATTGTGCCCTAAAATAAAATTACTACAATGAATATCGAAATACACCCATAATATTATATCAGAATTTTCTCTATACACATTTTTTTTTTAAACAAAAAAATCTCAATACGCTGTGATTTTTACTCTTTATTATATATATATACTGTGCCATCTTGCTCGGAGATTGTCGATTCTTGAAAAATGAATTTTTGGACTGATTGATTGTTAGGAACCTTAAGTGTATACATGCTTATTAATCCAGTATTGTTGATTTTGGACTAAACACGATGGCCTTGAAATGGATCAAAAAAATATCTATACATACATATTGGGGAACAAATACAGTGGTTAGCGAGGGCGAAATGGCGTGGTAGTGAGGATTGAGGTGCCTAAACTAACAAATTCACCCAAATGGGATGCCGAATTCGGGGGCACAACAACTTTCACTACAACAAAAAGCATTTTTGGTGATGTTGTTTAGCAACCAAACAAAAATTTAGTCGCCAAAGATACATAATTGGCGACAAAATATTTATGGTCTCTAAAAACTAAATTTTTGGCAACGAATTTAAATTTTTGGTCGCTGTTGAGTTTGGCGCCAACTGAAAATTTTGCGCGGGAACACAAAAAATTTTGGCGACCAAATTAATTTATAGCGACGAAAATTTTAGTCACTAATTGTATTTGTTTGGCGATAAACACTATTCAGTCGCCAAAAATCTGAATAATATTTATGGCAACCGAATTAATTTGGTTACCAATAAATTATTTGTCTTTGCCCAATTTTTTCTTGCCAAAAATAGTTGATTGAATATTTTGGACCATAACTTTTCCATCTCATTTTCTCACTCCATCAGAAACGGCACAGCACGGTATGCTCTTCTTCTGCTCTCTCTCTCTCTCCCTCTCCCTCTCCCTCTCTCTCTTGCTCTCTTGCACCGCTGAATGCCAACGGCACAGCAGCGCTGGGCCATAGCAGATCGCGACCCTCTGTTTGGGTCGCTGCTGTGATAACCATGTCCCGAATTATGTTAATTGGTCCTTATTATGCATATGATTACGTGTTTGATACGATTTTGTGTACCATTTATGTGAAAATATGTAGTTTTGAATTTCTATATGTTCACCGTAGGAATATCTTTTTGACTATCTGCTTTGGAAATTAAATTGAAGGCCTCATCGGCCACAGAACCCGAAATTAATTGCGCCATTGTGATTGGCGTAATTTTTAAAGCATACGGTGAAATTTAATTAGAAATTGATTTGGATCAAATTAATCAGATGAAATTAATGAATTAAGTGCCCAATTGTTTTATAATAAAATAATGGTTGAGTGGGGGCCTTTATACACTCAATCTCTCTCTCTCTCCCTAGTCTCATTTTGGCTGATCATAAACTCAAAGAAGAGAAGAGAGGGCCGGTTAGAGGAAGAGAGAGTAGGAGATTGAAGGTTGGTCAAGAAACTTGGAGATTTTGGAAGATTACTCAAGAATTTACTAGAGATTGGAAGGATTGGGCCTTTAGGTAAGTGAATTCATGAGTTTAATGTTGTAATTTTGTGAAATCAAGTGGTATGGTAGCTCATGGCCAATGTTGAGTTGAATTTGAAGTTAAAATGAACATGCATGTGCATAATTGTTACAATTTTGGGTGTTCTAGCATGTAGCATGTTAAATATGAGGAATGGAGCATCAAACCTTACATGCATGAGTAGTTTTGTGCAGCTTCATGATTTGGAGCATCATTTGACCTATTTGAAATGGAATTGGAGTTAAAAGATTGCATGCATGATTGATCATTGAAGATGTGAAGCTTATATGGGATTTGAAAGCATAAGCCATGATTATACAAGAATGTTGATTGATTTTGGAGAATTGAACCATGATTTTGAGTAATTAGCTTCATATTGTTTGTGTACCCTTGAAACATAATGTGTTTATATGTTTTTCGGACTGAAATCATGAGTTGAGACCTTTAAATACCAAAATTGAACTCCAAGAACAGTTCTGGAATTTCCAGAAAGTTTGATGTCCGCTCGAGCGGGGAAACTGCCGCTCGAGCGTGAATTTCGTGCTCCCAGCACTTTTTGCAGACATGGTATCCGCTTGAGCAGGGAAGTCCACGCTCGAGCGGGGATCCATGTAGAGAGGCCTTCCGCTCGAGCGCTAGAGTACACGATCGAGCGTGAATTCGACCTAACCAGTACTTTTGCAGGCCTCTTGGGTCCGCTCAAGCGGGGAAGTCCACGCTCGAGCGGGGATCCTGTTTCTGAAATTTTGAAAATGCATTATGTGTTCTGTTTTCCGTTCCCTTTCACTTCTAAACACTCTTAGGAATGCATTGAGCATTGTGATTGAATTAAAGAGATAAGAATAAAGCCTAAAGAGGGATATGTGAATTAACGGATTGAATTATTTGAGACCCATATGTGTTATGTGATATGTAGGGTCAAAGCTCCAGGGCAAATTCACATGCCGATCACTGTGAGTAGTATCTTAATAAAGTTATTTGAAATATGCTATTTGTCCAATTGCTTAGCTTCCTATAAGTCTGTAATTTGAATTATGGACAAACGCTTACTATGCCTAAAGAGCGAATGGGCCAAATGCCAGTTTTATATGAATGATAGTTTGATATGAATGATAGTCTGATACAGATGATAATCCGATATGAATGATAATCTGATATGAACGAAAATCTGCTATGAATGATAGTTTGATAGGAAAGGATAAATGGGCCGATGGCCAGTTTGATACGAAAGTTTGAATGGGCTTGAGGCCAGTTTGATCTGAATAATAGAGTGAATGGGCCAGAGGCCGTTTTGACATGAATGTATGGGCCAAAGGCCGTTTTGACGTAACGAATGGACCGAAGGTCGTTTTGACAGAAATAAATGGACCGAAGGTCGTTTTGATAGAAATGAGTGGACCGAAGGTCATTTTGACATGAATGAGTAGGCCCAAGGCCGTTTTGACATGAATGTATGGGCCGAAGGCCATTTTGATAGAAATGAATGGACTGAAGGTCGTTTTGATAGAAATGAGTGGACCGAAGGTCATTTGACATATATGAATGGACCTAAGGTCGTTTTGACATGAATAAGTGGGCCGAAGGCCGTTTTGACACGAATGTATGGGCCGAAGGCCGTTTCGACGTAAACGAATGGGCTGAAGGCCATTTTGACAAAAATGAATAGGCCGAAGGCCGTTTTGACATAAATGAATGGGCCAAAGGCCGTTTTGACATGAATGGAAATCTGAATGGGCCAAAGGTCAGAATGTTTGGAACTACAGTCACTTGATTTGAATTTCATATAGTTATATATCTGTTAAATAGAAATAGGAATTGGGCCCAAGGCCATTTGGAACATGTTGTTCTACATTGTTATGTAAATTATATATTTGATTTGATATTATTCACTGGGCTTTTGCTCACGCTTATTCATGTGTTTGTAGGTGAGCCAAGAGAAGTCCAGACCCAGCCTCAGTGAAATTTGTATGGAACAACTAAGGTTTTGAGATAGTCAGCCCTTGTGTCTCACGCACGAGACCCGTCTTCGCCCTTTTGTTATGTATTTACATTTTGTCAGGTTGGCGAAGTTTTGAATATGTCTGTATATAGTTTTCATGGGTTGACTTAATTTGGATGATCTTGTCTGTATAGAATGTTATGTCATTACACTTTCTGTTGTGAGTTATTAACATATGTACATATGGAATGTTATGGTGTGCATATAAGCACGGCTCTATGGACAAAGTTTTAAATTTGCTTCCGTTTGGCCCCTTTTACTCTGATGAGTCTTATCTTATTTGGTTTGAGGCTGTAAGTAATCTCGTGCTTACTGGCCGGTTATGGCCTTAACCCATAGGGGCGGGTTTGGGTCGTGACAGCTGCCCTCTTCTCTTCTCTGTCGCTGATATTCTGAATGTGGTTGTCTTTTTAATTAGGTACCATATATATATGATAATTAAAACATGGGAAACTGTAATATACCATATGTGGTTAAACCAGAGAAATATCAGGTATGGCTTTCTTGTAATCAATCGCTCTCTGTATGTGTTTGACACCGTTGTTTTATGGAACCCATCTACTTGAAACTCTATGAAATTGCCTATGCTTGAGTTTCAAAACCTAGCTAGGTATTATGTGATTTGCATTTATGGATTTGGGTATAAAATAGTGCTAGTGATGATTTCAAAGACTCGAGTGATGATTATTATTTTGATTATCAAGTTTAGGTTTATTATTTGAAATCGAATTCATGACACAGGACTGAGAAGTTCCCTAATTATCCTAATTTGAATCAAAGAAGGTGGTCTTCTAGCCAGTGGTGCTTTGCGTTGGGTTGTGACTCAAGAACCCCAGGTGCATGAAGGCGGTTTGATTGTTGGTTTCGATCTTGGGCTCCACTCCATTTGTTATTTTTACATAGTGTCTATCAACTACTATCTGAAGATAATCTACATATTTAGCCTGGGAGACAATTGGAGTTTAACCAAGTGAAGACGTAGAAGTGAAAAGGAAAATAGGTAAAAAGTTGATGCTCTTAGGGTTAATATTGTTTCTAACCATCTTCTATCTTCATTAAATGTGTTTGATGTTTCGATTTTTTTGTTGTAAATGAGGAGTTTCCTTGTTGTGTGAGAGAGTGAACTACAAAAAAATGTGAGCAAACAAAAATATCTAAAGAGTTAGTATTAGGATTTACCTTCTTTGACTTAGGCCTTATTTGTCATAACTTAAAAAATTCAAAAAGTCACTATCATATTTAAGTCACATCACCTCTCTGTCACATCATTTCAAACCCAACCCATACCCAATCTATATTTTATAAAAAGTCAAAAATTATACTTATTTAGATCATCCCAAACCACCCTTAGTACACTCCTAAGTGTAAGTGATCTTTTTGTCCACAATTATAGCGTTTGATCTTTTTGTCATTCTTTCATCTAGGCTTGCTTCTGTGATGCTTGGTCACTATGTCATCCTTTGGCACCAAATTCTCAGCCCTTCTTCGTCTAACTCCTCTTTGTTGTCCTTTGTGCTATCAAATTTCTCAAATTCCTCAATGAAATCATTGTGCATGCAACTCAACAAGGTAAAGTGTGCACTTTTGTCCCTGTTAAACTAGTTGACATAAGCTTCTTGGTCATGATGATGCTTGGCCGTGTTCATGTGGAGTCTTGATGTTGGTCAAATGATTGAGCAACTCTTGCACATTGAGAAAGTACTGCACCCTCCTATTCTTCGGGGCCTATGAGACACATGTCTCAATATTTTATTCTAAATTTAATTTAATTTTAGATACTAGTAATCATCTCCATAATGTAAGCAAGAATAAAATCTTATTTAATATAGAAAAAAATATAGGGAATAACTCCCACCTATGGCAATATCTGACAAGGGGACACGGCAGGGACACAGGGACACGCCTGGGCCTTTAATTTAATGATTTTTTTTTTGTAGAGGACACGGTAGGGACACGCGTCTCCATATGGGGACATGGCATGGGACACGGCAGGGACACGCGTGACCATATGGGGACACAACATGGGACACGGCGGGCTAAATTATTATTATTATTTTATTTTTATTTTTATTTTTGTCTCTTTTATTTAGTGCTTTTGTGAAGAATATTGGTGGATGTTGAATGTTTTCCCGTTCTCTTCTTAGTTCTTGTTATCGTTTATTATGACTTTTTTTGTGAATGGATGATCTATTAATTTGTTTAAATGTAGTGGTTATATTTATTGAATTAATGTTACTATGTTAGTGTTTGTTAATTTTGATTTAGGATGAATGTAATTTGAATCTACATAAGACATAAAAATATATAAAATAAAATTCGCCGTGTTGCCCGCCGTGTCTCTATTTTTGGAAATTGCCGTGCCCCGTGTCCTTATCCGTGCATCATAAACTCCCATAATCCATAATATCCAATCATATACATGTTAAAAAAAAAAAAAGCTATTGCGCCTAACTAGGACTCGGCATTTTGATTTTGATGTACCTGTCAAAATAATTCAAAGCTTGCAATATAAAGCATTCATAAACAAATTAATAAATAGGGATGCTGAATGTTCCATCGGAAAGGATCTGAGGAGCCCCTTTGGGATGTGAAGATTGTTAAAGAGCTAACTCATTTAAATTACCCATATCCTCTTCAATTTCTTTCTTTTCCTCTGAAGCCCCTTCATTTGGATTACAGTTAACTTCCACTGAGGGGTTGATCACTTCCAAATGAGAGCAGTTCACATCAATCACACTTAGGATCAACACAACAAGCAAACTCCTCATAACTATACAAGTGATGAGAACATCCAACACATTTAATGAAGATAGAAGATGGTTATTAGAAACAACATTAACCCAAAGAGCATCAACAATCTCTAACCTTTTTATTTTTCACTTCTACCCCTTCACTTGGCTTAACTTCAATTATCTCAGTCACTTCCATAGCTTTCCACCCTAGTTTGAGTTTAATTGGAGCTTGGCTTACTTGAACACAAACTTCTAGTAACTCTTCACACAATTGGGATTGTCAAGGAACTTCAACTTTGATTTCATTAGAAAACTCATCTAAAAACAGTTTTTGAAAAATTGAACCAAACAAATATGATTTCATAATTTGGTCCTCAATCGAAGTGAATACTAAAAAGTTTAAAATTTTTTGTCCATTGCTTTTCTACTAACTGAATTACAATTACCTTTTTTTCTACCAAAAAAACCCATCTGGTAGGAAATTTCATTTAAATCAAGCCAAGTTATGTATGTACGATCTTGGGAATAGGAATTGTACCCTACTTTTAGACAAATTTTAACCATTTGTTTGTTACAAGTAGGTTTGTGTTACTAGGAGATGAACATGTCGAGAAGAAGAGATCATGTTTCCATTCACATTGATGAAAACCTAGCTGGATTGTGTCATACATCCTTAAAGCATGGTATCTGCAGAGCGCATGATCAACTACGTAGGGTAAATCAGAATGCCTATGAATCAGTAATTGTCGCTATTGGTCCTTAGCATCATGGTAAACTTTACCTACAAAAAATGAAAAAACACAAATTACAGTACCTACAACACATTCTCAAGCAAGGAGAAACGACACTTGTCAGTAACCTACACTACAAGAAATTCAACTTTTAGTGGCATTTAAAAAACGCCGCTATAAGTGCTAAAACACTGTCAATTCCTTTTGTGACGCTTAGCACCAAATGCCGAGGACGCGGCTGTCACTATAGCTTTATGGCATTTTAAAAACGTTGTGATATTAGTATAGGCGGCGTTTTGAAAATGCCTCCAAATGTCCTACTAAAGACACGCTGACGTCACTTACGATATTTAGCGACGTTTTGGAAAAACACCGTCATATCTTTTTTAAATAATATGACCGTTGATATGTAGGGTTTAAGAGGCGTTTGTAGAAACGCCGTCATATCCCCTTTTTTTTTTTTGTTGAAATTGTGCTAATTTTATTTGATTAATCTAAAAAAAATACCTGTAATAGCGCTAATATAAAATAATAACTCCCATTCAAATAGCTGTAATGAAGCATTAATTCACTTTCTCATCCAATTAATATCCAATCACCATTACCCACAAAATTAACATATCCAAAATTCAAAAATCATGTTTTAACATCAACCACAAGCTAACATATATCCAAAAATCATGTCTTAACATTAACCACAAACTAACATATATCCAAAAATCATGTCTTAGCAAAAAAGTTGTAGTCTTCACTGGTCTAGATGCCTGCGTCAGAACATAAACTGCAATTAGATTCACCAAAATAAACACAAATTGAAGAATTTATACCCAATACGTATAAACAGTACTTAAAACTTGAAGAAGCACTAACAAGAAGATTTTATCACATACCAAGAAGCACTAAATACACATAAAGAAAAGAGCATACCCAAAGACAATACTGACACGGATGAGAATCATGTAAAATTAAATAAATAATGCTCTGGTAGCATAAACAAATTCAGAGGCCATTTGTTATTGAGTTACTTAACCTTCTACCTGCACCAGAGACAGCCTACCAAGAAGTGGATGTCACCAAGGGACTCAAAAATGTAGGATTGATTAGTCATAATTAATATTTTAAGGTAGACATGCTCACTGCTATATCTTTTTCCTAGTTTGATGCTACATTACAGTTCAAAGAGTATTTATTCAGTAGATTTCCAAGCAACCACTAAGTTTAGTGCCAGCCCGGTCCCAAAAAGTGATTAAGCTAGAATGGTTTAATGTAAACAGACCAAAAACGTATGAGAACCACTCCACCAGCAAAATCTTGACTGAGAATGAAGGGATCAGGTCAAATCATTGATGAAGAGATTTTATTGCTATGAAGAAACGTCAAGACACTGACTTATAAATAATGCTACAACACTTCTCAATATACATGCAGAATTGATTTGTAAAAGATATTACAAGCTAAGAATGCTACAGAGTCTAATCATATTTTCTGAAATTGAAACTATTTAATTAACAATTAAATTTTTAAAGACAAGTATACATAACAATATGTTTGATAGACATTCATTGTGACTACACAAAAACACATTATTTGGAGAAGCTATGTTACCACATGTCCAAATAGAAGCCAATTAAGCCAACGAATCACTCAAAACAATTAAAAATTCATGGATAACATTCCTGCTGATAAATGTGTGTAGACAAGCCCATGGGGGACCTCGCTACAGCTCGGACTCGATTTGTGTCACGGTTCTTAATTTTGAACCAAAGAGTTCAAATCCGGCAAATCGTTTGAGAAAACTGATTTTGTGAAAGAAGTGCCAAACATGGACTGCTTTGCCAGATACAGAGTCGCTACCTAAATATTTTATTTTGGAAAATTTAGGAAACCCTGACTCGTTGCCTAAGGCCACGTGTCCGTCATCACCAAAGTTGCCTCAGCTCGGGAACTTGGGTACGATTGGGGAAGGTCACTTCGTGAGCACCCCCGCTTGCCCGATCAAAGATCGGCCTCTACTAACCATGATATCTAGTTTTGAAAACATTGTGCGTTCTTATTCCGGTTATTAGCCTAGATTTACTACGTGATGCGCACAACATATAAGTATAGACCGGGTCGCCTGAATTGGAACAAAACATTTCATATTTGTTTTTGAAAGATGGTTGGCTACCCGCAGGTAGGCTTAAAATGCAGATTTTGCCACCCTCAGGTGGGCTTAGAAAAGATGGTTTTGCCACTGTCTAGTGGGCTTAAAACTCACAGTTGATGATTTGTCTCAATCCAAATAACCCAACCTTCACCCACAGGCATTCAAGGCAGTTATATTACATAAGCATATAGCCTCATAGTAAGCATGCTATCATGGTAGTCACTCACACGCATGCAAGGATGCTAAAGCATAAAAACTCACCGAGTACTCCAAGCCAAAACAGAAGCTAATTAGAAATCCATGCATGATCCTAATTATACAGAAATGCCTAATGCAACACATGCAAAAATGCAACTATAGCAGGCTCGGCTATTCTAAACATGGCATATAAGATGCAACAGCTATCAAGTATTCAACTCAGAATTGAAATACAAATGCAGTTAGTATGATGCGCCGAGCCCGGTGCATGCAAAACAGATGAATGAATGCAAACATGCTATCATACTGTATGCTAATTGAAACATACCCTAATCTAACCATCATAAGCTGGTAAATAAAAGGGAAGAAAGATGTGGGGTTGGAAGACATACATCACACTCACGCACACTTATTACAACATTGCCCTCGCGCAGAGGGTCCGAATAAATAATATACAGTCCCGAATAGTACAATCCGAATAAATAATACAGTCCAAGATATGTACAAAAATCCTAATTAATTACCAAATTAACTAAGAAAAAAATAAACTGACATGCAAGCCAGGGACTGTCTCGACTCTTCTCCGGATGATGAATAATACATGCTCGGGTTGCCTTTGCGCGGAAATCCATGGCGATGCCCCAATTAACCTCTGTTTGCAATTATTCTTGGAATGCGTGCCAAGCTTCGGAAGGCGGTTGATTCTTGATTTGCAGCAACAGAGAGCAACAGAGGGGCATGGCAAAGTTTTTTCACACATGTATGCATGCCTCGATCCTCGTGCCACCAATCACGCATCTCGATGCATGATGGCCGAGGAGTCGAATTGCACAACTCAATATGGGATGAATGCACCTGAAAATACAACTAAGACCTAACTCCATCATGGACAATCCGGAGTGTCGGTGACTGGGGAATTGAGACACGTTCCGTCACTCGGAGTACGAAACGTACCTCGTTTCCCGTGTTCGGGCTAACTCCTATCCCAAACACAATGCAATATGCATGACATGCATGGATGCAACTAAGATACAACCTATCATGCACAATGCTATGAAATGGCATACACGATGCACGAGGTAACATGGCATACACAATGCGCTAACATACAACTTAGCATACACAATGCTGTGAAATGAAATAGCATACACAATGCATAATGGGCTTACACCAACACAAGTGGACCTCGGCCACACTCACATAGGAGGCCATTAGATAAAAATGAGACACTCGAGATGCGTGCACACGTGCACGCAAACTGAGGACCGACCCTAAGGCACCAAAGGCCACTCTAACAAAGCATGGCAAGGCATGGAATATGGCATACTAGCATGAAAATTTCAGCACTAAAATATGATGCAAAACAGCCCAGAAACATGGAAACATGGCACCCGATGCATGAAATGAGACTCGAAACTCGAAACTAGGCGCATGGAATGACTTATAGCTATACAAAGCATGCATTATTTGAACATGAAGTATGAAGACAGAATTAGGAAAGTCCCAAAACAAGCATATTTCCAGTTTTAAGCAAGGCCAAAAGGTGAGCACAAGTAGGGCTAAGCTAACATGTAAAAATGGCCTCGAAAGAGAGATAAAGAAGCAAGTAACATCTGATGGCCCTAAATGGAAAAAAGCACTTCAACAAAGTTTAAGAGGGGCTCAAAATGAAGCACTTTACAGTTTACATCAAGCCACGAAAATAAATACAAGCAGGCCTAAAACATTATGCAAGAAAAAGACCAAAAGAGGGACAAAGAAGCAAGTGATGGCTTCTGGCCTCAAAGAGAGGATGGCCCTTCAACAATCTTGAAGAGGGGCCCAAAACATGATATTTTACAGTTTATGACCAAGCCCAAAACAGTGCACAAGTAAGCTTAAAATACTATACAAAATAAGGCATAAAAGAGAGCTTTAACACAAAGAGAAAAAAGGAAGCCTCAAACAGTGAAAGACCCTTCATCAAATATGAAGAGTGGATCAAAATATGACTATTTACAGTTCGGATCAGAGCCCAAAAATACAAGCACAAGGAGCTAAAAAAGCATGCAAAATTAGGGCCAAAAGAGAGATAAAGAGGCAATTGACAGATGGAAGCCTCAAACAGTAGAGAGGCCTTTAAAATGTTGAAGAAAGGCTCAAAAAAAGCCTCTTTTCATTTTATGACCAAGCTCAAAACAGTTTAAAAATAGGTCTAAAATACTATACAAGAAAGAGACATAAATGAGAGCTAAAGAGGCAAGTGGTAGTATGAAGCCTCAAACAGGGAAGAACCCTTAATCAAACATGAAAAAGACCTCAAAACATGACTATTTTCAGTTAGGGTCGGAGCCCGAAAATGTAAGAACAAAGAGCTAAGAAAGCATGCAAAAATAGGCTCAAAAGAGGGAAAATGGGACTCACCTTTGTAGAACCAAGCTTCAACAACTTTTGGACCAGGTTTGGGAGTTCTTGACCTCTGGAAGACAGCCTCAAGTTGCTGGAATGGATGTTGGAGGTGTGATGCTATGAATTGGTGAAGAAATGGCCCAAGAACAAAGGGTTTTGAAGCTTTGAATGAGAGAGATGGAGGATGTATGTATGCCAAGCTCCAAGAGGATTTTTCTAACCTCTAAATGCAGCTGGAGCTGCTGGTTTTATAGGCCAAAGGTGTGGAAAAGAGGGGGAAAAATGGGGGGGGGGAAAACTAATTCAAGTTTTCCCTCAAAAGGCCAAACCCCCCGGACATAGGACCTGGGGGAAAACAAAATACATTGCTGGAACACACTTGGGAGAGGGAGAATGGCCGGCCAGCTCAAAAGGGCAAAAAAGGTCATCCAATTAGGTAAGTGGCCGGCCTTTTACTTTTTTCTGGCCAGCCGGCCAGTTCAAAAGGGTCAAGTGGCCGGCCTGCTACCTTTTCTGGCCGGCCTGCCACTTTTCAGGACAAAAATGGATCTGCCGGAAAGAAAGGTGGCCGGCCTGTGATTGGAAGTCCAATGGTGGTCTTTCAAGTGTCCAAATTGAAGGCCCGGAAGTTAGCTTTCCAATGGCGCAAACCTTGCATTAAAATTCCTTCTGTGGAAAAAGTTATGCCCTTTTTGGTGAAGCCACACAGATTTCGGTCCAACCGGGGTGATGCCCTACTTCAATCAACTATATCTCCCCCGTCCGGAATTGGATTTAGGAGATTCCGGAGTGCAAAATGAAGCCCCGGAAGTTTTATTTCCAACAGTGGTGACCTCATAGCTTGATTCCAAGTATGCAAATGAATAGGCCCGATTCGGCGAGGGATGTTCGACTCTTTCTTAATGGTTCATGCCCATTTTCTCTCCCAACTGGATTTCTTCCCTCTTCTCCTCTTTTCTTCAACTCCAAACCCCTAAGTAAGGTGTTTTGAAAGATTTTTCAAAGATTTCATCTCTCTTTCATTCATTTCCACTTTGTCCTTGCTCGGTTTACTGAAAAGCGCAACATTTGACAAAATGCGAGCCTCGGAACATCGTAAAAACTTTATTTCAAAAACGTTTTGAAAGAGAGGGTTTTAAGACTAAAATCGTTTGATCAAGATTGTTTTGGTCCAAAAAGGGGTATGAAGTTGAACTTTGACTCTCTCCTTGCCGAAGAAACTGAACTTTTTCCCTACACACCTTTCAAAACCATCAGTCGCGTCCAAGTCTTAAAGGTGGTCAAATGGGATGTCTACAGTTGTCCCTCTTTGACAGAACTCGGAAGTCAAGAAGTGACGGGAGTGAATGCCAAAGCCCAGAGACGACCCATTTTTCACAAGGCCGAAGACTTGAACAAACAAACAAAATATAGATAAATAACTGGTTGTGCCCGCAGGCTGCCTACGTATCCTTTTGTGAGGAATCAAACCAGCGTAGTTTAGGGGCAGGATGCAAAATGATATGCAGAAAGATTTTGATAATTGGACTTATATGCTACGCGAAGCCGATTTGAAAGTTGGACTTATACGCTACGCGAAGCCGGTTTGAAGATTGGACTTATACGCTACGCGAAGCCGGATATCACTCATGATCATGCAAAGAGAGCTGTAATGAAGCAATTATAAAAAAAAATGCAACATTTTAAGCGAATGCTAGGCAAGCAAGTAAACTCGAACCAAACTACCTCATGCAGAAAGGATGTAAGAAAATTATGGAATTTTCACGAACATGTGCGATAGATACACAAAGGTGAACGAAGTGTGTGATTGATGCACGAAGCGAGCGTGTGCGATTGATACACAAAGCGAACGTGTAATAGATACACAAAGTGAAGCGAGTGTGATGGATACACTATATGAAGCAAAGTGTGATGGCTACAGTAGGTGAGTGTGTGATAGATACACAAAGCGAACGTGTGATAGATACACAAAGTGAAGCGAGTGTGATGGATACACTAAAGGTGAACACAAAGTGTGATAGATGCACTTAGTGAACAAGTATGATTGATATACTGAAGGTGAACACGAAGTGTGATAGATGCACTTGGTGAACAAGTATGATAGCTATACTGAAGGTGAACACGAAGTGTGATAGACGCACTTAGTGAACAAGTATGATGGATATACTAAAGGTGAACACGAAATGTGATAGATGCACTAAGTGAACAGAGTGTGATTGATACACTAAAGGCGAACACAAAGTGTGATAGATGCACTAAGTGAACAAGTGTGATGGATACACTAAAAGTGAACACAAAGTGTGATAGATGCACTATGTGAACAGAGTGTGATTGATACACTAAAAGCAAACACAAAGTGTGATAGATGTACTATGTGAACAAAGTGTGATTGATACACTAAAAGTGAACACAAAGTGTGATAGATGCACTATGTGAACAGAGTGTGATTGATACACTAAAAGCGAACACAAAGTGTGATAGATGCACTATGTGAACAGGGTGCGATTGATACACTAAAGGTGAATATGTGCGTGATAGATACACAAAATGAGAATGTGTGTAATAGATACACAAGATAAGAATGTGTGTGATAGATACACAAAATGAAAGAAGTGTGATTGATACACTAAATGAGAATGTGTGATTGATACATTAAATGAGAATGTGTGATTGATACACTAAGTGAATGAAGTGTGCTTGATACACTAAGTGAATGAATTGTGATTGATACACTAAGTGAATGAATTGTGATTGATACACTAAGGCAAATGAAGTGTGTTAGATAAACTGAGTGAAGCAAATGAAGTGTGATTGATACACTAAGTGAATGATCCTAAACGGAACTTATTTGGATGAACCCTACATACAATATCGTGCATGACTGAGAAAGAAACTTGATAGATATAATGCATTACAATGCATGATGCTTAAGGAAAGCAATAAATGGACAAAGCGGTGCTTTAGAAAGCGCCTCATGAGGTGAGTGGCGGTGAACCGCTCTACTCTGATGGGGATCTCCCTTCGTGCTCTTCGAACACTTTACCTTTAACTCGCAGTACAAAGGCTCTGGAATGCTAACAAGTAACAACATCTGTATGCAGGAGCTACGGCTGCGCTTGTCTTCCTGATCATATTCACAACTTTTCCTATTCTCCAACGGGGTGACAGACTAGGTTGGTTCAGTATCCAGAATTGAGATGCATACACGCTATCTCAACCTATGGGGCTTCCATACAAATTTCAAGCCGAGGGCACGCCTCTGGGTATTCAAACCAGACTTTAGTCTTGGAAATCCCGAACCTTCGCGTTCTAGGCAACAGCCATTCGAACTCTAGTTTCCACCGTCGCAGTTGGTCTCCTAGGAACTCATTGCGAACACAGCCAAGATGAACTTGGCAAGGAACTGGTACTCAGAGAGAGCATTTCTGATTGCCATTCTGGCTTGAGGCAGACTTGATCTTGAGCTTGAGGTAGAGGCACACTCATACTTCGGAGCATTGATAAGGCCTGACAAGGTGTATACGGAATGCGATCTCGGAGCTTACTGAAGTTGGAACAAACTCAGATGCCTGACATTTTCCTCTTTTGCTTTTGCTTTGCAGTCCAGAACCATTATAGCTTTAGCTAGGTCCTGGTTCCACTATTCTCACATGACCTGGGTTGGACCCTGCGATTTTATGAAAGAACAGATTCTGTTTTACACAAATGTGGAGAACAGCACGGCACTCGGAGCACAAAACGATTTTTGAAATTGAGAGTGAGCATAAGTTCTCAACTGGGTATTGAGCCTACAACTGACCACAGCCAAAATGACTCAACATGGAAATAAAAGGCACACAACCTAGACACATCGAGTAACACTCGAGACGACTCAAAACAAGAATCGAGACAAACAAAAAGACACGACACTCAGACGTGCACAGGGAGCCTGTTTCACCGGGTATTGTTTCCCACCCTTTCTCACTTGTGATTCTCACATCACTCGGCCCTCAAGCTCTATTTTTTCTGAAAAAGCCATTTTCTCACTTTTTCTCTCATCGCACATCTCTCTATTCTTCAATCTCTCATTTTTCAATCCCTTCCCTGGGTGGTTGATGGATAAACAGGAAGTTGCAGGCTCTTGCCCCTAGCATTCCGCTAGATTCTTCTTCTTCTTCACGCAGCCAGTGAGTTTCTTCCCACAGAGGGGTTGTGCTACAACTGGATGTGTAGCGAATCTGCAGCTGACATCGGTTGACGACACTCTGCCGGGGAGTTTTGGATGTGGTTAGATCTATCCAGATGGTGGAGTGGAATATCTTGATCCATTCCAATTCATGTTTTAGACATGGCCAGATACCTCGTTGTTCGGAGGACGAGAGAGCTTTCAGCCCTTTTGCTATTAACTTCAGCTGTGCCCTTTTCTGGCAGGTAAAGTGCCTTTCTTGGCAAGTATGTTGATAATGGGGGAAAGATAGAACACCTGACTCAACTGTGCCCCTAGTTCATCATTTTGACCATTTTTTGTTTTCGTTTTCTACTAAAACAATTTTGACCAATACGAGAGTTAGATTAACATGCTTGTTCGATTTTCTGATTTAAAATCATGCAAGTTAGGCTGTCAGCACTGAAAATTTTCCCTTTTTGGGGTCCAAGAAATGGTCCAGTTTTGGAAAAATGGAATAATTTTCAAGAGAAGATTAGTTAACCTCAGTAAAAATTCTCAAAAACTGTTTTTGCAATCGGCCATTGCTCAACGAGCATAGAACCCACTCTCGAGATGCACAACCTTAGATCCGAAGGAAAATCGCCCCTTGCTTGAAGAGAGCTGCATGGCAACGGAAAGTTGCCCCTTGTTTGAACGGCACCGCGGCGCATTGAATGGCAACGGAAAGTTGCCCCTTGTTTGAATGGCACCATAGCGCATTGTAGTCAGTCCTCGAAGTGACGAACACAACCAGACTCTCGGATACAGAGAAGGCAAAGATGGTCAAAACCATTACATGGGCTGTCAGATTGAAGTGTTTCTGGTGGACTTCAGAATGAAGTTGCCTACGTATCCCAAAGATGGGAATCAAGCCTTGCGTAGTTCGAGGTTAAGGTACACTCGAGTATTAACCTCTTCTTTTTAGGCTCTAACTTTTGCCAAGGCACCCGTTACGGGTTTTCGACCTTCCGAGCTTTGTTCTTCTTTCTTTCTTTTTTTTTTTATGTTCTTTTCATTCCTTTTTCTTTTTCTTTTTCTTCTTCTTTTTTCTTTTGCATTGTACTTTTTTTTCTTTTTGCATTTTTTTTTTGTATATTTTTTTTGTCTCGCTCTAACTTTTGCTTGGGTCGCCCTTCTGGGTTTTCGACCCAGCGAGCCTCTCAAAGGGTAAAAGTGTAGCTTGGTCCATGCCAAATGGTTGTAGGGTTTTGAAGTCATCCGTATCCCGGAGAGTGGTTGTTGATTTGCAAAAGGACTCATCTTCGGCTCTTCGAGCACATCTAACATCTTTGCCCCTAGTTCGAAGGGTGCTTCTGTTCTAGCTTTGCAAGCTTCTTCTGATGAGGTCTAACCTTCTTGATCTGACTTTGGTGCCTCTTGTTCGAGGGCTGCTTCAAATATGGCCACACAGGCCTTACATTGTGGTCGATCGTTGAACATTCTGAATGCAAGTTCAAGGTTTGAAAGCAAAGGGGGGTCGACTCTTGAGGCTGAGAGCGATCCTAGGTTACACAATCTCAAGAGCGATTCCACACAGGTCTTCGCAGGACCGCGCAAAACATTTTTTGAAAGTTTTTAAGAAAGCGACAAATTGCTCGCGCTGAAGACAGTGTAGAACCAATCTGGATCAAAACTAGGGTCCTTCTCAGTACTCACACTAACAAGCATGATTTCATTCATTAAGGGCTTAGCATGCCTCTCTTTCTCTCAGTTTGATCAAAGTTTTGCAAATCCCGAGGAATTCCTCTCTCTTTGTTTTTACCGCAGTGTTCAAAATGTTTTGAAAAACTCAGGTCATTACAATGACTTCAAGGCACAAGAGAACAGGTGGAATGCGCTGCCATTTCATTCAAATCCCGGCACAACTAGCACATGGCAGAAGCAAATGCGAGAGTGTGAAAATCACTGCTGTTTCGTTCATAACTGTTGGCACAAGGCTCCCTGGCGAAGCAGACTCAAAAAGCGAAGAGACAAAGCATAAAACAAAATGGTGATGCAGGGTAACACCCGGAATCTCCGACCTTTTTGTACAACAGGACTAACTCGATACAACAAAGGCAGACCCTTAATCAAAAAAGACTCAAGACAAAGAGACAGACTCAAAACAAAATTTCAGAACCGACTCAACATCCAAGTCAGAAACTTCAAAACTAGCATTCGCAAATGCTCAAAACAGTGTGTGCCATTCCCACGTCTGGAGTAAACTGAGTGCCGCCCGCAGGTGGTTCATCCCTCGATCACATAATCACCTTATCCCTCACAAGTTCACTGATCAAGTGCCGATAGACTTTGCACGGGACTGGTGCGACAATGACCTGTTGTCAAACAAATCTTGTACATCATATGGCGTGCAGACGAAAGCAAATCGGGTGTCATGACCGGTTTGCTGATGGTAGGCACATTATTTAGTCTAGTCATGCTTTGCAGGGATAGGATCGGGTAGGGGCCGTTGTTCCAATGGTTTCAGATGTCCTTTCCGGAGTAAGACTTCTAGAGCCTTTGACAAAGGCATATGAAGAGGAGTGAAAACCCTTTTGACTCGGGGTGGATATTTGGCCGTCTGTGAGCTACTTCCGGACGCACCGGTGAATGGGGTAGCTTTTTTTGATGTGGTGGTTGTGACCATGCCCACTTCAGAAGATCTTGCAGCTGCATCACCACTGGTGGTCGCATTCGAACTGCGGGAAAACGCCCGCCTAGGCTGCTCTTTCTCCTGGTCAATGAGGCCCTGCTTCATGGCATCCTCGATCTGTACTCCCATTTCATGCAAATCTAAAAAGGTAGGGATGGGGAGCACGATCATTTTCTGCATTAGTTTGGGCTGGAGGTTGCGCACAACCATCTGTATTTGATCCTTATCCGTTGGCCTAATAGTCATCATTGAGGCCTTGGCTCTCCAGCGGACCACGAAATCTAAGAAAGTCTCTTTGGGCTCCTGCCTCGTTGTTTTGAGATCACGAGTTGTAATCTCGATCTGGGTATTGTACGAGTACTGTGCGACAAAGGCCCTGGCCATTTCATCCCAACTTCTTTTTACCTCATCCTCCAACCGGCGTGCGGATAAGCGACCACACCCGAGTTCGATGAAAGCTTTTGTGGTCGGGTTAGGCCCATTGGCCGCAGGATGTCTGAGAATAGCTGGAGATGGACCATGGGATCCCTGAATGTGTCGAAACGATCAATTTGCGGCATCTTGAATCTGTCTGGCAGTGTTACGGCCACATCAGTATATTCGTCCTCGATATCGGGAATAGCCTTTACTCCTTGTGATTTCTTGAAAAGCTTCTCGAGCTTGCTTAGTTTTAGAGCTGTATGGTCCATTTCGAACTCGAAGGGAGAGTCCAGGTGGTTGGCAGGCGTATGGGTCTTGGACAATTGAGGCGGAAGCGGGGGCGGAGCTGGCCCCGTTGGAAGGTTTGTGTCCTCTTGGATGTTCTGGACATTGGGTGAGGTGTTCTGGGTGTTTGGCAGGGCATTTTGGATAGTAGGTGCGTGCTCGGGTAATGGGGCCCCTAGTGGAGGAGGAACTTGATGTGAAGAAGATGCCGCATTTTGCTGTTGTAGTCTAGTAATTAGCTCGGCCTGCTGGTCCATGATTGTGGCTTGCTATTTGGAGAACTCTGCTTGGCGGGCAGCGTCCTCCTGCATCTATTTCATGCTCTCATGCATTTGGCGCATCATTTCTTCTATCCCGGCCATATTACATTGGTCTTCTTGTTGACGGTATGTGTATTTCTATGGTGGAAACTGGAACCTCAACCCGACTGTTTGCTAGGGCCCACTGCCCCGGTAACCTCTGTTCAGACACACTGCGCTTCCTTGGCCTTCTTCTAACAACGGGGGGCAGAGAATGGAACACCGGATGTCCGTCAACCAGATCCTCAGATTGATTGAGCCGACGACCCCTTGTCCAAAGTGCTTGGGGAATATCTACTGGGTCGGAAGCAATCGTGCTAAAACTGTCCCCTAGCAAAAAGATAAATAAAGCGAAAAGGAAATAAATAACCAGATAAATGAACATAGATGACTTAAAATAAATACACAACACACGGTCGGGCATACAACACACGGTTGATAAGTGAAAACACTGCATCCTCAAATCTTGATCAACGTCACTGAATCACAGTTCCCCAAAAGAATCGATACCGCAGAGATAACCGATTCTCAAATCTTGGGATGTCGCGGGCTGATGCCCAAACTCATAAACTGATACATGCATTCCCTGTAGAGACACACTCTAAAAGCACATAACAGATAAGTGAGAGCCAAAACACCCCTATGTTGGGGTAGGGTTTCCCTGTCCTATTTTTTCAGGAGCTAGGGTTTCATTACGCACGCAGTGGCTTCAAACAACCTATATCGGGTAAGCAACCTGTCCTAGTTTGGAATGGTCACTACGGATTTCGATATGCACTAGGTCGAATGGTCAAAAAGGGTGCCCCGGTAAAACCGGGGTTTGTGTTCCCATACTGGCAGAGCCCATAACCGGTCAGCCTTATGGTTATGCCATGACAAGACAAGCCTCCGGCAAACCGTTCAGGAATAGCAGATGGCAAATACGGTGTCCTAGGTGCACCAATGCAAATGCAATGCAAAGAAACACACAAGTGTAGTAAAAACCAGATATCATGGGTTCGAGTCAAGTTCTCTAACTCCCCAGCAGAGTCGCCAGAAACTGTAGACAAGCCCGCGGGGACCTCGCTACAGCTCGAACTCGATTTGTGTCACGGTTTTTAATCTTGAACCAAAGAGTCCAAATCCGGCAAATCGTTCTGAGAAAACTGATTTTGTGAAAGAAGTGCCAAACATGGACTGCTTTGCCAGATACAGAGTTGCCACCTAAATATTTTATTTTGGAAAATTTAGGAAACCCTGACTCGTTGCTTAAGGCCACGTGTCCGTCATCACCAAAGTTGCCTCGGCTCGGGAACTTGGGTATGATTGGGGAAGGTCACTTCGTGAGCACCCCCGCTCGCCCGATCAAAGATCGGCCTCTACTAACCATGATATCTAGTTTTGAAAACATTGTGCGTTCTTATTCCAGTTATTAGCCTAGATTTACTACGTGATGCGCATAACATATAATTATAGACCGGGTCGCCTGATTTGGAACAAAACATTTCATGTTTGTTTTTGAAAGATGGTTTGCTACCCGCAGGTAGGCTTAAAATGCATATTTTGCCACCCTCAGGTGGGCTTAGAAAAGATGGTTTTTGCCACTGTCTAGTGGGCTTAAAACACACAGTTGATGATTTGTCCCAATCCAAATAACCCAACCTTCACCCACAGGCATTCAAGGCAGTTATGGCCGTCACTCACACGCATGCAAGGATGTTAAAGCATAAAAACTCACCGAGTACTCCAAGCCAAAACAGAAGCTAACTAGAAATCCATGCATGATCCTAATTATACAGAAATGCCTAATGCAACACATGCAAAAATGCAACTATAGCAGGCTCGGCTATTCTAAACATGGCATATAAGATGCAACAACTATCAAGTATTCAACTCAGAATTGAAATACAAATGCAGTTAGTATGATGCGCCGAGCCCGGTGCATGCAAAACAGATGAATGAATGCAAACATGCTATCATACTGTATGCTAATTGAAACATGCCATAATCTAACCATCATAAGCTGGTAAATAAAAGGGAAGAAAGACGTGGGGTTGGAAGACATACATCACACTCACGCACAGTTATTACAACATTGCCCTCGCGTAGAGGGTCCGAATAAATAATATACAGTCCCAAATAGTACAGTCCGAATAAATAATACAGTCCAAGATATGTACAAAAATCCTAATTAATTACCAAATTAACTAAGAAAACAATAAACTGGCATGCAAGCTAGGGACTGTCTCGACTCTTCTCTGGATGATGAATGATGCATGCTCGGGTTGCCTTTGCGCGGAAATCCATGGCGATGCCCCAATTAGCCTCTGTTTGCAATTATTCTTGGAATGCGTGCCAAGCTTCGGAAGGCTGCTGATTCTTGATTTGCTGCAACAGAGCAACAGAGGGGCATGGCAAAGTTTTTTCACACATGTATGCATGCCTCGATCCTCGTGCCACCAATTACGCATCTCGATGCATGATGGCCGAGGAGTCGAATTGCACAACTCAATATGGGATGAATGCACATGAAAATACAACTAAGACCTAACTCCATCATGGACAATCCGGTGTTGGGGAATTGAGACACGTTCCGTCACTCGGAGTACGAAACGTACCTCGTTTCCTGTGCTCGGGCTAACTCTTATCCCAAACACAATGCAATATGCATGACATGCATGGATGCAACTAAGATACAACCTATCATGCACAATGCTATGAAATGGCATACATGATGCACGAGGTAACATGACATACACAATGCGCTAACATACAACCTAGCATACACAATGCTGTGAAATGAAATAGCATACACAATGCATAATGGGCTTACACCAACACAAGTGGACCTCGGCCACACTCACATAGGAGGCCATTAGATGAAAATGAGACACTCGAGATGCGTGCACACGTGCACGCAAACTGAGGACCGACCCTAAGGCACCAAATGCCACTCTAACAAAGCATGGCAAGGCATGGAATATGGCATACTAGCATGAAAATTTCAGCGCTAAAATATGATGCAAAACAGCCCAGAAACATGGAAACATGGCACCCGATGCATGAAATGAGACTCGAAACTCGAAACTAGGCGCATGGAATGACTTATAGCTATACAAAGCATGCATTATTTGAACATGAAGTATGAAGACAGAATTAGTACAGTCCCAAAACAAGCATATTTCCAGTTTTAAGCAAGGCCAAAAGGTGAACACAAGTAGGGCTAAGCTAACATGTAAAAATGGCCTCGAAAGAGAGATAAAGAAGCAAGTAACATCTGATGGACCTAAATGGCAAAGAGCCCTTCAACAAAGTTGAAGAGGGGCTCAAAATGAAGCACTTTACAGTTTACATCAAGCCACGAAAATAAATACAAGCAGGCCTAAAACATTATGCAAGAAAAAGACCAAAAGAGGGACAAAGAAGCAAGTGATGGCTTCTGGCCTCAAAGAGAGGATGGCCCTTCAAAAATCTTGAAGAGGGGCCCAAAACATGATATTTTACAGTTTATGACCAAGCCCAAAACAGTGCACAAGCAAGCTTAAAATACTATACAAAATAAGGCATAAAAGAGAGCTTTAACACAAAGAGCAAAAAGGAAGCCTCAAACAGTGAAAGACCCTTCATCAAATATGAAGAGTGGATCAAAATATGACTATTTACAGCTCGGACTAGAGCCCAAAAATACAAGCACAAGGAGCTAAAAAAGCATGCAAAAATAGGGCCAAAAGAGAGATAAAGAGGCAATTGACAGATGGAAGCCTCAAACAGTAGAGAGGCCTTTAAAATGTTGAAGAAAGGCTCAAAAAAAGCCTCTTTTCATTTTATGACCAAGCTCAAAACAGTTTAAAAATAGGTCTAAAATACTATACAAGAAAGAGACATAAATGAGAGCTAAAGAGGCAAGTGGTAGTATGAAGCCTCAAACAGGGAAGAACCCTTAATCAAACATGAAAAAAACCTCAAAACATGACTATTTTCAGTTAGGGTTGGAACCCGAAAATGTAAGCACAAAGAGCTAAGAAAGCATGCAAAAATAGGCTCAAAAGAGGGAAAATGAGACTCACCCTTGTAGAACCAAGTTTCAACAACTTTTGGACCAGGTTTTGGAGTTCTTGACCTTTGGAAGACAGCCTCAAGTTGCTGGAATGGATGTTGGAGGTGTGATGCTATGAATTGGTGAAGAAATGGCCCAAGAACAAAGGGTTTTGAAGCTTTGAATGAGAGAGATGGAGGATGTATGTATGCCAAGCTCCAAGAGGATTTTTCTAACCTCTAAATGCAGCTGGAGCTGCTGGTTTTATAGGCCAAAGGTGTGGAAAAGAGGGGGAAAAATGGGGGGGAAAACTAATTCAAGTTTCCTCCCAAAAGGCCAAACCCCCGGACATAGGACCTGGGGGAAAACAAAATACATAGCTGGAACACACTTGGGAGGGGGAGAATGGCTGGCCAGCTCAAAAGGGCAAAAAAGGTCATCCAATTAGGTAAGTGGCCGGCCTGCTACTTTTTTTTGGCCAGCCGGCCAGTTCAAAAGGGTCAAGTGGCCGGCCTGCTACCTTTTCTGGCTGGCCTGCCACTTTTCAGGACAAAAATGGATCTGCCGGAAATAAAGGTGGCCGGCCAGTGATTGGGAAGTCCAATGGTGGCCATTCAAGTCTCCAAATTGAAGACCCGGAAGTTAGCTTTCCAATGGCGCAAGCCTTGCATTAAAATTCCTTCTATGGAAAAAGTTATGCCCTTTTTGGTGAAGCCGCGCAGATTTCGGTCCAACCGGGGTGATGCCCTACTTCAATCAACTATATCTCCCCCGTCCGGAAATGGATTTAGGAGATGCTTGAGTGAAAAATGAAGCCCCGGAACTCTTATTTCCAACGGTTGTGGCCTTATAGCTTGATTCCAAGTATGCAAATGAATAGGCCCGATTCGGCGAGGGATGTTCGACTCTTTCTTAACGGTTCGTGCCCATTTTCTCTCCCAACTGGATTTCTTCCCTCTTCTCCTCTTTTCTTCAACTCCAAACCCCTAAGTAAGGTGTTTTGAAAGATTTTTCAAAGATTTCATCTTTCTTTCATTCATTTCCACTTTGTCCTTGCTCGGTTTACCGAAAAGCACAACATTTGACAAAATGCGAGCCTCGGAACATCGTAAAAACTTTATTTCAAAAACGTTTTGAAAGAGAGGGTTTTAAGACTAAAATCTTTTGATCAAGATTGTTTTGGTCCAAAAAGGGGTATGAAGTTGAACTTTGACTCTCTCCTTGCCGAAGAAACTGAACTTTTTCCCTGCACACCTTTCAAAACCATCAGTCACGTCCAAGTCTTAAAGGTGGTCAAACATAGGGTGTCTACAGTTGCCCTTCTTTGACAGAACTTGGAAGTCAAGAAGTGACGGGAGTGAATGTCAAAGCCCAGAGACGACCCATTTTTGACAAGGCCGAAGACTTGGACAAACAAACAAAATATAGATAAATAAATGGTTGTGCCCGCAGGCTGCCTACGTATCCTTTTGTGAGGAATCAAACTAGCGTAGTTCAGGGGCAGGATGCAAAATAATATGCAGAAAGATTTTTATAATTGGACTTATACGCTACGCGAAGCCGGTTTGAAAGTTGGACTTATACGCTACGCGAAGCCGGTTTGAAGATTGGACTTATACGCTACGCGAAGCCGAATATCACTCATGATCATGCAAAGAGAGTTGTAATGAAGCAATTATACAAAATAAATGCAACATTTTAAGCGAATGCTAGGCAAGCAAGTAAACTCGAACCAAACTACCTCATGCAGAAAGGATGTAAGAAAATTATGGAATTTTCACGAACATGTGCGATAGATACACAAAGGTGAACGAAGTGTGTGATTGATGCACGAAGCGAGCATGTGCGATTGATACACAAAGCGAATGTGTAATAGATACACAAAGTGAAGCGAGTGTGATGGATACACTATATGAAGCAAAGTGTGATGGATACACTAGGTGAGTGTGTGATAGATACACAAAGTGAACGTGTGATAGATACACAAAGTGAAGCGAGTGTGATGGATACAATAAAGGTGAACACAAAGTGTGATAGATGCACTTAGTGAACAAGTATGATTGATATACTGAAGGTGATCATGAAGTGTGACAGATGCACTTGGTGAACAAGTATGATAGATATACTGAAGGTGAACATGAAGTGTGATAGATGCACTTAGGGAACAAGTATGATGGATATTCTAAAGGTGAACACGAAATGTGATAGATGCACTAAGTGAACAGAGTGTGATTGATACACTAAAGGCGAACACAAAGTGTGATAGATGCACTAAGTGAACAAGTGTGATGGATACACTAAAAGTGAACACAAAGTGTGATAAATGCACTATGTGAACAGAGTGTGATTGATACACTAAAAGTGAACACAAAGTGTGATAGATGCACTATGTGAACAAAAAGTGAACACAAAGTGTGATAGATGCACTATGTGAACAGAGTGTGATTGATACACTAAAAGCGAACACAAAGTGTGATAGATGCACTAAGTGAACAGAGTGCGATTGATACACTAAAGGTGAATATGTGCGTGATAGATACACAAAATGAGAATGTGTGTAATAGATACACAAGATAAGAATGTGTGTGATAGATACACAAAATGAAAGAAGTGTGATTGATACACTAAATGAGAATGCGTGATTGATACATTAAATGAGAATGTGTGATTGATACACTAAGTGAATGAAGTGTGATTGATACACTAAGGCAAATGAAGTGTGTTAGATACACTGAGTGAAGCAAATGAAGTGTGATTGATACACTAAGTGAATGATCCTAAACGGAACTTATTTGGATGAACCCCACATAAAATATCGTGCATGACTGAGAAAGAAACTTGATAGGTATAATGCATTACAGTGCATGATGCTTAAGGAAAGCAATAAATGGACAAAGCGGCGCTTTAGAAAGGGTCTCATGAGGTGAGTGGCGGTGAACCGCTCTACTCTGATAGGGATCTCCCTTCGTGCTCTTCGAACACTTTACCTTTAACTCGCAGTACAAAGGCTCTGGAATGCTAACAAGTAACATCTGTATACAGGAGCTACGGCTGCCGTTTGTCTTCCTGATCATATTCACAACTTTTCCTATTCTCCAACGGGGTGACAGACTAGGTTGGTTCAGTATCCAGAATTGAGGTGCATACACGCTATCTCAACCTATGGGGCTTCCATACAAATTTCAAGCCGAGGGCACGCCTCTAGGTATTCAAACCAGACTTTAGTCTCGGAAATCCCGAACCTTTGCGTTCTAGGTAACAGCCATTCGAACTCTAGTTTCCACCGTCGCAGTTGGTCTCCTAGGAACTCATTGCGAACACAACCAAGATGACCTTGGCAAGGAACTGGTACTCAGAGAGAGCATTTCTGATTGCCATTCTGGCTTGAGGCAGACTTGATCTTGAGCTTGAGGTAGAGGCACACTCATACTTCGGAGCATTGATAAGGCCTGACAAGGTGTATACGAAATGCAATCTCGGAGCTTACTGAAGTTGGAACAAACTCAGATCCCTGACATTTTCCTCTTTTGCTTTTGCTTTGCAGTCCTGAACCATTATAGCTTCAGCTAGGTCCTGGTTCCACTATTCTCACATGACCTGGGTTGGACCCTGCGATTTTATAAAAGAACAAATTCTGTTTTACACAAATGTGGAGAACAGCACGGCACTCGGAGCACAAAACGATTTTTGAAATTGAGAGTGAGCATAAGTTCTCAACTGGGCATTGAGCCTACAACTGACCACAGCCAAAACGACTCAACATGGAAATAAAAGGCCCACAACCTAGACACATCGAGTAACACTCGAGACGACTCAAAACAAGAATCGAGACAAACAAAAAGACACGACACTCAGACGTGCACAGGGAGCCTATTTCACCGGGTATTGTTTCCCACCCTTTCTCACTTGTGATTCTCACATCACTCGGCCCTCAAGCTCTATTTTTTCTGAAAAAGCCCTTTTCTCACTTTTTCTCTCATCGCACATCTCTCTATTCTTCAATCTCTCATTTTTCAATCCCTTCCCTGGGTGGTTTGATGGATAAACAGGAAGTTGCAGGCTCTTGCCCCTAGCATTCCGTTAGATTCTTCTTCTTCTTCACGCAGCCAGTGAGTTTCTTCCCACAGAGGGGTTGTGCTACAACTGGATGTGTAGCGAATCTGCAGCTGATATCGGTTGACCACGCTCTGCCGGGGAGTTTTGGATGTAGTTAGATCTATCCAGATGGTGGAGTGGAATATCTTGATCCATTCTAATTCATGCTTCACACATGGCCAGATACCTCATTGTTCGGAGGACGAGAGAGCTTTCAGCCCTTTTGCTATTAACTTCAGCTGTGCCCTTTTCTGGCAGGTAAAGTGCCTTTCTTGGCAAGTATGTTGATAATGGGGGAAAGACAGAACACCTGACTCAACTGTGCCCCTAGTTCATCATTTTGACCATTTTTTGTTTTCGTTTTCTACTAAAACAATTTTGACCAATACGAGAGTTAGATTAACATGCTTGTTCGATTTTCTGATTTAAAATCATGCAAGTTAGGCTGTGAGCACTGAAAATTTTCCCTTTTTGGGGTCCAAGAAATGGTCCAGTTTTGGAAAAATGGAATAATTTTCAAGAGAAGATTAGTTAACCTCAGTAAAAATTCTCAAAAACTGTTTTTGCAATCGGCCATTGCTCAACGAGCATAGAACCCACTCTCGAGATGCACAACCTCAGATCCGAAGGAAAATCGCCCCTTGCTTGAAGAGAGCTGCATGGCAACGGAAAGTTGCCCCTTGTTTGAATGGCACCGCGGCGCATTGAATGGCAACGGAAAGTTGCCCCTTGTTTGAATGGCACCGCGGCGCATTGAATGGCAACGGAAAGTTGCCCCTTGTTTGAATGGCACCGCAGCACATTGTAGTCAATCCTCGAAGTGACGAACACAACCAGACTCTCGGATACAGAGAAGGCAAAGATGATCAAAACCATTACATGGGCACAATCAAATTGAAGTGTTTTACGGCTGGACTTCAGAATGAAGTTGCCTACGTATCTCAAAGATAGGAATCGAGCCTTGCGTTGTTCGGGGTTAAGGTACACTCGGGTATTAACCTCTTCTTTTTAGGCTCTAACTTTTGCCAAGGTGCCCGTCACGGGTTTTCGACCTTGCGAGCTTTGTTCTTCTTTCTATCTTTTTTTTTTTAATGTTCTTTTCATTCCTTTTTCTTTTTCTTTTTCTTCTTTTTTTTTTTTTTTGCATTTTTCTTTTTTTTCTTTTTGCATTTTTTTTTTTTGTATATTTTTTTTGTCTCGCTCTAACTTTTGCTTGGGTCGCCCTTCTGGGTTTTCGACCCAGCGAGCCTCTCAAAGGGTAAAAGTGTAGCTTGGTCCATGCCAAATGGTTGTAAGGTTTTGAAGTCATCCGTATCCCGGAGAGTGGTTGTTATTTGCAAAAGGACTCATCTTCAGCTCTTCGAGCACATCTAACATCTTTGCCCCTAGTTCGAAGGGTGCTTCTGTTCTAGCTTTGCAAGCTTCTTCTGATGAGGTCTAACCTTCTTGATCTGACTTTGGTGCCTCTTGTTCGAGGGCTGCTTCAAATCTGGCCACACAGACCTTACATTGTGGTCGATCGTTGAACATTATGAATGCAAGTTCAAGGTTTGAAAGCAAAGGGGGGTCGAGTCTCGAGGCTGAAAGCGATCCTAGGTTACACAATCTCAAGAGCGATTCCACACAGGTCTTCGCAGGACCGCGCAAAACATTTTTTGAAAGTTTTTAAGAAAGCAACAAATCGCTCGCGCTGAAGACAGTATAGAACCAATCTGGATCAAAACTAGGGTCCTTCTCAGTACTCACACTAACAAGCATGATTTCATTCATTAAGGGCTTAGCATGCCTCTCTTTCTCTCAGTTTGATCAAAGTTTTGCAAATCCCGAGGAATTCCCCGCTCTTTGTTTTTACCGCAGTGTTCAAAAAGTTTTGAAAAACTCAGGTCATTACAATGACTTCAAGGCACAAGAGAACAGGTGGAATGCGCTGCCATTTCATTCAAATCCCGGTACAACTAGCACATGGCAGAAGCAAATGCGAGAGCGTGAAAATCACTACTGTTTTGTTCATAACTGTTGGCACAATTGGCTCCCTGGCAGAAACAGACTCAAAAGAAAACGAAGAGACAAACGCAAAACAAAATGGTGATGCCCGAGGTAACACCCCTGGAATCACCCGACCTTTTGTACAACAGGATTGACTCGATAGAACAAGACAGACCCTTAATCAAAAAGACTGACTCAAGACAAAGAGACAGACTCAAAACAAAATTACAGAACTGACTCAACACCCAAGTCAGAAACTTCAAAACTAGCATTCGAAAATGCTCAAAACAGTGCGTGCCATTCCCACGTCTGGAGTAAACTGAGTGCCGCCCGCAGGTGGTTCATCCCTCGATCACATAGTCACCTTATCCCCCACAAGTTCACTGATCAAGTGCCGAGATAGACTTTGCGGTGCAAAGAATGACCCGCGTTGTCAAACAGATCTTGTACATCATGGCGCGACGAAAAGCAACCGGTGTCATGACCGGCTTCTTGATGGTAGGCAAGATTTAGTCTGGTCATGCTTTGCAGGGATAGGATCGGGTAGGGGCCGTTGTTCCAACGGTTTCAGATGTCCTTTCCGGAGTAAGACTTCTAGAGCCTTTGACAAAGGCATATGAAGAGGAGTGAAAACCCTTTTGACTCGGGGTGGATATTTGGCCGTCTGTGAGCTACTTCCGGATGCACCGGTGAATGGGGTAGCTTTTCTTGATGTGGTGGTGGTGACCATGCCCACTTCAGAAGATCTTGCAGCTGCATCACCACTGGTGGTCGCATTCGAACAGCGGGAAAACGCCCGATAGGCTGCTCTTTCTCCTGGTCAATGAGGCCCTGCTTCATGGCATCCTCGATCTGTACTCCCATCTCATGCAAATCTAAAAAGGTAGAGAAGGGGAGCACGATCATTTTCTGCATTAGTTTGGGCTGGAGGTTGCGCACAACCATCTGTATTTGATCCTTATCCGCTGGCCTAATAGTCATCATTGAGGCCATGGCCCTCCAGCGGGCCACGAAATCTGAGAAAGTCTCTTTGGGCTCCTGCCTCGTGGTTTCGAGATCACGAGTTCTAATCTCGATCTGGGTATTGTACGAGTACTGTGCGACAAAGACCCCGGCCATTTCATCCCAACTTCTTTTTACCTCATCCTCCAACTTCACAGAGGAGAGCAAAGCCACCCACACCTCGGTTCGGCCGAACAGCGAAAGCTTTTGTGGTCGGGTTAGGCCCATTGGCCACAGGATGTCTGAGAATAGCCGGAGATAGACCATGGGATCCCCGGATCCGTCGAAACGATCAATCTGCGGCATCTTGAATCTGTCTGGCAGTGTTACGGCCACATCAGTATATCCGTCCTCGATATCCGGAATAGCCTTTACTCCTTGTGATTTCTTGAAAAGCTTCTCGAGCTTGCTCAGTTTTAGAGCTGTATGGTCCATTTCGAACTCGAAGGGAGAGTCCGGGTGGTTGGCAGGTGTATGGGTCTTGGACAGAGGCTGAGGCGAAGCAGAGCTGGCCCCGTTGGAAGGTTTGTGTCCTCTTGGATGTTCTGGACATTGGGTGAGGTGTTCTGGGTGTTTGGCAGGGCATTTTGGACAGTAGGTGCGTGCTCGGGTAATGGGGCCCCTGGTGGAGAAGGAACTTGATGTGAAGCAGATGCCGCATTTTGCTGTTGCAGTCTAGTAATTAGCTTGGCCTGCTGGGCCATGATTGTGGCTTGCTGTTTGGAGAACTCTGCTTGGCGGGCAGCGTCCTCTTGCATCTATTTCATGCTCTCATGCATTTGGCGCATCATTTCTTCTATCCCGGCCATATTCTGTTGGTCTTGCTGACTGACCGGTATGTGTATTTCTATGGTGGAAACTGGAACCTCAACCCGACTGTTTGCTAGGGTAGACCATCGCCCGTAACCTCGTTTATTAATAACCGCGCTTCCTTGGCCTTCTTCTGACAACGGGGGGTAGAGAATGGAACACCGAATGTCCGTCAACCAGATCCTCAGATCGATTGAGCCGACGACCCCTTGTCCAAAGTGCTTGGGGAATATCTACTGGATCGGAAGCAATTGTGCTAAAACTGTCCCCTAGCAAAAAGATAAATGAACAGCATGACAGCCTAAAATAAATACACAACACACAGTCGGGCATACAACACACGGTTGATAAGCTGAAAACACACTGTCCTCAAATACTGATCACTGTCGCTGAATCACTATTCCCCCAAGACTGAATCTGATGCCCGCAGATAACCGATTCTCAAATACTAACTGATGCCGCAGGCCTGATGCCCAAACTCATAAACTGATACATGCATTTCCTGTAGAGACACACTCTAAAAGCACATAACAGATAAGTGAGAACCAAAACACCCCTATGTTGGGGTAGGGTTTCCCTGTCTTATTTTGTTAGGAGCTAGGGTTTCATTAGGCACGCAGCGGCTTCAAACAACCTATATCGGGTAAGCAACCTGTCCTAGTTTGGAATGGTCACTACGGATTTCGATATGCACTAGGTCGAATGGTCAAAAAGGGTGCCTCGGTAAAACCGGGGTTTGTGTTCCCATACTGGCAGAGCCCATAACCGGTCAGCCTTATGGTCATGCCATGACAAGACAAGCCTCTGGCAAACCGTTCAGGAATAGCAGATGGCAAATACGGTGTCCTAGGCGCACCAATGCAAATGCAATGCAAAGAAACACACAAGTGTAGTCAAAACCAGATATAATGGGTTCGAGTCAAGTTCTCTAACTCCCCAGCAGAATCGCCAGAAACTGTAGACAAGCCCGCGGGGGACCTCGCTACAGCTCGGACTCGATTTGTGTCACGGTTCTTAATCTTGAACCAAAGAGTCCAAATCCGGCAAATCGTTTTGAGAAAACTGATTTTGTGAAAGAAGTGCCAAACATGGACTGCTTTGCCAGATACAGAGTCGCCACCTAAATATTTTATTTTGGGAAATTTAGGAAACCCTGACTCGTTGCCTAAGGCCACGTGTCTTTCATCACCAAAGTTGCCTCGGCTCGGGAACTTGGGTACGATTAGGGAAGGTCACTTCGTGAGCACCCCCGCTCGCCCGATCAAAGATCGGCCTCTACTAACCATGATATCTAGTTTTGAAAACATTGTGCGTTCTTATTCCAGTTATTAGCCTAGATTTACTACGTGATGCACACATCATATAAGTATAGACCGGGTCGCCTGAATTGGAACAAAACATTTCATGTTTGTTTTTGAAAGATGGTTTGCTACCCGCAGGTAGGCTTAAAATGCATATTTTGCCACCCTCAGATGGGCTTAGAAAAGATGGTTTTTGCCACTGTCTAGTGGGCTTAAAACTCACAGTTGATGATTTGTCCCAATCCAAATAACCCAACCTTCACCCACAGGCATTCAAGGCAGTTATATCACATAAGCATATAGCCTCATGGTAAGCATGCTATCATGGCAGTCACTCACACGCATGCAAGGATGCTAAAGCATAAAAACTCACCGAGTACTCCAAGCCAAAACAGAAGCTAATTAGAAATCCATGCATGATCCTAATTATACAGAAATGCCTAATGCAACACATGCAAAAATGCAACTATAGCAGGCTCGGCTATTCTAAACATTGCATATAAGATGCAACAACTATCAAGTATTCAACTCAGAATTGAAATACAAATGCAGTTAGTATGATGCGCCGAGCCCGGTGCATGCAAAACAAATGAATGAATGCAAACATGCTATCATACTGTATACTAATTGAAACATGCCCTAATCTAACCATCATAAGCTGGTAAATAAAAGGGAAGAAAGACGTGGGGTTGGAAGACATACATCACACTCACGCACACTTATTACAACATTGCCCTCGCGCAGAGGGTCCGAATAAATAATATCCAGTCCTGAATAGTACAGTCCGAATAAATAATACAGTCCAAGATATGTTCAAAAATCCAAATTAATTACCAAATTACCTAAGAAAACAATAAACTGGCATGCAAGCCAGAGACTGTCTCGACTCTTCTCCGGATGATGAATGATGCATGCTCGGGTTGCCTTTGCGCGGAAATCCATGGCGATGCCCCAATTAGCCTCTGTTTGCAATTATTCTTGGAATGCGTGCCAAGCTTCGAAAGGCTGCTGATTCTTGATTTGCTGCAACAGAGCAACAGAGGGGCATGGCAAAGTATTTTCACACATGTATGCATGCCTCAATCCTCGTGCCACCAATCACGCATCTCGATGCATGATGGCCGAGGAGTCGAATTGCACAACTCAATATGGGATGAATGCACATGAAAATACAACTAAGACCTAACTCCATCATGGACAATCTGGAGTGTCGGTGATTGGGGAATTGAGACACGTTCCGTCACCCGGAGTACGAAACGTACCTCGTTTCCCGTGCTCGGGCTAACTCCTATCCCAAACACAATGCAATATGCATGACATGCATGGATGCAACTAAGATACAACCTATCATGCACAATGCTATGAAATGGCATACACGATGCACGAGGTAACATGGCATACACAATGCGCTAACATACAACCTAGCATACACAATGCTGTGAAATGAAATAGCATACACAATGTATAATGGGCTTACACCAACACAAGTGGACCTCCGCCACACTCACATAGGAGGCCATTAGATGAAAATGAAACTGAGGACCGACCCTAAGGCACCAAATGCCACTCTAACAAAGCATGGCAAGGCATGGAATATGGCATACTAGCATGAAAATTTCAGCGCTAAAATATGATGCAAAACAGCCCCGAAACATAGAAACATGGCACCCGATGCATGAAATGAGACTCGAAACTCGAAACTAGGCGCATGGAATGACTTATAGCTATACAAAGCATGCATTATTTGAACATGAAGTATGAAGAAAAAATCAACACAGTCGCAAAAAAAGCTTATTTCCAGTTTTAAGCAAGGCCAAAAGGTGAACACAAGTAGGGCTGAGCTAACATGCAAAAATGGGCTCGAAAAAGAGATAAAGAAGCAAGTAACATCTGCTGGCCCTAAATGGCAAAGAGCCATTCAACAAAGTTTAAGAGGGGCTCAAAATGAAGCACTTTACAGTTTACATCAAGCCACGAAAATAAACACAAGCAGGCCTAAAACATTATGCAAGAAAAAGGCCAAAAGACGGACAAAGAAGCAAGTGATGGCTTCTGGCATCAAAGAGAGGAGGGCCCTTCAACAATCTTGAAGAGGGGCCCAAAACATGATATTTTACAGTTTATGACCAAGCCCAAAACAGTGCACAAGCAAGCTTAAAATACTATACAAAATAATGCATAAAAGAGAGCTTTAACACAAAGAGCAAAAAGGAAGCCTCAAACATTGAAAGTCCCTTGATAAAACATGAAGAGTGGGTTAAAATATGACTATTTACAGTTCAGACTAGAGCCCAAAAATACAAGCACAAGGAGCTAAAGAAGCATGCAAAAATAGGGCCAAAAGAGAGATAAAGAGGCAAGTGACAGATGGAAGCCTCAAACAGTAAAGTGCCCTTTAACAATATTGAAGAAGGGCTCAAAAAAATCCTCTTTTCAGTTTATGACCAAGCTCAAAACAGTTTAAAAATAGGTCTAAAATACTATACAAGAAAGAGACATAAATGAGAGCTAAAGAGGCAAGTGGTATTATGAAGCCTCAAACAGGGAAGAACCCTTAATCAAACATGAAAAAGACCTCATAACATGACTATTTTCAGTTAGGGTCGAAGCCCGAAAATGTAAGCACAAAGAGCTAAGAAAGCATGCAAAAATAGGCTCAAAAGAGGAAAAATGGGACTCACCCTTGTAGAACCAAGCTTCAACAACTTTTGGACCAGGTTTGGGAGCTCTTGACCTCTGGAAGACAGCCTCAAGTTGCTGGAATGGATGTTGGAGGTGTGATGCTATGAATTGGTGAAGAAATGGCCCAAGAACAAAGGGTTTTGAAGCTTTGAATGAGAGAGATGGAGGATGTATGTATGCCAAGCTCCAAGAGGATTTTTCTAACCTCTAAATGCAGTTGGAGCTGCTGGTTTTATAGGCCAAAGGTGTGGAAAAGAGGGGGAAAATGGGGGGGAAAACTAATTCAAGTTTCCCCCGAAAAGGCCAAACCCCCGAACATAGGACCTGGGGGAAAACAAAATACATAGCTGGAACACACTTGGGAGGGGGAGAATGGCCGGCCAGCTCAAAAGGGAAAAAAAGGTCATCCAATTGGGTAAGTGGCCGGCCGGCTACTTTTTTCTAGTCTTCCGGCCAGTTCAAAAGGGTCAAGTGGCCGGCCTGCTACCTTTTCTGGCCGGCCTGCCACTTTTCAGGACAAAAATGGATTTGCCGGAAAGAAAGGTGGCCGGCCAGTGATTGGGAAGTCCAATGGTGGCCTCTCAAGTGTCCAAATTGAAGGCCCGGAAGTTATCTTTCCAATGGCACAAACCTTGCATTAAAATTCCTCCTGTGGAAAAAGTTATGTCCTTTTTGGTGAAGCCGCGCAGATTTCGGTCCAACCGGGGTGATGCCCTACTTCAATCAACTATATCTCCCCCGTTCGGAATTGGATTTAGGAGATTCTTGAGTGAAAAATGAAGCCCCGGAAGTCTTATTTCCAACAGTGGTGGCCTCATAACTTGATTCCAAGTATGCAAATGAATAGGCCTGATTCGGCGAGGGATGTTCGACTCTTTCTTAACGGTTCATGCCCATTTTCTCCCCCAACTGGATTTCTTCCCTCTTCTCCTCTTTTCTTCAACTCCAAACCCCCAAGTAAGGTGTTTTGAAAGATTTTTCAAAGATTTCATCTCTTTTTCATTCATTTCCACTTTGTTTTTGCTCGGTTTACCGAAAAGCGCAACATTTGACAAAATGCGAGCCTCGGAACATCGTAAAAACTTTATTTCAAAAACGTTTTGAAAGAGAGGGTTTTAAGACTAAAATCTTTTTATCAAGATTGTTTTGGTCCAAAAAGGAGTATGAAGTTGAACTTTGACTCTCTCCTTGCCGAAGAAACTGAACTTTTTCCCTGCACACCTTTCAAAACCATCAGTCTCGTCCAAGTCTTAAAGGTGGTCAAAAATGGGGTGTCTACAATGTGTAATGAATGTACCATGGTTGTGCATCTTAAATGGGGTGTCTACAATGTTCAAGTTTTGCATGTCATGTCATTCAACTTCCCATGGTTGTGCATCTTAAACTATTTAAAAGGCATGTTTCAGATGTTAAGAAAAAATAAAAATAAAAATGCTATTGAGAAATTGCAGACCATGCTGCTTGCAAACCAGATCAAGTGTGAACTCTTATCACAATAATTATCAAGTACATATCCCACCAATCAAATTGCCAAAAAGTTGAGAACAAGAAGCAAATCAAGCACATACCTTTATCTCCCTCCATGTGTTATCTTTGTTTTGTTTTGGGACATAATGCCAAGTCGTAAAAGTGAGTGGTGCAAGACTCCCATCTCGTGCCAAAACACCCAAATGTGAAGCAAGAGATGTGTATCCTTCAACCACTTGATTCAACTCATTTGAAACAACTTTTAAAACGCCATCTTCACTAGTACCCCATTGACTATGCACATATGTGGGACCCCTTGTCTACTTTTGTGTGGCTTGACTTGAGCTAGGACCTACAAAACATGATGTGAAAATGAAAATGGAAAGCCAAAAATGCCCTAAGCTAGATGTAATTAACACAAAATGACAGCCTCATCTTGGCAATAAACAACTCAAAACACTAGGAGATCATATACTTGTTTGTCAATTCTCAATAAATACCAAGCCATGATAGTCTAAAGATCAGAAAATCCAGTCCATTGCATAGGACCAAAGTGAACAACTGGACCATGATTTAAAGTAACTACTGTACAGCTTTAACAGCTAGTATAAGATTTTGTGATTAAACCAAATGGAAGCTTTATATCCCAATCTTATCAATGAAGTCAGCTTTATATCCTAGTCCTTTGTTGTGCAAATCACATGCACGGTGAATTTAAGTCTCATAATTTTGTGATACTTTTTATTGTCACCAAACTCAACCATGTCAGGCGCAACTCCCATGTTGTGAGTGAATTGTAGGACCTAAATTGTGGGTGTCTAGCATCTCTCATTTAAAAACTATGAAGAACATATGTGATAGTTTTTCTTTTTTTCTTCTTTTACAACCTATATGATAGTTAACTGCTCGTTTCATTCTTTCATGATCTATTGTGGCAGGTGTCGTAGACAGATCCAAAAAAAAAAAAAAAAAACCCGCCTTTTATGTTTGAGAGATGCAAAGTCTACATTCAAGAGTCAAGATGCACGTTGCCCTTGTTTCAAGGCTTCCTTGTTTCACGCAGCTTTTGTATTTGACTTTCAAAGAAACTGGATATATATTTTAACCACCACATGACATTCAAAGACTAACTATTTGTGTAATGAATATAACACTGCTCGGTGATGCACCCTTCTTAGGTTCTTTGTTGTGTATGCCTCAATCAAATAAGAACAGCTAACCTATTGGATAACATCAAAGCCCCTTAGAAACTTAGCTACAACATACAACGAGTTAGGCCAATTATTTACCCAAAGAATGGGCAGATGAAGGAAGATTAGAGTATTCTACCAAGTGATCAATTTCTTCTTGTGGTCAATCTTGAATCAGTGAAGTTATTTACTTATGGATTGTACTCAACTTGTAAACTAACAAGTTTTACAAGCTTCCATTGATAGGATATAAAACTGACTTCACTGATAACATTAGAGTATATATATAAAACTGACTTCCATTGATAAGATTAGAGTATATATATGCATTTTTCTAACAAGGACTAGTGTGTGGGCATAAAACCTTTTATAGCAAATAGTTAAATCAGTGTAGCAATAGTCCAATCATCCACAAATGGTAAGCTGCATATTTTAATTTCAGTGTTTACATTATCGTATAGGTTGGCACATACTGCAGATTATTAGTATTTAGGTATTTGTTGATATGTATCTTTCTCAGTTGTTAGCATTGCCTTAGCATCTTATTTGCTGTAGTTGATGTTATATTCTCATCCTTTATAAATTCACTCTCGTTGATTTTATGACTCAATCTAGAATTTATTTCATATATTTAGGTGGGTGTATGATTTAACAGCCTTCATTTTAATGCACTTGACTAAGGCCACTCTACCATGATTAGAGAGGCCTATGATACAAGTGCTAATTATTTATAAACAGATGTTTAACATAGCAAATGGGCTTTCATATACCATACTTCTGCATTCTTTCCCAAATGAACCGAATTGCCATTACCCAGTGGCAGGCCATGGGATGGCCACCAAATAACAAAAGTAAGTATTACACAGAGGGACAAGACTCCTAATCTATTGAGAGATAAAAGATCCAAACAAGAATTAAGATTAACAACTGCATTCTAGCTTGAGGGGAAACTAAAAATGGGCATATATTTCATTAAAAATAAATCTTTCCCATTTCAGAAATCAGCTCATTACATAACACAACAATTAAATGCAATACCCACCATTTTTCTTGGAAGATCTTCACATATTAACAAGCCCAATCAAATAAATTTATCAAATACTAACTGATACAATCTAGCATTAGTTTTTCAACATTCTATCAAGTAAAATTATTTAGTGGAAGTGAATGAGTGAGTGAGTGAAAAGTGTGAGATGAAATCAATAGACAAGTAGCATGAATTTGAGGCATTCTTTTGAACTACTTGCACAAACACAGTAATAATTCATAAGTGAATAAAAGAGAAACACATACTTAAAAATTATGTTTGAATAAAAGTAACATAAAAAGGAGGAAAGCATCAAATTCTTAAAATTGCATTAAAGTATATAGTTAAAACAGTGTAGTAATAGTCCAATCATCCACAAATGGTAAGCTGCATATTTGAGCTATTTGTTTGGATAGCGCTTTCAAAGTTTATACGTACCAGCTGAAACAGAGCCATGTGATGTACTACCGCTACGTGATGTGGTAGAAAGACTACCCGGTGAATGCCATGATGCCGGGGGATTGGGTATGACTCTTATCTTGAGTGTGGCCTGAGTCTCATCTGAACTAGAACTACTAGAGCTTGATCGCTCACTTTCACTAGAAGAACAGTTGGAGCTAGAACTCATAGATAATATCTATAAAGAAACTACAAACATGAGAGTAAGGACATGATAATCTATAAAGAAACTACATTCAAAACAGAATAAGAGTACATGAAAGGTAAAAATGGCCATTTAAAGAAAGCTACAAAGGTATAAAAGCGAAGATTTTATTAACATGAATATCTGTACAGAAAGCACAAATGTAAAAGTGAATATGCAACCAATTACAACATCATATCATTTCTTCGTCATCTTCAAATTGTGCCTCTGTCGATGCTTCAAGAGGTCCAATAGTTTCATCAACAGTTGTTCCATCAATACCTTGCCTAACCCAATCCATGTCCTCCTCACAAGTGAAAGAAGCTACATCTAACTCTTGATCACCAAATCCTTCCACTTCGTTGTGATGCAGTCTTTCATCAATAGTTGGTTGTTCTCCACACACCTCATACAAGTCTCTAGGTTTCATCTTGAGTACAACATTCCAATCTTCATCAACAGAATCATTAACATAAAAGACTTGCTGTGCTTGAGATGCTAGGATGAATGGCTCATCACTGTCTTGTTTCTTCGTATATAACAAGTGATTGAAATTAACAAGTGTAAAACCAAAATCATCCCGCTTGAGTCCCTTATTGTTATCAATCCAGTTGCACATGAATAACATGTATCTATGGTCATGTGAGTAATACAATTCAATAATATCTGTCACATATCCATAGTACGCTACATCACCTTCCACTGGATTAATGTCTTTCGCACTTGCATAGCTAGAAGTCTTTGCCTTCACTATAACCCCACTATTCTAAGTTTTTCTTCTCAACTCACAACTCCTACTATGATACCTAGTACCATTAATTATATACCCATTAAATCTGGTGGCCTTTTGGCTGGGTCCCAAAGCCAAAATTTTAATCTCATCTGACAATGCTACATTTTCAGTAGCTAACAGCTCTGCAACCTATTTTTAAAAGAAAGTTATCAATATTAAGCATCAATTAACAACTTCAAAAATATAGAAACACATGTATTACAAAAATATAAAAGACTAGTTGTGCTTGACATGCACTTACATGAGAATTGAACCATTTGGAAAACTCATTATTGTGATGACGATCCACATCATAATCTCTGAGACGACGATGTGACCGCTTAATAAATTCACGATGTTCCCTACACAATTAAACTTCTTGTAAAATGCAAGATAATTATAGTTGGTATAAATACATTCACGATGAGACAAAGGTTGCGTCTATCTTACTCTCAATATGGGACAACCGCAGCTATGTTAAATAACATATACCGATGAGCCTGTACCCATGTTGTGTTATCAAGCACAAACCCTTTTCCTTTTCCTAAAGCCCGCCCCATTAATATCTCATGATTGTCGCTAACATCACAATTCCTTAACGGTCGATGCAATTTCAATTCAACATCATGCAAGTACCTTGAGCAAAATGTCATACATTCTTTGACTAAGTATCCCTGTGCAATTGAACCTTCAGGATGAATTCGATTACGCATGTATGATTTAAGCGTCATAAGGTACTTATAAACAAAAAGATGCATACATGACTTCCAAGTATTAACAAGCAAATATATACAAAATGGACATTGGAGTAGAATTACACACCTTTCTACAAAGTACATCCATCGATATTGCACCAGACCGACAATCTTTGCTTCCTCTGCTAGGTGAATGGGTAAGTACTCCATTATATCAAAAAATGATGGAGGAAAATTCTCTCAAGATGGCAAAGTGTAAGAGCAATTTGGGACTGAAGACGATTTAGACCATCCACCTCTAGGGTTTTGAAACACAACTGCCTGAAGAAATTGCTTAACTCAATTAATGGTTCAACCACTTTCTTCGGTAACAAATTTCTCTCTGCTGTTGGAAGTATTTGTTGCATGAGTATATGGTTATCATGACTTTTCAGTCCAGATATGCTACGTTGTTTGAGGTGAACCCATTGAGAGATATTAGATGCGTAACCATCTGGAACTTTGATATTCTTTAGAAGTGTGCAGAATAGGCTTTTCTCTCTATTGTTCATGGTAAAACATGCAGGAGGCAAATAATACTTGTTCCCAACCCCTTTCTGAGGATGTAGTGCCTTCCGAATTCCTATATCTTGCAAATCTCGACGAGTATTTAAATTGTCCTTCCCTTTCCGATCAACATTTAATATTGTCCACAATACATTATCACACACGTTCTTTTCAATGTGCATCACATCAAGATTGTGGTGAATCAAATTATGCTCCCGATATGACAGCTCAAAAAAAATACTCTTCTTCTTCCAATTATGACCCAAGTCCTCATTTTCCTCCTTTTCTTTCCCCTTTCTATTCCGTTTGCTAGATTGTTGACGCTTAGAATTCAATTTGAACTTAGGGCCTAGTTGTTGTAGCACATTAGTCCCTGATAACCGAGTTGGACATGGTTCGAACTCACGAGTGCCATCAAAAGATGCACTAGCTTTCTAAAATTTGTGACCCCCATTCAACCAGCGACGATGTCCCATGTAACATAATTTCCTTCCGTTCTTCAAATATCGAGAACGAGTATGTATATTACAACAAGGACAAGCTAAAGCGCCTTTCGTGCTCCATCCAGACAAAATTGCATAGACAGGAAAATCATTTACAGTCCACAATAACACAGCATGCATTCGGAATATTTGATTAGTTTCTACATCATACGTGTCAACACTGTTTTCCTACAATTCTTTCAATTCATCCACTACAAGGCGTAAATAGACGTCAATGTTATTTCTAGGTGAAGAAGGACCATTTATGAGCAATGTCATCATTATATGAGGCTGCTTCATGCACAACCATGGTGGCAAATTGTATGGCATCATAATAATTGGCCAACTACTATGAGAGACATTCATTGCCTTGAATGGATTGAATCCATCCGCTGCTAAACCCAGTCTGACATTGCGAGGCTCACTTACAAACTTGGGATACAAATTATCAAAATTTTTCCAGACTGGAGAGTCAGCGGGATGTCTCATTTTGCCGTCATCAATTCGGCCCTCCGCATGCCATTTCATTAAAGAAGATGTTTTGGATGACATAAACAATCTTTGAAGCCTTGGAATCAATGGAAAGTATCTAACAATCTTCTGTGGAATTCTTTGTTGCTTCTTCTTAACATCATTCTCCTCCCCCTCAAACTGTTTGTATCTAGGCATATGACACACTATGCAATCATCCATACTAGTTATTTCCTTCCAATATAGTGAACAATCCCTTGGGCATGCATGTACCTTATGATAATCGAGGCCCAAGTCCCTAAGAAGTTTCCTAGTTGCATAAAATGATTTTGGCAAAGTTTCACCCTTTGGGAACGAATCCTTCAAAAGCTCGAGCAACATCGTGAAAGACTTGTCACTCCATCCACTAAGGTACTTAATGTGCAATAACCTAACAATAAATGAGAGCGTTGAAAACTTCTGACACTCAGGATACAACTCTTTTTCGAGCAAGGATCCTCTAGAGTTTTTTTTTTTCCTAAAGTTTCCTAGAGTAGTGCATTGTGTGGTTGAGACAAGTCACATCAATTTTTTAGCATTAAATCTCAACCACACAATACACCACTTTAGGAAACTTTAGGAAAAAAACACTTTAGAGGATCCTTGGTGCTCTCTTTCGGCCTCTTTCAATAAATTGAAGAATTTTTCGGTTTTCTCATCTGGACCTTGTTTAATACCAAAACTTGCTGCCTCATGAATAAAGCTTGATGGAGGAAGTCCAAATCCTTCGTATATCATTTCATAAGTTTCGTCACCATCGTTCGAATCAGTTTGCCCGACATTCACATTGTGTGGCACAGGCAATGACAAATTCTCTCCATGAAAAATCCAATTGGTGTAACTTGGAAGAAACCCGTTGATCATTAAATGTTCCCCTAACAGGCCTTTCTCCACCAATTTGACATTACGACACCGTTTACATGGGCATGTGACTTCATTCAACAACGGCTTATTTTCGCATGCAAATTTAATAAATTCCTTAACCCCTTGTATATATTTCGGATGCAACCTATGCTGATTTATCCAACTTTTATCCATCTAACTCTGTCTTACACTACAAATGTCACTGCCAAATCAACAATGTTCAAAATTACCGTTCCATTCTAATTAATCTTTACCTGAATTAAGTATCTTATAATGCATGTGATATGACATCATTCACCTCTAACTGGTCTCTAATATGTTGGTTCATCTTACTTTCCCATTCAGGAATGCACAGTCTATATTGTGAAAAGTAGCTCATACCGCTCTGTTCATCTCTAACGAAATTTCGACAACACCTCCCCATGGTCCTCCAAATACACGACATAGACTAGGTATACTACTACACCTTGTCTAGTATGCACTCTAAGAACACAAGGAGTTACTACACGAAATCTCTACGAGATAGACTATAAGCAATAGAACTACTAATTACAATATAGACTTGTGCTCCTGAACTGTCCAAACTGGACAATCCAAGAAGAGCTTCATCAAAGATGACTAAGTATCTCTAATGAAGATTCTTGGATGGGTCTAAGGCTATTTATGCATGCATACACCATTAATGATTGCATCTCGGTGGTGCAATCTGAATTTGTACTATCAAGCATACTAGAAGCATATCTAGTATGAAGCATATTAATGAAGAAACCAAAAGTTTCTACAATGCTCTTGATATATTATGATAGATTCAAGAAATACATTGCTCTCTCAAATCAATCAATAAAGACCAAACTATTATGCCTTCAAATGAAAGCAAGCATAAACAAAGTCAAATATTAATTGATATGCATTTCCATATAGAATACATAAATATCTGTTTGAAATGAAATGAATAACTTGTCAAGAAATTCAAGTCAAACCTAAATTTTACTCTAAACTTGTCAAGAAATTGAAATGAAAAAAGCACAAATCAGCTTGTAGAATCAAAGCATCAAGTGAATTGTGAGTAAAATTGAAATCAAAGGCTGCAGAGCAAGCTATAAATCAAGTATTTCAAGTGATTAGCAAACGAAACGATGAACAGAACATAGAAGTTAATGAGTCAAATACAAGGACAAACACTAGTTGTGATTGTGCTATAAAAGTTTCTCCAGGATTTAGGATTTAGTGTGTTGACAAACAAATGCTAGATGTGCAAGTTAGATGTATGAAAGTGTCCAAGTGTTCAAGAATAAAGATCATCAAAGACAATACAAAGTGTGATCTGATCCAATCTGATCTAATCTCAGGAATAACTGCATAAGAATAATGCATTAGTTTAGAACATGTGTGATTTTTATGTCACAAAATCAGCCAAGGATGACCTACACTTAGTCACGTAGACCTTGTAGTTGAAAACAATTTGAAACAAGGGTGTGTGTGTGCTCAAGCAGAGAAGCTAAAAGAGGCATGCTCAAGTAGGTGATGCTAGTTAGTGGATTTGGCAAGGTGGCCTGCAATTTTATTCCCAACTACTTTCCATGTATGTCATTGTAATTTGTGTCTATTAACTTCCCTTCTTTATTGTGATATTGATGTGAATGACATATGATTGATATTTGAAATTGGAAAATGCTATATAACCACACATTTTTTTACTAAGATTGTTTACGAAGGAATGTGTCGTTCAGTGATAAAACATTTTTGAAAGGTGAAATGGGACCTAGTTGACTTATATGATAGGTGCCACATCAGTTTGTCAACCCTCATTCATTTTCTCCTTAAATCTCTCCACTTTTGAAGAGAATCAAAAAGTGATTTTCAAGTTGTGGTTTCTCTCCCTTTTCTATTTCACTTCTTTAACTTGTTTGGGTAGGAGAGAATTGATTTTATCTCCCAATCACCAACTGTAAATTACAAATATTTTGTAGTCTCAAATTGATAATATCATATGCCCAATCAACCCAATACGGACTGTTTCACATTTATGTTCCATATTTAGATCGAATCCTTAATTAATTAACCCTTCATATAGAAAGAAGGAATACAGAGTATAAGCCTCATGTTCGAATTCAGATTTCAATATGAAAGTCTCTGCCAATCAACACAACAGGTATATTGTATGAATTCACTTGATATACCAAACAACTAAATATTACTATTTTCAATTGCTCTTGCAAGTAATTTATAGGTCCGAGGTTGAATTCTATATGGTTTTGGGCACAATAATATACTTCAATCTAACAAATAAATGATATTATAGTCGAAATCGACATCATCAAGAAGAAATTGTTAGGCACAACATATTTTTGGTTATGACATACACAAATCAAACACAATGTTAGTTCAGAGAGAGAGAGAAAGAGAGAGAGAAACAGAGACAGAGACAATGGAGCTCACCGAAATTCAATTTCGATTTCGAGAGAGAACTTTGAAATGGCTCTGATGAATCACGGATATGTTTCGCTAAGACCGAGCTGAATCTCTGAATCTCTGAATCACAAAGCTGAACTGACAGAGATAACTAGGGTTTAGACAGTAGAGAGATAGAGAGAGAGAGAGAGAGAGAGAGAGAGTAGCTCACCGATCTGAATCGATTTTGAGAGAGAACTTCGAAATGGCTCTGATGAATCATCGATGTAGGATCTTTGAAATGGCTTTCACTTCGATTTTGAAAGATCTTAGACAGCGCAGAGAGGACGAGAGAGAGAGAGAGAGAGAGAGAGAGAGAGAGAGAGAGAGCGAGAGCGAGAGTGAGAGTGAGAGTGAGAGTGAGAGCACGAGAGTGAGATTTTCACTTATACTTGCTTATCAGGTTCAAAATAAAGGTGAAAAGAAGAGAAGGGGGGTGTTGGACAAAAACCATTCCAAGGCGTTTAAAAACGTCTTCCTTTCTTCCTTTTAACGTCATCGAAGACCTTGATTTCTCCAGAGACATCATAGTAATGGGAACACATTGCGAGCACCATCTCTGCAGCCCCTTTCCAATGCACGTTGATCGTATTGTCATCCTTCTTCCTCATTGAAATGCCCCTTCTTTTCTTTGTTGAATTGAAGGCTTGAACATGGAGGATTGAACAGCTCTGCTTTAGTTTCTCCATATCCATGTTTAGTTCCATGACAGCCCAATATAGTCAGCGAAGTGGCAAACATGATAGGATAAGATCACAGACTCCTTTGCATAGGCACAATTTAGGTTGAATTTGCATCTAAAACTTATAGCCTCACTGAAATAAAAAGATCGAATAAAATTACAACTGAAAGGAGTTTTGTCAAACGAGATTACCAAGAATAAAAACCTAACAGGCTACTCCATATATTTGTCAAAGAGTATTTCCCTATAGCACCCACGGTGCATCTACAACGAACCCCACCGCACTTATGTCGAGGCCGAAGCTAAGGCCCTTCACGTGCTCTAAGTGCTAAGAAGTATATGTAACCCCAACAAGAGACTATGAAGACTCAAACCCAGGTTTTGAATGAGGAATTTTAAAGTCTTATCACTGAACCTATAGGTCCATATGTCCTATTCATTTCCCTTTCAAAGCAATTATTATGTCATTTTGATATAATTTTTCCTCTTGTTCTTTTTTCTTTTGTGAATTATTTCTCCATTGAATGGTGAAAAATATTGTATTTGTATTATTGTCGCTCTAGCATCTCTCATCTCCATAGTCCACTTTGCTCTGCAATCTCCGATTATAGAAACTTTTGTAAGTAAGAATTGGGAAACAATGGTGAGGTTGTATAAGGTTAACCATGTGGATGCTGCCTCGTGGTGGGCTTGATTGTTTCTCTCTTTCTTTTTTTTTAATGAGCGAAAGCCTAGTAGTGTGTCTAGGGGTGTAATTTTGGCACGGCCCGACATGGCCTATGTAGGCTCAATTTGGCCTGCCTTCAAAGCTTCGCAAGTTCCCGCCAAAAATTAGGCTGGGTTGAACTGACCCACTTACGCAAAATCTCGGCCCAGGCCCTAGGGAAATTTGAGCCTTAGGTTGGTCTTTGGCAAAGCTCGACAATTTATTATTATTATATTTTTTCACTAAAATAGCTTTAAAATAATGTTAGGCCTCGAGCGGGCTTGAATTGGGCCTCAAGTCTGGCTCACCGGCTAGGCTAGGCCAGGCCAAAAAACACACAGCCCAAGCCCAAACTTGGGAGCTTGAGCTAGGCTCGGGTTCAAACCTGGTCGGGCCTAAACGGGCTGGGCTGTGGGCTTATCAAGGCAGGTGGGCAGTTTGAGGACAAAGTCATGCAAGCTTGTTTCAAATAATATAAGAAAAATGTTTTGTGCACACAATTTGTGTGCCCCTAATGCACACAATTGCCATTTTGGGTAAATTGTTTTTTTTTTTTTGTTTTTTTTTTTGCCTTGCTTTTTTTTTTTTTTGCCTTGAAATGGCAATTTCGGAGGATTCGGGGCAAGCTCTTTTGAGCTCCCAACTGCTGCTGATAATATAAACATTCTTCGAAAAACAAAAAATTAAAAAAAATAAAAATAGAGATTTGTTTCAAAAAGCAGAATGATATATGGTACGGTGTACGGAGGCAAGTCTAATCCTTACAACCTTATTATGACAATGAGAGATGAAATAAAAGAATAATATCGTGCAGAAACTAATATCGAAGAATGTCAAAGGTTGGCTCGGTGAAAGACACGTTCTGTGAACAACACAGTAAGTAAACAAGCAAGCTCAGGATATATGAAGATTGCTGGCATGAGGGCGGAAATTTCTGCCTTACCCATGTGTCCAGCCCTGGTTCAGACCCTGGCCCACGGACATATAATTTTTTTCAAGTATTAAATAATTTATATTTTTATAGACCTTTTTATTAGAAATAATTTGACAACTCTATGTCCAGTTATTTTTATCAATAGAGATTTGTTAAGGTGAATTATATTTTATAAGGATCTTGCAAACTATTACTCTTAGACCGAGTATTGATAAAAGTGTAAATAATGACAAAAAAAAAATTAGGATTTCAATACACATTTCTTATAAAGAAAATTTTATTTTTGCCCACTAAAATGTCACTCAAAAATCAATTTAACCCATATTCTTTTAATAATATCAATTTTGCACATAAAATATTTAATTTTGGATTAATTTTACTCCTACAATTAGCTGTTGTTTATAATCAAATAGCTGTTACCGATATGGTAACAAATTTTCGTTTGAAATTTTATTTTGCCACTCAAACTATCTTTAAAATATCAATTAGACCCTGTAATTTCATTTTGTTCGGGGTCTAATTGATATTTTAGGATAGTTTGGGAGATAAAATAAAAATTCAAATCAAGATTGAGTGCCACATCGGCAACTATTGTTTGATTATAGACGACAATTGATGGTAGGGATAAAATTGAACAAAATCAAATAATTTAGATATAAAATTAATATTATTAAAAAAAATAGAAGTTGAATTGATTTTTAAATGATAGTTTGAGAGGCAAAATAATATTCTCTCTTTCTTATATAAGAAATGTAATTATCATAGAGTTATTTTATTTTTATACATTTTTCACATACATATCAAGGTTACCCATATGTCCTTTTTATATTTTTTATTCAAGTAAAATGGATATGTAGATAGAGTATTCCATATATTTGTCAGGGAGTATTGTCCTATAACACCCACGGTGTATCTACAAGAAACCCCACCGCACTTACGTCGGGGTCGAAGGTAAGGCCCTTCGTATGCTCTGAGCGCTAAGAAGTATGTTTAACCCTGTTAGGTTTTTTTTATTGGCAACCCCGTTTGACAAAACTCTTTTGAGTTGTAATTTTATTCGCATTTTTATTTCAGTGAGGCTATGAGTTTATTAGATGCGAATCCAACCCGAATCGAGCTTTGCGGAGAAGTTTGTGATGTTAATGCATTCAAGATTGCCACTTCGCTGATTATTACGAGGGTCGAGCTGCTCGGTCAGCTCGCGGCCGAAGCAAAATTCAAAATTGTATTCAAAATTGCATGTCAGCCGTTGCTCGCTCAAGCCAAGGAATGCTCGCTCGAGCCAAGGAATGCTTGCTCGAGCGAAGGATTGCGTCCATACAAAAACCTGAAAGAAGTGATCGGTCGCTCGAGCCAAGGATCCGTCGCTCGAGCCAAGGCACTAGTAGAAATCATGAAAAATACACTCCTCGCTCGAGCCAGGAAGTCTTCACTCGAGCGAGCCTCAGAATCCGGATTTCTCAAGGAGTTTGTTTTCTTCCCAATCTAGGATTACTTTTGGTTCTCTATAAATACTTGGTTTTCTCCCAAAACTAAGTAATTGATTGAAGTCCTCCAGATCTTCTTTTTGGTTCTTAAAGGTTTATATCTGGGGATATTTTGTTATTTTTTCTTTGATGTTTTATTGAGTATTCAACTCATGATTTAAAGAGAGTACATCAAAGGTTTGTTTGTTATACACAAAAGAGAGAGTTGTTCTTCAGTTGTGGATTCTGAAGAATTCGAGCCTGAAGCTTTGGTGGAATCTGGAGTGGCTCATCAGAAAGACAATTCCGTGGTGAAGATGGGGTTGGAAGAGGTACATAGAGGTTGGTTCAATTAGGCGTTGTGGATTCGCTAGATAATTGAGAGTGATACCTGTGTAATTCCTTTAAATCTTCTTAGTGGATTGTCTTGTGGCAGTTGCCCGTAGTTTTTTTTATCACAATTGGAAGGTGTCCAATTGTGGTTTTTCCACGTAAAATCGTTGTGTCTCTTTGTTTTGATTGTTTGATTGGGATTGTTATATTCTGCTTAAAATTGGTATATAATCACAAATCAACATCTAGGAGGTTTCTAGATTTTTCAAACCCCAATAAGAGACTATAGAGACTCGAACCCAAGTTTTGAACGAGAAATTTAAAGGTCTTACCACTGAACCAACCCCCTATTGGTCCATATGCCCTATTCATTTCCCTTTTAAAGCAATTATTATGCCATTTTGATATAATTTCCCCTCCCCCTCCCCCCTCCTTTTTTTCTTTTGTGAATTATTTCTCCATTGAATGATGAAAAATATTGTATTTGTATGATTGTCGCTTCAGAATCTCTCATCTCCACAGTCCACTCTGCTTCATAATCTCCAATTATAGAAGCTTCTATAAGTAAGACTTGGGAAACAATGATGAGATTGTATAGGGTTAACCATATGGATGCTGCCTCATGGTGGGCTTGCTTGTTTCTGTCTTCGTTTTTTTATCAGCAAAAGTTTAGTAGTGTGTCTAGGGGTGTAATTTTGGCACGACTCGACATGGCCTATTTGGGCTCAGTCTGGCCCGGTTTTGGGCCTCGTAGGCTCTTGCCAAAAATTGGGTTGGGCCGAACTGACCCACTTGTGCAAAATCTCGACCTAGGCCCTAGGGAAATTCGAGCCTCGGGTAGGTCTTGGGCCGAGCCCAATAATTTTTTTTATATTATTTTTTCACTAAAATAGCTTTAAAATAATGTTAGGCCTTGGGCTGGTCGAGCCTTGGGTGGACTTGGATCAGGCCTCAAATCTGGCTCACGAGCCAAGCCAGGCCAGAAAACACACAACCCAGGCCTAGACTTGGAGATTTGAGTTGCGCTCGAGCTCAAACCTGGTCAGGCCTAAACAGGCTGGGCCATGGGTGGACTTCAGACCGGCAGGCCATTTTTACACCCCTAAGTGTGTCTAGTCTCTCCTTTCAAACACTTACATCTTACCTTCATGACATTAAGCGCCAAGGCCTTAGGCCTAGTGGTGTGTTTGTTATCAAGAGGCTTTTGAGAGAAAGAAAATGAGGTGAGCAGGGAGATAAAGGGCTGGATGAAGGGAGGAAAATGATAGGGTGATCAAAGATGACTCAACTATTAGGCTACTTAGACTGTTGTTTAAGGTCTATAAAAAAATTTCAAAAAGTTATAATTGAAGGCCTCAAAATTTTCAAAAGCTTAATTAGTTAAGGTCTCATTTTGATGTTTAGCTCGAAGCCTTTAAAAACTTTAAGCCTCTACTGGTGGCGATGGTCATTGATGGAGCATATTAGTAAAGGTGTGCGCGGTACAGTTTGGACAATTTGAGAGTAAAATTATAAGTTGAATGACAGATTAGCGAATTAGCAAATTGAGGTTTGAGTAGTTTTAGGCATATTGGCATATTGAAGAATATTTTAACCAATTATCAAGCCTTTACATAATATATAATACTAATTTGCATAATATTTTTCATATTTATAACACAAACTAATTTTACATAATATTTTTCTTTCATATATATAACTTCTAGTTTGTAATAAATTGCAAATCTTAAATATCTGTCACACTCATTTTTACTTTGATATTTCATTATAGGTTAAATATATATATATATATATGTATTAACTATAGCAGAACAGAGCGGTTTCGAAGATGAGTTATAAATTTGAAAGTTTAAATCGCGGTTAGCAGATAGAGTAGTGCAAATTGATGCGGTTTAATGTTGTTTTAGAGGATTTGGCGGTATTTTGCACAGTCTTACATATTATGAAGAGGTAAGGGGACAACAAGAGAGACAATGTGAAAGAGACAGGGAAAAAGAGGAGAGAGAAGCATGAAGGAGAAGAGTGTAGCAAAATGGGTCCCATTTTGGGTGGAGCTCGAATTGGCGTTCAGATCCTCTATAGCGATCTGGTGAAGTGATCCTTTAAGGCACAACACTTGTCCCATTAATGTAACCAAGGATTGAGATCACTCCCTTGTTTTGGTGAGGGAAAAAAATCAAATTTCTTCGTTTTGCAATTCGAGAGAGAGAGAGAGGGAGAAAGAGAGAGAGAGAGGGGTTAACGAAGAACCTCATAGCGTTGCTCGTCATTCCGTCACCCATTGCCCTACCATGTTTGTTTAGTGATTAAGTGTTTGATAGTGCCATGTTCGTTCGGTGATTTTTACCTTCGTGTTTTGTGGCGTTAGTCAATATTTGTGGCATTGGTTCTATTAGTAGGATAGGTGTCACGCCCTAATGGATCACTTTAGAGGATTACTTCACCAGATCACTCTAAAGGATTCAAATGCCTCAAATTGACTAACATGCCACTTTTCAAATTGACTAACGTGCCTCCATTTATGTCGTGCCCTTTTACTTGTATAGAGACATGTATAAGTATATTTCCTCCCACTTTTTTTCTTATGTTCTATTTGACAAAAAATATTTTATGTAACATATATGTCATGCGTATTATTCAACTCATTATTTGTGATGTTATAAATGTAGGTCTAGAAAGATATTGAGTGTTCAGTCACAATAAACTTTGATATCACTTTTTATCAGAAGACAAATGGAATGGTATACCATTTTAATTTAGTCACTTGACATCCCGGTTCATAGTCACGTGCCATAAAAATATTTTATTACACATAATTTACACATTTGATGCAAATTTAAACTATAATATAATAATATATATTTTATATTATATGGAGGTTAACATGGCATTTTTTGTCTAATTTTAAACAAAAATTAATGATGAATGGTTAAAAAGTGTGTAACTATTTTAGTTTTTTTAATCATTAATACATTTTTATTAAGTTTTTCATTTTATTTTTAATAATTTAATTTTTGTTATGCCAAATAACTTGCAATTAAAATAAAAATTGAGGTTAATTTACAATTATGATAAGGTCTAGTGTGGCATACCTCAAAAAAGTCAAAAAGTCAAAAAATTACTAAAAAAGTTAAAAAGTTCTCACTATTCATCAAAAAATATATATATAAAACAATTAATTTTACAAAAAAAAAAAGGTACAACTCACATGTCACGTGAGTTGTACTTTAGTTGCCCACTGTTTGTACAAAGGGAACATGCGGAGAAGCAAACAAGATGGTGTTGTTTAGCCTGTGGGGGCCCATCACAGGTCCCGTTTTGATAATCTGAATCGTTCAATGTGTAGAAATCATCAAGTACTATATGGTTGTAAAAAAATCACGTTGATCGGATATCGCTAACTACATGATCAAATCAATTTTGTATAAAAAATGGATGGTGTTATAGTTAACAGTTGACCAAAAACTAATCCGATCAAATAGCTATCGATATCCGATCAACGTGATTTTTTACAAACATATAGCACTCGACGAGTTCTACATATTGAACGGTTCCGATTAGCAAAATGGGACTCATAGTGGGCCCCCACAGGCCGAACAACACCGTTCAATTCAATGCTCGAAAAGGAGGCAACCATCTCTTATACACTACTCTACACATGTTGCCAGCTAGGACATCCACCGTACTACCTATTATATCCTAAACTTCTCTTGTACACTAATTTATATAATTTTATAATACATATTTTTTCTTAAAAAGCCAAAAAATTATTACAAACAATTATCTTTTTTTCCTCAATTTTTTAATCTAAAAAGTCAAAAAAACACATTTATTTAAAACATTCCAAACAACCCCTAAAAGAATTGAAAAGAAAAGAAAGTTAATTGGATAGATGATGATGAATGGGACAGAAGCTTATTGGATGTAGGGGTGTAATCGATTCGGGACGGTCGGTGTTTAGGTGAAATTTTGCATCGAACCGATAATGTCGGTTTTATTATATTGAAAACTAATACAGCCCAAATTTTTTTATCAAACCGCACCGATTCAAACGGTTCGGTTCAATGCGGTTTAATCGATTTAAGTACTTTCAAAATTAAATCATTTTTTAAATTTGTAGTATAATAAATAATTTATATAAAAATATTAAATTAGTCATTTGTACACAATTTTAACCATATCTAGTCTAACCATTCACAAAAATACAAATAAAAAAATTAATAGATACTAAGGCTGGAAACTTTTATTGAATTAGAATTAGATAGAAAATATAATCTCAGAACCAAAGTCTTGACATCAAAACAAAACCAAAACTTAAAACAATCATCCCATAAGTCTAAACCACAAGTCTATCAAATAGAGTCAAAATATTCATTATATATTTAATATATATTATATGTAAATATATGCGGTCGGTTTCGGTGCAAATCGATAGTATATCAAAATTGCACCGAACCGAAAATTGAAAAAAATTAATTTTCAAAACCGAACAGATCGATTCATATTAAAAAACTGACCAAATATAACCAATTCAATCCGATTTAATCGGTTTAGTCGATTTTTTCGATTTTTCTTACCTTCCTAATTGGATGGATGATGGGATGGATAATGCATGGAACAGCCTTTACCGCTTCAAAATTTCGGCGCCTCATCCTTACCTCTCAATGCAGTAATCTCACTCAATTTATATTTTTGGATTTCTATAAGCCTTCATTTCGCAAGATGATTAGGATTAATTTAACTCACTAAAAATAAAATAGATTTAAAAATTAATATAATAAAATATCACATTTGAATTATAATTATTTTATTTTTTTATAAAATTATTAAAAAATAAAAAAATCATCAGAAATAGAACTTTTTAATTTAATTAAAATAATCAAAATATCAAAAAATCAGGTTAAAAAAGTTCTTCCCAAATGAAACCTAAATAGTTGGACATGATAGATACGAAACCAGAATTTTATTATCGTAGGGGCCAAAAGAAAAAAAATTATTTTTTATGTACACAAACACACATATATGTACAATTTGATATATAAATTATATGTATATAGAGAAAAAATTAAAAATCGTAGAAGCAATCATTAATAGGATGAAAAAGTTTTTTTGATACAAAATACAAAGAGAATGCAAGATGAGAGAAGAATAAGATATGTATTTTTTAGTCTGGGGGCCATTTTATGTATAAAATGCTATATATATTTTTAAAGTATTATGACAAGCAGTATTTTTTATAGAAACAGAGAGGCCATGAACCCTTATAGTCTTCTCCTAATTTCGTTCTAGGACAGAGTGATGAGAAAAAACATTCAAAAATTATTTCTCAATACATATTACTAATGGGTTGTAAGGGGATGATCTAAATAATCATCTCTATTTTTCTTCACATCTCTTTGTAAAAAGTCAAAAAGTGAACTACATAAATAAATCCCAAACAGGGTGTTAATAATGATTTTCAATGTCAGATTATTTTGATTTATTGGTTTTACATATGGAAAAAAAAAAAAAAAAAAAGTATGTTCTGTGTAATCTCTTGTTTAGTCGTAGATTTTGGGTGCGACAGAAGTTTGATATTTTCTAGAAATCAAATAACTAGATTTTTTAGTATAATCAATTAGTGGAAATAATCAATGTTTTAGGATTAACTTTTATGTAAAATAATCATTTTTATCTTTCAATTGAGAATACCCTTGTATAATTAAATTAAACAAATTGAATATCAAATATTTTAAAGAAAATATTGGTGGAGGATTCTTAATGCCTTAGCACCTTATTTATTTATTTATTATTATTAAATAATTAATTTTTCTCAAATTATCCAATCATTTCAAAAGATTCCAAATTTTGTTTTATTTTATTTGAGTTTTCGGTCATTTTTTTTTTGAACAATTAACTTTATGAGTAAATTGAAAAAAAAAAAAATAAAAAAAAATCCAAGACTCAAAGTAAAAAAATAGCCAAAACATAAAAGGGGGCAAAATTTACTTTGCTCTTCAAAATATACATTCACATATTTAGTTGACTAAAAAGATGACAAAAAAAACATTACAAATGAAATCATTATTTATTATTATAAAAAAATAATTATTTCATAAAGGAGTCTAAAAAATAATTATTTGATTTGATTCTATTCTATTCTATTATTCACATAAACCAAATAGAGCATAACTTCTTATATATCTTGTTACTAAATTTATCGGATGCTACTAGGATACTAATTTAATGTCGGGTTCCTTGTGCATTACATTGTTCGGGTTCATTGCAAAGAGGAAAACATCATTTCAACTAGCTTGGTGGAATTTATATGAATTGTTTATAGTTTTTTATTATTATTATTTTGAAAGTATGCATTATCTTGTTTAAATTGTAAAAGATAATTATCTGCAAGTTGAAAAGTGAGTGATTTCACTACAACAGAAGACAGTTTTGGCAACAAAATTTTTGGTCGGCAAAACCTTTTGCCGATTAAATTTTTTGGTCGCTAGCTTTGTCATTGAAAGATTGTCGGGTAAAGTAATTGGCGATAAAAAAGATTTAGTTGCTAAAAGCACACAATTGGCGACTAATAGTTTAGTCGCCAAAAGATTTCAATTAAATTGAACATGACATTTTCAGTGACTAATACTTCGTGTCGCCAAAACCTAAATTGTTTCGCTACTAAAATTTTAGTTGCCTAAGGTATAACATTTTCTATTTTGGCTACTAATAATTTAGTCGCCAAAATAATTTTCAGCGACTAATATTTTTTGTTGCCAAAACTTATATTGTTTAGCTACTAAAATTTTCGTCACCTGAGGTCTAATATTTTCTGTTTTGGTTGCTAATAGTTTGGTCGCCAAAAGTTTTTTTTCCTTTTTTTTTTTTGACTACTAAATTATTAGTCACCTAAAGTCTCATTTGTTATGCCTACTAAATATTTAGTCGCCAAACGATTTGCTTTCATTTAATTCTTTTTTTAGCTACAAACTATTTAGTCGCTAAAAATATTGACTCTATTTTTGGCTACCAATGGTTTAGTCACCATAAACATCATTTTATGTTTTTTTTTTTAATTTATTAATTTGACTGCACCCACAACCTGTATATATTCCATGCAACCTGTACAAGATATAGAAACTAAACAATACATGTATTATCACCCATTCAACAATCTACATCCATTTAACTTCCAACCATCTAAAAATTAGTAACTTTAAATGTCAAATTCCATACAAATCAAATATACTCCAATTTAAAATAATAATTCCATACAAAACAAATAATCATAGGGAAATTTAGTCCTCCGTACACAAAAATATATTTACTGCTATGCCAAATGGCCATTTGGCATGGTACAAAATACTATAGTAATCTGTACCACGACAAAAGGTAATTAATATATCACGGCAATAATTATATGTTCGATGGAAAAAGTATTATGTACCCCGCCAAAAGTGTTCTATACAATTAATACAAATCTACACAAAAAGCAGAGGACGACAAAAAAGCAAGAGTATACAAAAGTGTAAAATGTCCTCCGTACACAAAAATAGAAGTTCCACAACTCCATGCCAAAAGCTATCTACAAATAAAATAAAATAAAATAAAATAAAATAAAAATACACCCATTAGTTCCATATGACATTTGAGGATTATGTCACACCCCTCGTCCATTCATAGAACTTTATCCTAACATTCCTAATGTAATATTGGTTTAACAACTTATTGCCTCATTACTTTTCCTCCAGCAAGGCTAGAGTAGTTTCTGTTTTCTTCCATTTCCTTCTCTCATTTATTTCTTACTCTTGTTTTTTCATGGTTAGATTCAGAAATGCTAAAGTATGCTTATGTAAAGTTTGAGGAATCTCGTGGAGCAAGTCAAGTTAAGCATCTATGATATATGCTTTCCTTTTCCTAGCCAGATTTCTTGGGTGTTTGTTTTTTTCAATAGGGTTTAATTTTCATGCAGCCTGCAAACACAATTCTATGAAAGCCTTTTAGGGGACAGCATTATCACATATACAAGTATGGACTTTCAATTTTTTACTAGACATTATTTTCATTACATGTACTATAATTAATGTACTATTGAAAAAAAAAAAAAAAAAAAAAAAAAACTGAGATGTCTATCTTGTATACTCAAATGTGGATGGGTCAAAAATAGTAAATAACCTTTTTAATGACATGGTGATCATTTATTTGCTTAATCATGCAAAGTGGTTGAAAACCAAAGCAAGAGCCATTTTGAGCACAAGTAAATATTTGTGTATTATGAAATTTGTAACTTTGTTAGGACATGTCAAGGAAATTGTAGTTTGTTTTTCTTTTCTTAGTCAAGCTGTGCAAATGCAAATGTGTCTCATAGATCTCATAAAATTTTGGTTCTCTAACAATGGCATTCTTTAAATCTCTACCTCATTTGCCTTTTTAACTTTGTATGGCTTTGTTTGATTGCTAGAAAACCTGGCTAATTGCCAAGGGATTGTAAAACAACTTCAAAATTGAAAAAAAACGAATAAATTCTCTGATTTTCATTTTTGAATCCTTTTGTTTTATATATATTTATATATTCAAGAATTTCCATTGTTTGTTTACAATTCCTCATTTATGTTAACAACATAGGGAGGGTAATGGATCATGATATATTGTGGTTCCAAAAGGACTTTGTTTTCTCTCATTTTTGACTCCAACTCCCAACTTACATGTGTTACTTACATGTCGTCTATCTCCACAGGTCCTATTTGTCACGAGGAAGCTGCGTATGACATTCGTAGAGTAGTTCGAGGGACTATTTTACATTTTTACCCTCGAAATGCCTTTATTCGGCTAAGTTTAAGGCATTTTTTACTCCAACTCCCAACCTACATGTGCTAATTACATCTCATATATCCTCACAAGTCCTATTTGTCATGACACGGCTGCCTGTGACATCCATAGAGTGGTTTGGGAGCTGTTTTGTATTTTTGCCTCCCAAACAACCTTTTTTCGACTAAGTTTAAGGCCTTTTTTTTTACTCCAACTCCCAACCTATGTGAAACCTAAGTTCAAGGGATTTTTCAATTAACTTAAATGAATGCATGTGAAACCCAATCTTGTTGTGCTAATGTGCTCTGTGTGAAACCCAACCATTTTGGTACTCTGTTCAACTGTTTCATAATTGATAAACTAATTGTGAGTATTCCTAATCAATTCAAGGAAAGTGAATATTTCATATAAAACATGTGCTTACCTTTTCTACGTCAAAATGAAGTCTTTCAGAGTATCAGAACTACAGGTCCTCTGCTGCTAAGTCTTCTAATATTACGCATCAAAACCTATTCAAACAATAAGTTCATAAAATTAATAAACATTGGCAGACACCAATAGCCCAACTGTGTGATAGACAAGTTAACTAATCAAAAAGTAAATGGCAGTACTACAAGAATATCATAACAACAAATTTAAATAATGTCAAAACACAAATGCCAAAGTCAATTCCATAGATTTTTAAAAAATCACTGAATGTTAATAATCTGAAATAGTTAACCACACACCAACAAACTGAGAGAGTAGAAGGTCAAGGGTACACAATCAAGTCTTATCATGTTCAACACAACACAACAAATTTTTTTTTTTTTTTTGGGTTCTCTTTTTAACATTTCCATCAGTTCCTTACTAATCAAATGGACCCTTACTCGTAAGTATGAGCTAATAATTTTCTATATGACAGTCATAGGTCCATTCAACTAAAACAATTTAGTTGGTTTGATGCAACAATTTTAATCTAACAAACTCAAACAAGTTAGTCAAAAACAAATTGATGTGTAACAAGAGTGAAACGAAATTGTTACTAGACAAAGAAACATCATATACGAAATGATGAAACTTCATTTTTGACACATTTTTAGGACTCTCATGCTTAACAAACACTAAATTTTAATTTTTCTCCTTCTAACATTTGTTTGAACCTATAACTTTCTATACGAAAGTCATACATCCATCCAACAAAGACAATTCAATTGGTTTCATGCAACTATTTAATAGTTTTTCAAGTTGTTATGACCTAACAAACTCAAACAAGAAGCTAGTCAAAACAAATAGATGTGTAACAGCCATAACTAAATACCTACTAGTTAAATGGAAATTGAATATTTTCTGTCAAATAACAACTCAATGGACAATGACATGTCTACTACTTTTAATAACTTTTTATGAAATGTAGGTATTATGGGAAAAAAGACATTTTCATGGGATAATTTTAAGCACTTTTAAGCTCTTGTATATTTTGATTGATGAGATTAAAAAGATATAAATATAATCAACCCGAACCACTCCAAACCATGTCCAACTCACATTATATTTGAGCGTAAAAAAATTTCTCAATCCAATCTCATAAGACAAAGTATAATCTTAAGTTTTATAAATGATGGACTAGTTCAATGCTACTTACCGAGTCATCAAGTTTCTATTCACCCTAGGATTGGAGATAACTTTGTCGTCTACCCACATTTAATCACCAAACTAATTTTGTTTACTAACATGTGTGAATGAATTTTGATGCACAAGAAGCCAAAAATCAAACCTAGAAAAGCTAAGTGTGAGATTGGTCCGTATTCCAGTAGAAATGCTATCAGGATGAAATACAATTCATTCATCAGTATTTATTTAGTCATGCTCGCATAAAAGATCAGTTATAGGAAAAATAAGTAGTTCACCATGAGTGAAGTATATTAATCTTAAGCCAATCTCTGTTTGTGACTCTTTCTTTTTGAACTACTACTACTATTTGTTTCTTTCAATTCGTGGCTACTTTCTTGGTCTCCTATTTACTATCAGGTCTTGTAACTTGTCTATCCAAGTTCATAATCCATCTGGGTTTCCCACATTTGCTTTAGTTTTCTCACTATCTTGACTGAAAGTGGATAATACATTATGTATAAGTTAATTTCTATTATTAAATAGTTTAGTATTAAAATACCCCCAGTCATGTCCCAAATTCAAGCTCATGAGCTTGAATTTGGGATTTCTGTCTAGAAATCAACACAAACCCTATAGTAAGTGTGGGAAATCAAAACAAAATGAACACAGAATTTTGGATGTAGAGTTAAGAAATCAACACACAATTAAACAACAAAAATCATATAAAACCCTAGAGCAAGTGTGAGAAATAGGAAAATAGATGAAGGTGGAGAGAGAGAGAGAGAGAGAGAGAGAGAGAGAGAGAGAGAGAGACCGAGATGGAGAAAGACCGAGAGCAATAGAGCGAGAGAAAAATACCTGTGATTAAGGGGCGGTGGTGATGTGCAGGTGGCCAGCAGCGACGGTGGTGAGTGGGTCTTAGGTTTGGTAGTGTCAACAAACAGCGAAAAGTGTTTGAGACAGAACAGTCCAACTCGTGTGTGTGTGTGTGTGAGAGATAGAACAAACAGTGTATATCGGGCGCCAAAATTAATTGGTTTCCCTCTATAAAAAAAAAATTCAACCTTTAGCAACTAAATTGTTTTTTTGTTGCCAAATACTAATCAATAACGACTAGCTGTTTTGCAGCCAACGATTAAGTAATAGCGACTAATATATTGGTAGCCAAAAGTATTATTTGGCTACTAATTTTTTTTTATCGGCAAAAATTGAATATACGGCAACTAAATGGTTTAGTCACCAAAAGGTGTAAAAAATGTCCATAATATTTGGCGACTAAACTTTCTTTTTGTCCATAAAATATAAACTTTTGGCGACTAATTTTTCTTTAGTTGCCTATTACTATATATTTAGTGACTAAATCTTTTTTAGTCGCCAAAACACAATATATCTCGACTAAATTAAAATGGTAGCTAAACCGTGAACCTTTGGTGATTATAAAAAAAAATTAGTCGCCAAAAGGTATATTTTTGGCGGCTAAATTTGTTTTGGTCACTAATTTTGATCGCCAAATGTGTAGTTTGTTGTAGTGTTTTGACATCTATTTTTAACTTATAAGAAGTTACATCAAACAAGTCCAAAATCCAAGATAACCAACCATAACTCAATTCGGCTAAAGTTTTTAACCATCCGTAACAAGTGGCTATTTCATGTTAATAGAGCAAGATGAGATCATCTCAAGTGGATTGTGATTGGTGAAGATGGTTGAACTCATGATTTTATGTTGAGATTAGGAAAGATAGACATAGGAGACATTAAGTGAGTGACTTGAATCACATGATGGGCAGCTCTAACTAGGGTATACCAAATATATATATATATATATATACTAATAAATCCTATCTCACAAAGAAGTACTCCAATTAATCCCAAGTTTTTTCTATTGATCTGTTAAGTCCTATTAGTGGAGAATTTCTTTCTATGTGGTCCTATTTTTGATTTTGGTAGTGTTTTGGTGGACAACTATACCATTTTATTAATGTGACAGGTATAATGTGATACTCTAATGTAATGCCCCGAAATAAACCCAACATGAATAATACATCAATCACGCACATTCCTCAATTACAATCATTCTCCATTCTCTGTCTCAAAAATATCCAAGGTTTATACAAAGGTTCCACATGCAATTATACATTCAAAGATATGAAAACACCTAAATCTATAGCATGTGAAACATATGAACTTCCATGTGAAAGTAAAATAAAAGAAATGCCCTTATGAGCTTACATCATCCAAGGCAATAGCCTAGTTACATAAAAGTGGTCTCTCGGACCCATACCAAAAATAGCCCTTGGCTTTACAAATATTCACGACAAAATAAAGAGCACACTACTCTTCTAAAAACATTTTCACGCCCTCAATTCAGTGGGATCACCACATTTTTACCTGCACCAAATCCTATAGGGGTGAGCATAAAGCCCAGTAGAGAATTCTAACAAAGTATATACAGTTATGCTAAATTTCTCAACATCAGATGTAAATGTGTTACTATGTCATGCCATAATGAAGAAAAACGTCATTTTAATGCACCACTTGAAAATCACCATGTTTGAATGATGCTAGGCAATCTCATCCATTTCAAACGTCCAATTCTTTTAATCAAGGGGCGGTAAATATGACACTGGTAATCCCTAGGCTAGTGTCTACAAGTAGACTCTACGAGTACTACCAAACTGTTATTTTTACCGGTATTAACCGGAAGGCTCAACACCTATCTGCGCGGGTTTCTGGTCTTTCACCAAGGACACTCAAGCCAACTTATCTATCATCTACACCCCCTATTTGGACTTACCACCGTATTTACACCATGAACATTTCCACATTTCTCTTTTCAACATTATTCCCTTTTATGAAACTATTATCTCAAATCTAAGTTTACAATGCAAATTAATAATTGAATAAAAATGCAATGCAATGATTTTTCCATGATTCATAACATTTCTCTGTGTTCAAGTCTCTACAATAATATCAACGTTCATGTTTCCCATTACCTCTTTCAATGCTCATCTAGACTACATGTAATGCTTTCAAACATAAAGTTTTCAATGTTTGTGTTTCTTGCAAACCCAAGTGCTCAACAATTTGTCATCTTATTATCATATATCACCATATCCTTAACCATAGTTTCCAAACAAATTCTCCATTACCATATGACAAGCTTCCCATCTATGCAACCACATTATGAAATCTACACACATTCATCTTTGATCAAATGATAAGAAGATTTCATGGACAATTCCATGCTTTTCCAAAAATCCCCAAATTCTAGGGTTTTGCATCAAAACCAACATAACTCCCATTTTATGGTGAGAGTTCATCAAAATCTACTTTATGAGATCATAGATACAAAATCTTAACGATCAACATGAAAATCTTTGAGCTTTTAAACTCTCCTTTAAGAAATTCCATTATTTATTTTTTTTGAATCAAAACCAAAATTTTTAAATAGTACAAGAGAAGTATAAAATCAACACTCAATCTTGCAAAACTTGTATATATAACTCAAGAATATCCCTACCTCAAAGTAGAAGCCCTAGGAGAAGGGCTAGACAAAGGTGAAGCTTCCAAAAATGGCAAATCCCACTTCTTCTTGGATGGAAATGAAGATCTTGAAGAGCTCAATCTTTTTGTCTAAGGAAGGAGGGTGAGAAGATCACTAGATCTAGGTCAAATATATATAGAGAGAGTATTTCTAGAGAGAGAAGCTCTTGACTTGGGGTTTGGATGAAAAAGAGATGAAAAAGTTATGTAAAAAGGCGCTTTTACGATCTGATATACGCGCAGTCCGTTCGAGTGGAGAGTTTCACGCTCGAGCGTCAAACACAACAACAACAACTCGCTTGAGCGCAAAGAGCACTGCTCGAGCGTGGATTACACCCGTCCAGTATTTCACAGATTGCAGACAGCCACTCGAGTACCCGAAGGGCCGCTCGAGCTCAGACACGCTCAAGCGTAAGAAACTCCGCTCGAGCGTGAAAGACACTCTCGCAGCACTTTTGCAGAGACACCCGATACTGGAAGATTGCAAACTCCGCTCGAGCGCAAGAAGGCCCGCTCAAGCAGAAGACCGAAATTTTGGGCAACAAGATTCTAGACCAAAAGGCAACCAACCTGTTCTAAACACACTCAAGTCATCCCAAAACTCAAATTCAAGAGGTGTAAGGAAGAAAGACATAATCGGCAGCATCAAACAACAAGATTCGGATCCAGAATACCATGACAGTCGAGTAGAGACCTGGGGTCGCTATAACCTCCCCACCATAAGAAATTTCGTCCCCAAAATTTAAATAAACTCCCCAAAAGGAGTGTTCTAGCAACATTAATCATTCTTAACAACACTAACACATTGCAATATTCATGTTCAATTAACATCTACCATTCCCCACATTATCATTTTATCAAAACAACAATTGCTCAAGTTAGATACATGAGATAAAACAATTTACAACAAAACCTCACTTTTCCATAAGCTCATGCTCAATTTTAACAGCACATACAATAACGTGTGATCAACCATTTACTAGGGAACATTACAAATCAAAATAAGCTATGCATTACCAAATAAATCCGAATACTTGGAGCGGACTTCCGCCTCCCTTTCCCAAGTTGCTTCCTCAACCCCATGGTGCCTCCACAACACCTTCACTAACGGTATGGTTTTGCCTCGTAATACTTGTTCTCGGGTATCTACGATTTGAACTGGCCACTTTTCATAGGAGGCATCCTCATCCACCTCCAATTCAACCCAATCTAACACATGAGAAGGGTCAGGTTCGTACTTCCTAAGCATGGACACATGAAACACATTGTGTACTCCCGAAAGTTGTGGCGGTAAAACTAAAGATAAGCCACTACCCAATTCTCTCCAATATCTCAAAAGGTCCAATAAACCTCAGAGACAACTTCCCACTCTTGCCAAACCTCATTAAACCCCGCCTAGGTGAAATTTTGAGGAAAACGTGGTCACTTACTGCGAAGGACAAAGGTCGTCTCCTGTTATCGGCATAACTCTTCTGTCGACTTTGGGCCGTAACTAACTTTTTCCGAATGAGTGCGACTTTCTCGGTTGTCTCCCTAACAATTTTCGGACCCAACAATGGTGCATCCCCTACCTCGGCCCAACAAACTGGTGACCTACATGGTCGGCCATACAAGGCTTCAAACGGTGCCATCTCGATGCCAGCTTGGTAACTATTGTTATAGGCGAATTCAATCAATGGTAAATGTCTCTCCCAAGACCCCTTGAAATCAAGGACACAAGCTCTAAGCATGTTCTCTAAAATCTGAATGGTGCATTCCGACTACCCATCGGTTTGAGGGTGATAAGCGGTGCTAAAGGTTAACTTGGTTCCCAACACCTCTTGAAGGCTTTGCCACAACCAGGTGGTGAAACGAGGATCCCTATCCGACACAATGGTTACCGGCACCCCATGAAGCCGAACTATTTCTCTAACATACAATTCTACCAAGTGTTGAACTGAATCACTAGTGCGCATCGAAATGAAGTGTGTGGACTTAGTCAACTTATTGACAATCACCCAAATGGCATCGTTACCCTGCTGTGTTCTAGGAAGCCCAACTACGAAGTCCATGGTAACATGCTCTTATTTCCGCTCGGTTATAGGTAAGGGTTGCAACAACCCTGCTGGTCTCTGGTGTTTGGCCTTCACTTACTGGCGAGTAAGGCATCTTGACACAAAGGACGCGACATCTTGCTTCATACCGCTCCACCAAAACTGATGGCTAAGGTCACGATACATTTTGGTGCCTCCCGGATGTACCGCAAGGCGTGAATGATGGAATTCCCGAAGCATTTCCTCCCTACAAGATTCCGGTACGAACAAACGATCTAAGTAGCGTACACTCCGGTCCGAGTGAACATTCAAACCCTTCTCTTCCTTCCCATCAGAGATTCTATCCCGAATCAACTCTGCTTCGCGGTCTTCTTTTTGTGCCTATACTACTTTGCCAATCAAGATAGGTTAAGCACTCAAGGTAAACAATGTTGCACCCTCTTCGGACTCACCCAATTGTAATTCAAACTCGCTGGCTTCTCCCAACACAACCCATTCCCGAATGGCCACACTCGCCAAACTGCTCACAGTTTTTCGACTAAGGGCGTCAGCCACTACATTGGCCTTCCCTGGGTGGTAGTGTAACTCAAAATCATAATCTTCCAAAAATTCCATCCACCTCCGTTGATGTAGATTCAAGTCATTTTGGGAAAACAAATACTTCAAGCTCTTATGGTCGGAAAAACCTCAAACTTCTCACCGTACAAGTAGTGCCTCCAAATTTTCAAGGCAAACACCACTGCGGCTAACTCTAAGTCATGGGTAGGGTAATTCTTCTCATGAATTTTCAATTGTCATGAACCGTAGGCTACAACCTTACCCTCTCTTGCATCAAAACACATCCAAGCCCATCCCGATACGCATCACAGAAGACAATATAACCCAAACCTCTTTTTGAAATTATCAACACTGGTGCCGTAGTCAATCTAGTCTTAAATTCTTGGAAGGACTTCTCACAAGCCTCACTCCACAAAAAATGAACTCCCTTTCTAGTCAATTTAGTCAAAGGCGTGGCTAGTCTAGAAAAATCTCTAACAAAGCGCCGATAGTACCCTGCCAATCCCAAGAAACTTCGGATCTCAAAGACGTTTCTAAGTTGCCCCAATCTTGCACAGAATCTATCTTCGAGGAATCTACAGTTACTCCCTTTCTTGACATTACATGGCCCAAAAATTTCACCTCGGTGAGCCAAAACTCACACTTCTCAAATTTGTCATACAACTGATGCTCCCTCAGCAAGTCTAGCACTATCCTCAAGTGGGCTTCGTGTTCCTCCTCGGAAGTTAAATAAATTAGAATGTCGTCTACTAAGACAACCGCGAATTGATCTAAATACTCCTTAAATATTCGGTTCATCAAATCCATAAAAGAAGTCGGTGCATTGGTTAACCCGAACGGCATAACAAGGAATTCATAATGGCCATAATGCGTGCGAAAGGCCATTTTCTGGATGTCCTTCTCGCGGACTCTCCACTGATGGTAACCCGACCTCAAGTCTATCTTCGAAAAGCAACTAAACCCTCTAAGTTGATCAAACAAGTCGTCTATTCTGGGCAAAGGGTATTTGTTCTTAACAGTAACTCAGTTTAACTTGCCGTAATCAATGCATAACCGCAACGACCTATCCTTCTTCTTTGCAAAGAGAGCCGGCGCTCCCCAAGGCGACGTACTAGGGCAAATGAAGCCCTTGTCTAAAGCTCTTAGAGTTGGATCTTCAACTTGTGCAACTCCACGGGTGCAAATCTATATGGCGCCATGGAAATTGGTGTCATTCCAGGCACTAAGTTAATAGTGAACTCAACCTCTCGGTGGGGTGGTAAACTAGTAAGGTCCTCAGGAAACACATCTGGATATTCACAGACTACCCTCGGTAGCTCAACGCGGGTCCTGCCACTCTTATCATCTAAGAGAGTAGCAAGAAGGCCACCAAGCTTGTTTCTACCACGAGTGTCAAATGCAAACGACAGGACCCTATCAACCTAGTCTCCCAGGAAATAAAAATAATCACCACTAGCTGTGCATACGGTGACCCTTTGACGGAAATAATCAATCACTGCCCGATACGAAGACAACCAATCCATGCCTTAGATGACGTCAAAACTCAACATGTCTAACAACACAAAAGCAAACGGGAGTCTACACCTAGCAACCTCTATATCACAACCATGACATCCCCAATCTAAGTCAACTGTACCCCCAACCGGTGACTCTACTCTGAGTGGAGATGTTAACCGTGCCACCTCTAACCCCAATGCAGATGCGAATGCAATAGATATGAATGAATGTGAGGCACCCGTATTGATCAACACATTAGCCAAGGAATTACACACAACAAAAATACCTCTCACAACGGAGGATCCTGGCAACTGCTCCGGCGCGATGACTGCATACACACGCCCCTGAGGTCTCTAATCAACTCCCTGCTCCTCCCTCAGAGTGTAAGCCTGTTGTGCCGACTGAGCCGAAACGGCTCCCTTATGAACTCGCGAGGCTTGAACTGAATGAGCCTGCTAGCAGCTCTGTGTCTGCCTAGACCCTGATGCGCCAGACGTGCTTCTTAACTAAGGGCAAGCTCTCTTCATGTGCCCTGATTGACCGTACTGAAAGCAAGTCAGCCCCTGATCCCTAGTTTGAGACTGTCCCTGAGATCGGTTAGGTGGTGGTGATGACAACATCTACTGTCCTCCTCCCCTCTGTGGACATGCAAAGGCCTTGTGACCTGGTTGGCCACACTTGAAGCAAGAAAGCCCACTCGGTGCACTCTTTCCCAGACCCATACTAGGCAAGGGGAAGGTAGGTCTAGACTGCTGCGGCTGGGACTGAGATGAAAAGGTGCTCTTACTCTTCTTGTTGGCCTAAAGTCCCCCTAAGACCCTTGGCCCCTAGACTTCGAATTCCGCTATCTCTCCTCCTTAACCTCCACAATAATCTCCACATGTGTGGCCGCCTCCATAAGGCGATCATACTCACGAATCATATTCCCGGCAACCTTGTACAAAATCTTGGTTCTCAACCTTTGCTCAAACTCAAAACAACGGCGCTCCTCCGTCGCTACCAACTCCGGTGCAAACCGGGACAAACTAGAAAAGGCCACCTCGAACTTGACCACTGACATGTTCAGTTGCTTAAGGTCCTTGAATTCCTGCCTCAACCTCTCCTTAGCAGTGGAAGGTAGGTACTTGTCTTGGAAGGCCACTACAAACGTCTCCCAAGTTGGTGCTACCCGGCCTTTGGCATACTACCACCATTGGCCCGCATCACCCTTCAGATAGTAACTTGCAAGAGTCGCCCTCAACTCACCGTCTTCTATATGGAGCATTTCAAAAGTTTTCACTGTTTGCTCCAACCATTCGTCTGCCTCCTTTGGATCGAGGCCACCATGGAACTCGTTCGGTTTAGCCCGTAAAAACTCTTTCGTAAGGAAGCTCGCCCTTGTTTCCACCGCGTTCTCCCTTGCTGGGGTCTCCGCCCTCAAAATGTTCATAGATTCTCTCAAGGCCCCCGCCATTTCCTGGGCTAGAGCCCCCATTGCGGCTTGGCCGGCTTGTCTCGGCACCTTCGCTTGCCCTGTTTGTTCGGCCATATCAGCTTGGCCAAGACCCTCTCCTTGTACCGGGACCTCGTGGGCCGGTACTTCATGCACACCGCGGCGTCCCTTGCCACGCCTTCCACCTCTACCACCACGTGCTCAAATCCTTCCCGACATCCTAATTGAGAGAAAAATAAACATGCTTAGCACATAATTCCAAATGTGCTTACACTTGCCTCACCCGTTAAACTAAAGTGATTACATGTATTCTACCACAAACAATTCAACTCACTCCACATAAGCACATAGTTACATAAGCACATATAAATTATCCTTTAGTGATGTGATTCGTCCCATGAGAAACTGAGAATTCCTAGTAGAAGGAGTATTGATGGAGTACTCTTCTAATAAGACCTCAAGGAATCTAATAGGCGCAAAGAACATCCCAAAAGTCCAATCCCATACCCATATAGTCACATAAGCATGCTATCACATAATCACAAATAACCAAGACACTTCCTAATCATGCGAAATGAACCCATTGTGGTATGACAACCACTTCCAGCGAGCCCCAAGTATTCAAACCCGGTAGCCAGTTGTAACGCCCCGAAATAAACCCAACATGAATAATACATTAATCACGCACATTCCTCAATTACAATCATTCTTCATTCTCTGTCTCAAAAATATCCAAGGTTTATACAAAGGTTCCACATGCAATTATACATTCAAAGATATGAAAAACACCTGAATCTATAACATGTGAAACATATGAACTTCCATGTGAAAGTAAAATAAAAGAAATGCCCTTATGGGCTTACATCTTCCAAGGCAATAGCCTGGTTACACAAAAGTAATCTCTCGAACCCCTACCAAAAATAGCCCTTGGCTTTACAAATATTCACGACAAAATAAAGAGCACACTACTCTTCTCAAAACATCTCCACGCCCTCAATTCAGGGAGATCACCACATCTTTACCTGCACCAAATCCCATAGGCGTGAGCATAAAGCCAAGTAGAGAATTCTAACAAAATATATACAGTTATGCTAAACTTCTCAACATCAGATGTAAATGTGTTACCATGCCATACCATAATGAAGAAAAATGTCATTTTAATGCACCACTTGAAAATCACCATGTTTCAATGATGCTAGGCAATCTCATCCATTTCAAACGTCCAATTCTTTTAATCAAGGGGCGGTAAATACGACACTGGTAATCCCTAGGCTGGTGTCTACAAGTAGACTCTACGAGTACTACCAAACTGTTATTTTTACCAGTATTAACCGAAAGGCTCGACACCTATCTGTGCGGGTTTCTGGTCTTTCACTAAGGACACTCAAGACAACTTATCTATCATCTACACCCCTTATTTGGACTTACCACCGTATTTACCCCCATGAACATTTCCACATGTCTCTTTTCAACATTATTCCTTTTTATGAAACTATTATCTCAAATCAAAGTTTACAATGCAAATTAATAATTGAATAAAAATGCAATGCAATGATTTTTCCATGATTCATAACATTTCTCTATGTTCAAGTCTCTACAATAATATCAACGTTCATGTTTCCCATTACCTCTTTCAATGCTCATCTAGACTACATGTAATGCTTTCAAACATAAAGTTTTCAATGTTTGTGTTTCTTGCAAACCTAAGTGCTCAACAATTTGTCATCTTATTATCATATATCACCATATCCTTAACCATAGTTTCCAAACAAATTCTCCATTACCATATGACAAGCTTCCCATCTATGCAACCACATTATGAAATCTACACACATTCATCTTTGATCAAATGATAAGAAGATTTCATGGACAATTCCATGTTTTTCCAAAAATCCCCAAATTCTAGGGTTTTGCATCAAAACCAACATAAACTCCCATTTTATGGTGAGAGTTCATCAAAATCTACTTTATGAGATCATAGATACAAAATCTTAAAGATCAACATGAAAATTTTTGAGCTTTTAAACTCTCCTTTGAGAAATTCCATTATTTTTTATTTTTGAATCAAAACCAAAATTTTTAAATAGTACAAGAGAAGTATAAAATCAACACTCAATCTTGCAAAACTTGTATATATAACTCAAGAATATCCCTACCTCAAAGTAGAAGCCCAAGGAGAAGGGCTAGACAAAGGTGAAGCTTCCAAAAATGACAAACCCCACTTCTTCTTGGATAGAAATAAAGATCTTGAAGAACTCAATCTTTTTGTCTAAGGAAGGAGGGTGAGAAGATCACTAGATTTAGGTCAAATATATATAGAGAGAGAGTATTTCTAGAGAGAGAAGCTCTCAACTTAGGGCTTGGATGAAAAAGAGATGAAAAAGTTATGTAAAAAGTCGCTTTTATGATCTTATATACGCACAGTCCGCTCGAGCGAAGAGTTTCACGCTTGAGCGTCAGATATAACAACAACAACAACTCGCTCGAGCGTGAATTATACCCATCTAGTATTTCACAGATTACAGACAGCCGCTTGAGCACCAGAAGGGCCGCTCGAGCATAAGAAACTCCGCTCGAGCATGAAAAACACTCTCGCAGCACTTTTGCAGAGACACCCGATACTGAAAGATTGCAAACTCCGCTCGAGTGCAAGAAGGCCCGCTTGAGCGGAAGACCGAAATTCTGGGCAACAAGATTCTAGACCGAAAGGCAACCAACCTGTTCTAAACACACTCAAGTCATTCCAAAACTCAAATTAAAGAGGTGTAAGGAAGAAAGACATAACCGACAGCATCAAACAACAAGATTCGGATCCAGAATACCATGACAGTTGAGTAGAGGCCCAGGGTCGCTATACTAATGTGGCACGTATTAATATGACACTCCAATGATGTGACACTTCAAAAAATTAAAAACTCCTTAGTATACTTTTCCTAAATGTACCAATGTGACGGGCATGATGTGACACTCCAAAACTTTTACTCCAAAAAAATATAAAAACTTATTAGTGTACTTTTTCTAAATGTAACAACATGGCGGATATGATGTGACACTCTAAAAAAAATTAAAAACTTCTTAGTGTACTTTTCCTAAATGTAACAACATGGCGGGTATAATGTAACATTTCGAAAATAAAAATAAAAACATGTGACAACGTGGCGAGTATAATGTGACATTTTAAAAAAAATTAAAAACTCCTTAATGCACTTTTTTCCCCAAACGTGACAACGTAGCGGGTGTGATGTGACACTTTAAAAAAAATTTAAAACTTCTTAGTGTATTTTTCCCAAACGTGACATATGACACTCTAATGTGGCGAGTATGATGTGACACTCTAAAAAATTTCTTAGCGTACTTTTCTCAAATGTAACAACGTGGCGGATATGATGTGACACTCTAAAAAAAATTAAAAACTCCTTACTGTACTTTTTCCAAATGTGACAACGTAGCAGGTATGATGTAACATTTCAAAAAAAATAAAAATTCCTTAATGTATTTTTCTCAAACGTGACGACATGACGGGTATGATGTGACACTTTAAAAAAAAATTAAAAATTCGTTAGTGTACTTTTTCCAAATATGATAACATGACGGGTCTGATGTGATAACGTGACGGGTATAATGTGACACTCTAAAAAACATTAAAAATTCCTTAATGTACTTTTTCTAAATATGACAATGTGGCAGGTATGATGTGACACTCTAAAAAAATTAAAAATTTCTTAATGTACTTTTTCCAAACGTTACATGTGACACTCTAACATGGCGAGAATGATGTGACACTCTAAAAAAATTAAAAACCTTTAATATACATTTTACAAATGTGACACTCTAAGTGGCGGTTATAATGTAATACTAAAAAACTCTTTAGTGTATTTTTTTTTCCAAATGTGACACCGTTTTTTATTTTTTATTTTTTATTTTTTATTTATTTATTTATTTTTTACACATCCAAAAGGAGTTTTTAATCCAAAAGGAGTTTTTTTTCTTGTAATCCATTTAGTCATTTTTCCAAATGTGACAACGTAGCAGGTATGATGTAATGTGGCGGACAAGTGACTCATTACACATCCAAAAGGACTAAATGGATTACAAGAAAAAATATGAGACTACATGGATTACAAGTCCAAAATATAGAATTTATTGGTCAATCTCCCTAAAAAAAATTGACTAAAATATTAAAAAAGTTGAAAACTCAAAACCACATATGTTGAAATGTAATTCAAAATGACATACTTCATATTCATACTCCATAGGGCCTATCTCGTAAGCATACTGACTTCATGAACCGACGGTATCTGTAGGAGAATTTTCAACTTTTAGAGAGCACCAACACAGAAAAGAATACAGTTTTATTACGAACACAGAAATCAAACACCAAAATAAATATTAAATATATATAAATGAGCAAAATTTTATAGAATTTATTGAAGTGACACACTTCTAAATAATTTTATTGGTCCATATGTATTATGTATTTAATTCTGTAATTGATTTTTGTATTCCTAAATGAAGAAGAATAAGACACCTTACAAGATAAAAAGCTTCAATTAGAAGAGAAGAATCAATACTTGACAACATGAAGTTAGTTGGAATTGGTTCACCAACTGACTTTGAGTATAATCTTTAAGGTAATTTCCCAAAAATGTTATGGAAAAGACAATTGAAAAAGCATATATACTATTGCATTAAAAATTAATAAAAGTATGAAACAAACCACTCGAATTCCATTAGCAATGGGCTGGTAATTTGCAATGGGCTGGTAATACATGTTGCTGTCTTTAGTAAAAAAAAAAATTCCATGGAATATTGATTCTCAACAACTGCATGGGAAAAAGGTTCATCGTTGGATTTTTAGTAGAAGTTGTTTAAACGTGTATCATAATCAAATTTACAAATTTTTCTTATAAACTGATGTAACATTTATCGTGTTAGTTAAATAGGTAGGAATGCTGCACTTAACATCATGCCAAATGAGAGATCGCTTCATTTATCAAAGCAACTCTTGGTCATTAGTGTGTCCCAATTCTTTTATATATACATTTTTCTTTTTCTTTTTTGTCAATCGCTTGATGCCAAATAAGAGATCACTTCATTTATATATATATATATATTGACATTATTACAATACATTGCTGGATGTAATGGTCGACCACCAAGTCATCCACCCGGTCGACCACCTAATAAACGAAAAACTGAGCAATTTTCACCAAGTGGTCAACCACCGAATCGACCACCTAATATCTCTCAAAATTGGGCAATTTTTTACCAAGTGGTCAACTGGATCGACCACCTAATATCTCTCAAAACTAGGTAATTTTCACCAAGCGGTCTACCACCCGATCATCCACCCAATCAACCATCCAATATTTCTCAAAACTGGGCAATTTTCACTAATTGGTCAACCGCCTGGTCATCCATCAATTCAACCACCCAATAAAAAATAAATATTTTATAAAATTAGATTTTAAAATAAAGAATGAACCTGATGAAATGTGTAAAAAAAATACTTATTAGAAAACAAAAGAAAATTTTTAATTATAATTTGATTTGAATTTACTGAGTCTAATAAGATGTTCTAATGGGCTGAGATTCATACTTGTACAACATTTTTTTTATCAGCGAAAGTCACGTGAATAGAGCAGGTAAATACTAGGAAAACAATTGGAAATGAGTTTCGAGAGATAGTAATATGGATGGAATAATATAGTTAGTTATGGTGGTTGATTTATATTAAAATAACTAACAAAAAGTCTCGGATTGATTTATATTAAAATATAAGTAAAATCACTTTTGTGTTTGACGATTAGAAAAGTTAATAAAATATGTATTTGTGTATAATATTTTCTGAAAGATTAAGTGTTTGATTTTTTTTCTCCAATATAATGAGTCAGCAAGGTAGTGAATTTAGTACGAGGTCAATTGGGACTACACATGTATATCATGTTTTTAAACTAATATTAACATAATAATAAAGTGTAATTGATTGTTGAACTGCTTATTATTTTATTTCATATAAATGAATTAGAACCAAACATGAGACCTTGTGCTCCATCCATCTAACATTTTAGATTCAAAATTTCTTATGTGCTATTAATTTTTGTGGGTCAATTTATATATGGTTTTGTTCCGGCTTTAATTGGACCCCTTAATAAATGGTGAGATTAGTTCTCGAATTAATCGTTTTAGTAAACCGGATATCGAATTATTCAAAAAAAAAAAAAATCAAACGCAATCATCTCACATTATGTGTGAAATTTATCCCATCTCATGTGAAATGATTACATCCTTTTATCCTATCAAATTTTGTGTACATATACATTTTTATTTTTAATTATTTGATTAGTTATCACCAATAATTCAAGAGATTACATAATGTGAAAGAAATTAACTATACACATTTAATTTTTATTTAACTTTTTATATATACATTTATAATTATTAATATAATACATCCGGTGGTGCTATATGCACCAATTAGTGTACTAATTAGTGTACCAACAATAGTTATGACATTATTATTAACTCCACTCATTATACAAATTACAAATACTAAAAATATCTTAAATTATATCACATCATCAATTAGTATACTAATTAATATACTATTTAGTACGAGGTCAATTGGGACTACACATGTATATCATGTTTTTATACTAATATAACATAATAATAAAGTGTAATTGATTGTTGAATTGCTTATTATTTTATTTCACATAAATGAATTAGAACCAAACATATAAGACCTTGTGCTCCTTCCATCTACCATTTTAGATTCAAAATTTCTTATGTGCAATTAATTTTTGTCGCTCAGTTTATATAGGGTTTTGTTCCGGCTTTAATTGGACCCCTTAATAAATGGTGAGATTAGTTCTCGAATTAATCGTTTCAATAAACCGGATATCAAATTATTCAAAAAAAAAAAAAAAAAAAAATCAAACACAATCATCCATCTCATGTAAAATGATTACATCCTTTTATCCTATTAAATTTTGTGTACATATACATTTTTATTTTTAATTATTTGATTTGTCCCATCTCATTTGATTTGCATAATGTGAAAGAAATTAACTATACACATTTAATTTTTATTTAACTTTTTTATACACATTTATAATTATTGATATAATACATTCGGTGGTACTACATGCACTAATTAGTGTACTAACTAGTGTACCAACACTAATTATGACATTATTATTGACCCTACTTATTATACAAATTACAAATATTAAAAACATCTTAAATTATGCTACATCATTAATTGGTACACTAATTAATATACTAATCAGTGCATGTTGCATTATTCAAATACATCTTACATAACCTCCACTAATATTCAATGGCAATGAATGTGCATGAGATGATAAATGTCATTAAACCTAAAGACCCGCTTGCTTAATAGGTTATTCTTCATTCTTCAAAGCTCAAATTAATAGAAATCACCAAAAATTGAACCAATTTAATTATTAGAATACCTCACGATCTATTCGAATTGAAGACAATCTTAAATATTTTTTTAGTGTGTTTTTTTAAAATTTGATTGGAAGTTGAATTTCTAATACATTTTGTACATGCACAACTAATTTAGTAGAACTTTTTGGATTTTAATTTTAAACATGCGCACAACATTACTTTAATTGATTTTTTTGTCCATTAAATTTTGTTGGCTTCTTATTTTACTAGAAATATCTAATTACTATTTTTTTTTAGGGTTGTGCTAGGGAGCCCTAATTTTTGGCCCCCTAATCCCCCTAATTTTCATACCAAGGCAAAAAAAAAAAAAAAAAAAAAAAAAATTGTCCAAAACGACGTCGTTTTGGGCATTAGGAGGATTAGGGGGGGTTTTTTTAGAGGAACAAATCATTTTCCTTTTTTTTAATCACTATTCATATGTTATTATTATTATTTTTAAATATATATATATATATATCCAATATGAATTGGTATCCAAATCCTACTCTTCTGCTATGAACATTCTTGGCTATTAAGCGATAACTCTAAAACATAGAATCTTTTTGACGACAATTTTAAAATTACACGTAATTTGCATTTTTCTTTTCAAAAAAAAAAATATAAATTAAGGTTTTTCATATTAATTATAAATAAAAAAAAAATTGAAGTCACCATTGACTACCTAATATTTTTGGACATATCTAAGTATCCATACCATGAAATGTACCATGAAAGATCATGTATGGTCTAGATTTAAACTTGGATTAAATTAGACCACTGTATATTAATTTTTTAAAGTAAAATTTTGGGAAAATTTTCTAGTTTTTGTTTGTCAATAGCTTATATTTAAACAAAAAAATTAATATAAATTATCACATAATTTATTTATAAAATGTTAAAAATTTACTAACGTAACCAATTCTCAAACCAACCATAGTGGGTGTTTGGAAAGTTACTATTTTAGTAGGCTGTTTTACATTTTTCCTATTTTACGAGGTTAAAATTTTTGTATTTTAAAAAATAGTTGATTTTTTTTGTAATTGAATGTGATGTTTGTTAGAGAAAAAGTGAAATAATTATAACTTTGTAATGACATTTTGTCTTATTAATTATTTTAATCTATTTTTATCTTTTAATACTATTTTAACCAAAAAAATCCAAAAAAAGTTATTTGCCAAACACCCGTATAGTAGAAGCATTACTATCGTCTCCTTATAGGAGATTTTTTCGAGCATTTTTCGATAATCTGAACCGTTCATATTGTAGGGTTCATCAAGGTTACTATTCATGTAAAAAATCAAATTAATCGGAAATTCATAACCCTATGATCAGGTTCTAATTGTTTTCAAAAATTTATGAAAGTTACGTTAACCGTTAATTTTTATAAAAACAAATGTGCTTTGGTTATAGGGCTACAGGTATCCAATCAACTTGATTTTTTGCATGAATGATCTACTCGACGAGCCTTACAATATGAATGGTTCAGATCATTGAAAAACATTCAAAATAATCTCCCACAAAGGGACAGCAGCAACTGCTGTGCCTTGGGGCACAGCAGTATCCCCCATTTCCGTATAGTATTGGTGAATATTTTTCCTCAAATCAACCTCTCCGTCACTGGTCAAAAATGAGATAAACAAACAAGAGAAGACAGTTGACCGCTGCCAAGGGAAGCTTGATGAGTTCATACAACCAACGTAACCTTGAGGCTGGATCCTAACTAGGTAAATAATTTTAATTTTAACAAATTAAATGATGCAGGGATGAGATAAATAATTAAATAAGTAAATAAATAATCAAAATATTCAATAAAGTTCCAAAAAATAAAAAATTCCTTGGGACTTTATTTATTTTAATGATGATCAGATAATTATTAAAAAAAATACAAAAAGTTTGCATTAAGTCCTGTGTTATTCCCATTATACGAGATTACAACTGTTCCTTACATTTCATTACCTGAAAAGGGATAACAGCTATAAACACATGGCAAAATGAAAAATATTATACTGAGAGTATAAACATATAAAATCATTATGAAAAATTATTTTGGCCAAACGGAGAATAGTTTAGTTTGAGTAAATCATTTAAATAATAGAAACAAAATGAAGAATTATATCAAATAATCATAACTACGGTACAGAACAAAGTAAAACAGAATAAAGAGTCAATGGATCTATGACATATAGAGGTTCACAAAGTGATCAATCAGAAACCCATAACTATTTAAGTCCTCGAAGGTATAAGGCCGTCAGAGAAGCAAATAGTCGTTTAAGTCTCTCAAGTCATGGGATTTTCGTGGTAATACTTATAAAATAATTGCTCAAAAACATCTATATAATAAAGCATGATGGTTTTTGAATTTGTCATACTAGGACATTTGGACGGCTCAGATTTATTCAAATTATATAACAACGGTTGATATATATTTTTCAAAAAATATCCTGCATGTATATTTTCTATTTTCCCGTTTCTCTCTCTTACTTTTTCCTTTTCTCACCCATCCTTCTATGATTCCATGATCCCACCTTCCTCTCTCTTTATTTTTTTATTTTTTTATTTTCCCCCATTTTTATTTTTCTCTCTATTTGTTTTTTGTTTTTTTTTTTTATTTTCTCCTTTTTGTTCACATATTTTTATTCATATTATAAGGAAAAGTCTACGATCCCAGAATTAGGAGCTAGATTTTACTGTGGGTAGTGGAGATTATATTAATGAATTTTTTAGTCCACAAATTAAATGAATTTGAACAATTAATTATTATTTTTAAATATATTGAATACTTGATAGACTTCATAAATTTAGACCTCATATGAATCTTCAGCATATTTTAAAAAAGCAGGACTGTTTTTGAATCTTCAACATATTTTTGTCCTATTAGGACATTTGGATAGCTCAAATTTATTTAAATTATAAAACAATGGCTGAGATATATTTTTCAAAACATGTTCCATATATACATTTTCTACTTTCCGGCTGTTCTCTCTCTCTTACTTTTTTCTTCTCTCAGACCCCTCCTGCCATAATCCCATGATCCCGCCTTCTTCTCTCTTTTCTTTTTATTTTTTTTTATTTTCTCCCGTTTGTATTTTTCTCTCTATTTTTTTTTTATTTTCTCCTTTTTGTTCAATATATTTTATACATATTTCTATACAATGTATGTATGCCCGTAATACACTAGGACATTACGGGAATACATACAATTTTCATATAATTATATAAGCAAAAACAGTATTGTATGTATGCCCGTGGAAATTGTATGTATGCTAGACACATCTATCTATCTAGCTATTTATTATATAAACAAAAGCGAGTTTTTGTAAGAAGTTTTATGAGAACTCCAAAATTTTATAATAAATTTGTAATTTTATTAAATTAAAAAATAAATTTAAATATTGTTGGAATTAAAATTATATTCTAATCCTAATATTATTTACACCGTGCCTTCAGGCACCGGTATACGCTAATATATAATAAACGATTATATCTATGGGTTTCCATTTTGACTCACATAGAGTTCATAAATAATTAATGTAATTGAAACATAATATAATTTATAAATTAACATAAATTACATAAAATAATTTATGATAATTCAAGATATACAAAAAAATATTTTATGATATAATCTTGCTGACTTTTATATTAATCCCTTAATTTTACTTCTCCGCTCACCAAAATACCCTCTTTACTGACTATCCATTTTATTGGTCCCTCCTCCTGGCCCACGCCTTATTTATAAGTGGGCTGATGCATCTCCCTTGGAAAAAATGACCACGACCACGTAACGTGGTCATACCACTTGCCAGTCTCTTCATTCCCAAGCTTATCAGCGTACCTTTTTTTTTTTTTTTTTTTTTTAAGCTTATCTACAATAAAATTATTTGCTTAATTTTACATTGACCCTAATGAATATAATAATTGCATAATTACCCCTAATTTTACATTAAAATCCATTTTATCATATACATTTGTAAAATTAAATATTTTATTTTATTTTTATACTTGTTATTATATTAATTCAACATTTGGCATATCACAGTTTACATATTATATAATAATTTATCCAAATTTTAATACTGAGAATTAATTGAAAAGTAATAAACATTATTACTATGAATTCAAAAATTTTAGCTTGAATTTATTAAGAAGCATTAATTTAGGGTTTAGATTCATTTATATTTACACCCTACACTATATCAATTCAATCATTACCCTCACAAACATCCTACCCAGAAAAATTTAGATAAATTGTTTTTGGATAGTAGACTTTCTCAATAAATAAAATAAAATAAAAAAACCGAAAAAAACAAACAAGCAAAATTTAATTGAAATTGTGATAATAAACATCTCCAAGGGAATAAGTCAAAGGCAAAACTTCATATGCCTATTCCTTATATAAAAATAAATAAAAAAAATTAAAAGAGAGACTTTCTTTTATCTCGTATAATTCACTTCATGTGTAACATGCTTCTCTATATTTTAAAAAATAAAAGTAGCATTTGGTTGTGTTTTGAAATTGTGATTTCAATCAAAAAATTTCAAAATTCATAATCAAATAAATTTCTCAAAACTCATAACTCAATTCAAAAACTATTTTCAAAACTCATAACTAAACACACAACTCAAAACTCAACTCACACTACATCAAAAACACACTTTAGTAACATTTATAAGGGTTATTAAAAATATTAATTATGGCATTACACGCGCCATTAAAAAAGCATATAGTGGCAATTTTTAGATTGTAAGTTTTCTTTAATGGCACTTTGTAGTGTCATGAATAGTGTCTACCATGACATCAAAGTATCATTGAAAATCTTTAGCCTTGATGGTGTAATAACACTTGCAAGTGTTACTGAGGTGCCAATAGTATCTATCATGGCATGGATATCAATGACACTTGTTCAAAATGTCACAAGACTAAAAGATGACATTAGAAGAGCAGTTTTGTAACACTTACAAATGTCACTGAACTAAGAAAATGTTGTAGTGTCAAAACTCTTTTCAAAGCTCAAAATCAAAACTCGATTTTCAAAATCTTTACTTCATGTGTAATATGCTTCTCTCAGATTTTAAAAATAAAGATGTAAAGTCAAGTAGTCTATGGATTAAAATGTAACGTCTAACATTACGTCTAAGTTAACAAGTAGTGTAAAATATGTGTCTTGACATTAGAGGTTATGTGTTCATATCAAATGTCAAAGGAAAATCACACGTGAAATAAAATATAAGGAGGTAAAAAGAATTTTGAGTCTCGAATATATGGCAAAAATACCTATAATTTATTTATATACAAAGCTATTTCAATTTTTTCACTTAAACAGTTCACAATATAGATGGTGTATTTTAGTCTATAAATCACAGTGAGCTATGTGTTTATTTTAAATGTCAAGGAAACAAATAGCACATTAGGATTGTTTGGTACAACTTATCTGAGCTTCATATAGCTTCTTTTTATTTATTTATTTATTTATTCTAAGAGTCAGTATCAGATTATTTAGTGCAACTTCTATTTATTGTTTATTATGCAGAAATAATTTAAATAAACTAAAAATAATAATTATTTGAAAGTTAGAGGAGAAGTGCTTTTAAATTTTGTTTTATGATTATCAATTTTTAATGGGCAAAGTATACTCTGTACTCATGTACTTTACTCAAATTTCACTTTACCTCTTGACCTTTTAATTGTCTCATTTAACTCTTTACATTTCAAGTCAAGTTACAATTAGATTTAATCGAAAATAATCGTTTCAAAAGTTAACGGACAAACTAAAGTATAAAGGTTCAAGTGAAATTTTAGTGAAATAAAAGGGTGTTGAAGACTAAAGTAAAAGGATTAAAATAAGATTTTAATAAAAATATATGAATGCGAAGTGTAATTAAATATTACTATGTGATTATTCTCCTGGCATTACACAAATAGACTAAAGTGTTACTTGATTTAAAATTTAAAAGCTTATTTGAGACAATTAAAATATTAAGAAATAAAATAATTTATCCGTGAAGTATAATTTTTTTATTTTTAATCAATTGTACCAAATAAGTGAATTTTTTGGCGTTTGAGTAATGGTGGGTGGCTTGCACTCCATACGTGGTATGAAGAATTGAAGACTTTGGCAGTGAAAGCGATTTTGGAAAAATTATATATTAGTGAATTTTTTTGTAAAATAAAAGTTTATAAATTTAATTATTAATATTTATAATTTCATTATTGATTCAATTATTCTTCAAAGGCAATGGAGAAGAGAATGAAGTGAACTAATTGATAATGAAAGATATGATGAGTGTATGTTAATTGTGAAGATGATAAATGTGATGACCAACTTCATTATTCGTCATTTCACTTATTGTCTTCTTTGAGTTTGTTGTGTTCGAAAGTTTTTTCTCAAATTCCTGTCCTTGTTTATTTCGGGTTTGTGTGTCACTTGTTTTGGAGGGTGCACAGTTGAGTTTGGAGTATCTGGAATCAAACTGGGAAAAAAAAAATTATGGGCTGGAGAACCAAGGCCGCACGTGCAGGAGAGGGCTGCACGTGCGGGGGATGAAGCCGCATGTGCGGAGAAGTGAGGTTTTTCAACTTGCACACTACATTATATGCAGGTGTGGAGTGAGGTGTGAGGAGGGACCACCGCACGTGCGGGGGTGAAGGCCACACTTACGGGAGAGGGTGCCGCACGTGCAGGCCTCTAGACAATTCGAAAATCTGTTTTTTCTTTTTCTTTCAGCTGTTTATATCACTTTTGTTGCATCTCTCTCTCTCTCTCTCTCTCTCTCTAAAAACTCTTTTCTCTCATTTCTCTCTACATTTTCTACATCAAAACAAGATCAAATCCTTGATCTTTTTACATCAATTAGAAATTTGCCTATAGCTTCTTCATCAAAGTTGAAAAGCTCCTCAAGAGCTACATTGTGTACGGTGGAGATTGGGTTTTGGCATTATTGATTTCAAGGGTTTCATCTCTTTTTCTTCTTCAAAACTTAAGGTAGGGACTTCTTTGAGTTATATATACATATTTTGCAAGATTGATGTTGATTTTAGGGTTTTCTTGAAGTTATTATGTAAGTTTTGATTTTTGGCTCAAGAATGTAGAGATTTTTCAAAAGCGGGTTTCAAAATCTCAAATCTTTCTAAGTTAATCCTTGAGGGTTTCGCTCTCATTTTGTGAGAGATGATGTTTGGTGTGTATGTGTTCTTTTAAAAAGGTGAGGAGATACATAATCTTTGTCAAAAACCCAAATTCATTGATTTGGTTTTTGAAATGGGTTGAGGGTCTATAAAATTAATCAATTTGTTGTTATGTCACAATAGAAATGATGTATTGCATGGAATGTGTGAAAAATGGAGATGGAAACTTGTAGTTGAAATTGTAGATAAAGTTATGAGATAACAAATTGTTGGCTCAATACGAAATGTGGAAGTATTTATTTGTGATGAATTTAAACAAATTTACGGGTATCATGTTTGATAATGTTGAAAGAGGAGTGAAAAGTTTAATTGTGATGAATTATCGTTGAGAGAATTGACGATGGAGAAATGTTATGTAGTGATGATGATTATTGCATTGCATATTTATTCAATTGATTATTACAAAATTATTATTGAGTTTTGGAATATATTGTATTGGTATTGCTATCATTACATTGTTGCAAGTTGTGAGTTGAGATTTGAAAACATTCTCGTTGAGAAAGAAATGTTATGAAATGAAATCATGGAAATGTTTTTGGGGTAAATATGTTGGTAAGTCCGGATAGGAGGTGTAGATGCAATTGATAAATTGGCCTAAGTGTTTGGAGTGAAAGACTGAAAACACGCGCAGAGGGGATACCACTTCCCTTCCGGTTAACAACCGGTAAAGTGGGATTTAGTAGTGCTAGTCATGTCTACTTGCAAATACCAACTTAGGGATTACTTGAGTCGTATTTACCGTCCCATTGAATAAAATTGTAAATTTTTGAATGATTGAGATTTCAAGCTATTGTTCAAATGGTGTTTTTTTTAAAAAATTATGTAAATGAAATCCTCTTTTACTTGGCATTGTGCGTTTGCATTTTATATTGGAAATCTTGCATAACTGTGTATACTTTGTTAAGGATTCTCTACTGGGCTTTAAGCTCACCCTCATGGGATTTTGGTGCAAGAAAAGATGTGGTGATCCCACCAAGTTGAGGGCGTGGACATATTTTGTGGAGAGTAAATGACTCTTATTTCGTTGTGATTCCTTTTGCTAGCTAAGGGCTATAAATGTATGGGTTTGTGAAACCATTTTTGTGTAACAGTGCTTAAGCCTTGGAAGATATAAGCCCTCAAGGGCATTTTATTTATTTTTGGGATTTATCTACATGCTATAAATTCATGTATTCTATGTCATTGAATGTATAATTCGCATGTGGGACTTTTGGTACAAACCTTATTGATTAATGATGTAAAGGTTGGAGAGTTGCTATTATTCTTTAATGGATAATGGATTATTTTGGGGCGTTGCAACTTGGTATTAGAGCTATTGGGTTTGAATACTTAGAGCTCGCGGGAAGTGGTTGTTATACCATAGTGGGTTTATTTCGTGTTATTAGGAGATGTCTTTTGTTTTGTGACTATGTGATAACATGCTTATATGACTAGATGGGTATGGGATTGGACTTTTGGGATGTTGTTTGCGCCTATTAAATTCCTTGAGGTCTTAATAGAAGGGTACTTGATCAATACTCGTTCTACTAAGAATTCTTGATTTTTCGTGGGACAAATCTCATCACAAAAGAATAATCTGTATGTGCTTACATGACTAAGTGCTTATGTGGAGTGAAATTGAATTGTTTGTGTGGTAGAACATATATAGAATTCTTGTAGTCGAACGTGTGAGGCAAGTTGCAAGCACATTTGGAATTATGTACTAAATTGTTTATCTTGTTTCTTAATTAGGATGTCAAGAAGGGGTCAAACCCGTGGTAGTACAGGTGAAAGGTGTGGTAAGGCTCACTGGGGTATGCATGGAGTGCCCATCCATGAGGTTCCGGTGCAAGAGGAGTGGTTGGGCCAAGCTAATATGGCCGAGCAAGTGGGGCAAGTGGGTCAAGCCGCAATGGGGGCCTCAGTCCGAGAAATAGTGGGGGCCTTGAGGGAGTCGATGAATATGCTAAAGGCGAAGAACCAAGCTAGAGAGAATGCCGTAGAGACAAGGGCGAGTTTCCTCATGAGAGAGTTTTTACGGGCCAATGATGAGTTCAACGGTGGCCTTGAGCCTAAGAAAGAGGATGAGTGGCTTGAATAGACAGTGAAGACATTTGAAATGCTTCACATTGAGGATAGAGAGTTAAGGGTGACTCTTGCGAGTTACTATCTCAAGGGAAATGCGGGTCAATGGTGGAAGTACGCCAAGGGTTGAATAGAGCCAACATGGGAAGCATTTGTGGTAGCTTTCCAAGATAAGTATCTACTTGCCACTGCTAGGGAGAGGTTAAGGCAGGAATTTTAAGACCTTAAGCAACTCAACATGTCTGTGGTCGAGTTTAAAGTGGCCTTCTCTAGTTTGTCCCGGTTTGCACCGAAGTTGGTGACAATGGAAGAGCATCGTTGCATTGAGTTTGAGAAGAAACTAAGAACGAAGATTTTGTTCAAGGTTGCGGGGAACGTGATCCGGAATTATAACCGTCTTGTGGAGGCGGCGGCACACGTAGAGATTACTGTAAAGGCCGAGGAAGAGAGAATCCGAGGTTTAAGGTCGAGGGGTCAAGGGTCACAGGAGGACTATAGACCCAACAAGAAGAGCAAAAACACCTTTTCATTCCAGTCCCAACCACAGCAGTCCATGTCCACTTTTCCCTTGCCTAGTACAGGCTCCGGGAAGAGTGCACCGAGTGGCTTCTCTTGTTTCAAGTGTGGCCAACTGGGTCACAAGGCCTTTGCATGTCTATAGAAGGAAGGAGGACAATACATGTTGCTACCACCACCACCTAACCGATCTCAGAGTCAATCTCAAAGTAGGGGGCAAGGGCCTACTTGCTATCAGTGTGGTCAATCAGGGCACATGAAGAGAGCTTGTCCGTAGTTAGGAGGCGGGATCTGGCGCATCAGGGTCGAGGCAGACTCAGAGCCACCAGCAGGCTCACTCAGTCCAGACTTCGCGAGTTAATCAGGAAGCCACTTTGGCTCAGTCAGTGCAGTAGGCCTATGTTCCGAGAGATGAGCAGATTGATCAGAGGCCACATAGGCGCTTGTATGCTATTACCGCACCGGAGCAATTTTCAGGATCCTCAGTGGTGAGAGGTATTTTCGTTGTGTGTAATTCTTTGGCTAATGTGTTGATAGATATGGGTGCGTCTCATTCATTCATATCTACTGCATTCGCATTTGCATTGGGGTTAGAGGTGGCATGTCTAGCGTCTCTACTCAGAGTTGAGTCACTAGTCGAGGGTACAGTTGACTTAGACTGGGGGTGTCATGGTTGTGAGATAGAGGTTGCCGGGCGTCGACTCCCGTTTGCTTTTGTGTTGCTAGACAGGTCAAGTTTTGATGTCATTCTAGGCATGGATTGGTTATCTTCGTACCGAGCAGTGATTGATTGTTTTCGTCAAAGGGTTACAGTGTGCACCTCGATTGGTGATTGTTTTTACTTTCTGGGAGACCGGGTTGATAGGGTCTTGTCACCAGTTTTTGACCCTCGTAGTAGAAACGAGCTTAGTAGCCTTCTTGCTACTCTTTTGGATAGTGAGAGTGACGGGACTCATGTTGAGTTGCCAAGGATAGTTTATGAATACCCGGAAAGGAACTTACTAGTTTGCCACCCCACCGGGAGATCGAGTTTACCATTGACTTAGTGCCTGGAACGGTACCAATTTCCATGGCACCATATAGATTTGCACCTGTAGAGTTGCATGAGTTGAAGATTCAACTCCAAGAGCTTTTAGATAAGGGTTTCATTTGCCCTAGTACGTCGCCTTGGGGAGTGCCGACTCTCTTTGCCAAGAAGAAGGACGGGTCGTTGCGGTTGTGTATTGATTACCTTAAGCTGAATCAGGTTACTGTCAGGAACAAGTATCCTCTACCCTGAATAGATGACTTGTTTGACTAACTTAGAGGGTCTTGTTGCTTTTTGAAGATAGATTTGAGGTCGGGGTACCATCAGTTGAGAGTCCGAGAGGAGGACATCTAGAAAATGGCCTTTCGTACGCGTTGTGGCCACTATGAATTCCTTGTAATACCTTTTGGGTTGACAAATACGCCGGCTTCCTTTATGGATTTGATTAACCGGATTTTTAGAGAATACTTGGATCATTTTGTGGTCGTCTTTATGGACGACATCTTAATTTACTCAACCTCCGAGAAGGAACACAAGGCTCACTTGAGGGTAGTGCTTGACTTGTTTAGGGAGCATCAGTTGTATGCTAAATTTGAGAAATACGAGTTTTGGCTCACCGAGGTGAAGTTTTTAGGTCATATAGTGTCAAGAGAGAGGGTAACTGTAGACTCTTCAAAGATAGACACTGTGCAGGAGTGGGAACAACCCAAAAATATTTTTGAGATTCGGAGTTTCTTGGGATTGGCAGGGTATTATCGGTGTTTTGTAAGGGACTTTTCTAGACTAGCCGCTCCTTTGACTAGATTGACTAGAAAACGGGTGGAGTGAGGCTTGTGAAAAGTCATTCCAAGAGCTTAAGACTAGACTGACTACCACACCGGCGTTGATAATTCCAGAGCAAGGTTTGGGTTACACCGTTTATTGTGATGCATCTCGAGATGGACTTGGTTGTGTCTTGATGCAAGGGGAAAAGGTAGTAACTTATGGTTCACAACAATTGAAAACTCATGAGAAGAATTACCCCACCCATGACTTAGAATTAGTAACAGTAGTGTTTGCCTTAAAAATTTGGAGACATTATTTGTATGACGAGAAGTTTGAGGTTTTCTCCGATCATAAGAGTCTAAAGTATTTGTTTTCCCAAAAGGACTTGAATTTACGCTAACAGAGGTAGATGGAATTTTCGGAGGATTATGACTTCGAGTTACACTATCATCCGGGAAAGGCCAATGTAGTGGTCGACGCCTTAAGTTGGAAATCCGTCAGTAGTTTGGCGAGTGTAGCCATTCGGGAATGGGTTATGTTGGGTGACATCGGCAAGCTTGAATTACACTTAGGTGAGTTCTGTTAAACAGGAAAGCAACCCAAGAGGGGGGGTGAATTGGGTTATTAAAAAATTTGGTCCACAAATAAGGTTCAAAAGATCTTAAGTAATTAAATGTAACAGATAATCAATAGATTAACGGAAAGTAAAAAGAATAGAAAAGAATAACTTAACACAAGGATTTATAGTGGTTCGGCTCACCGGCCTACATCCACTCCTCAAGAATCCTCCTTGAGAATTTCTTCACTATGAATCGATGCACCACCAAGCTTTTCCCAACTTAAGGTTTTTTACAAAAGGACTTACTTCAATCTGTTGAGGATCTCACCCAACAAAATGCCTCACTTTACAAATGTTTCACTCAGAAACTAAAAAACTAGAAGAAGAGGTTCGACTGTCCTCTTTGACAATTACTATCTCTCAAAAGATGGATTATGAAAGTGTAAGCTCACAAGTAAGCTTTGGACAAACTTAGATCTGAAAATGGGAGAACACAAGTGAAATCACAGAGATTGAAAATGATGCTCAGTATACTTAGTGTAGTTGCAGTCGTATATGTTGTGTCTTCAGATTTGGAAAATATCCAGATTTATAGCCTCCATCCGACTTAACTTTTTGAAGTAAAAACACACCCATGTGGGTTTATTATCTGTTGGAGCTCTGCAAGGAAAAAAAGTTTCCAGCTGTTGTGAGTGAAGCATGGATGGTACTGGCTATTTTCCGACCATTGGAGATGGAGCTTCCTCAAAGGAAGTGATACCCATGCTTGGGACACAAAACTATGGTGGATGGATATAATGTTGTCTCCATGCTTTTTCTTTTTCTGATCTTGGGAGTGGTGTGAGTAGAGAATGTTTCCCCCATTAAGTCAAAGATCATTGTCCTAAAGTTCCTTTTGATTAGAATAACATTTGTCTGATGATGATGTCATAGAGACCCTCTTTGAGTTGGAAGATGGCAGCTAGGTTTTTTTCAACCCAGACATACAGGTGTCAACCCCTGCAGATTGGGTGTCGACCTTTTGCTCTGTCTTTTCTTTCCTGAGTTGATTTACATGTGTTCCTGGTGTCGACCCTTATCTCATTTGGTGTCGACCCTTGCGGCTGAAGTGTATACTGCTTTTTGGTGTTGATCCTTGCTACTGTTGGTGTCGACCCTTACATCTGGAGTGTATACTATTTTTTGGTGTCGACCCTTGCTGTTGTTGGTGTCGACCCTTGCATCTAGAACACTTAGTTATTTTTCCAACTTCTCCCTGGTGTCGACCCCTGCTTTTCTGGTGTCGACCCTTTATTTTGGAACACTTAACACTCTTGAGGATTATTCTAGTGTCGACCCTTGCTCTTCTGGTGTCAACCCTTAGACCTATGTTAGACAAAGATAGAATTTTGCAGCCAAGAGCTAATTCTTATATTTTTGATATCCCAAAAGTTATTGAAACATAATATTCTAGAGTCCCAAAACAATTAGAATCATGAAGCACAGATATTAATTTGAAAACTTCAAATAATCAGAAGAATAAAATACTCGTCACTAATCAAAATCAATAGAAATTCAAGTTTGAGTAACCTTGGGGCTAACAATCTCCCCCTTTTTGATGATGACAAATATTTAAAGTTTTCAACTATATGTTTCAAAAGGAAGGTATGAAAGGAGGTTTTAAGAATGAAGGTTTTGAAAAGGATCGAAAGCTCCCCCTATAAATAGGGCTTCATGACCAAGGCAAAGAGAGTGAGAAATGTATATATATATATAGGTAATAAGATAACTTGATATAAAACAAGCTCCCCCTGTCAGTGTGCACAGAACCATTCAATTGTAAAATTAATTTTTGTTTATTTTTATTGAATGAAATCACAACCTCTTTAAAAAACAAGTTCCATAAGTTTCCACGAGCGTATGTATAAAAGACATAATAAATTATTACTTACTTATCGACATGTTTCATGTTAACAAAATTCATATAGCTTTGTAGAATATCCAAAACAACACCAAACATAATCTTTCCAATTGGTGTTACCAACGGAAGTTTGTAAACAAGACATGTACAACAATCTATTTCATCTAATTGCTACCCTTGAGAGAGATACAAATTGTGCAACATATATATATATATATAGCCAACCAACAACAAAAAGGATGAAGTAAGGTAAAAAAAACTTTAACACTATGTTCTGAATGACCCCAAAAATATTTTGAGATATAACATTTGAGATATTCTTCTCTCCCTTTGTCATCAACACAAAGAGATGCTCAGCTTCAGCAAAAGGGAAGAGAATGACGAGGCCAATGTGGGGCAGCTTCGTGCCATCCTTGGGAAAACCACAGCATGAATTTGCGGATTTGTTCACCCAAATCGTCGTCCCAGCACTGCAGAAAAATTTGCCAAAATTCTTCATTGGAGGCTTTGATCCCGTAGACAGCTATGACCATACTCTCATCACTTTCTTTAGCAGCAGCAATGACTTGTTCTTGCTGCAGCTTTATGCGGTAAATGTCTTTCTACATGGCAGTCTGCTGAGTGACAAGTTGTAGAACCAAGGCGCTCAATTCATCGATCTTTTCTTCCATGGCAGAGGATGAAGAGGCAGGGATATTGTGAGAAGAGGATGGGATGTTAGAGGCAGGGAGTGAAGTGGACCCTAGGTGTAGATTATTGAGCCTAGAGTTGATTGAAGGAATCCCATCAAAGAGGGGACCCTGAACCAAGGAATCAAGATGGTCGATTTTAAGAGATAGAGAGGAGAGATCAGAAGAAGATGGTGGAGAAGAGAGATCAGGAGAGGAGAATTGACGAGTGGAGGAACTGGGAAGAGAGGAACCAGGGGTAGAGAAACCAGGGGAAGAAATACTAGGTTTCTTGGTTTTGGTCTAGATTCGGTTGATAAGAGAGTATCCCATATTACATAGAGTTTCAGCCCCATACCGAGAAAGATCTCGAGGGACTTTTTCTTCCCCCTTGAGGTCAATGTTAAAATGCTTGAAGAGTTTAGTGAAAATCATTCCAAAGGGAAGGGCCTGATTAGTTTGTTTGTGAACCTAAATGATACAGTGAATTACCAAAAAGCCAAAATCAATGAGGTAACCAGTGGCTAGGGCCCAAATGAGAAACGCATGACCGTAAGTGATGGCATCAAAATAGCCAGAACGCTGAATGATGTTATGTGTGATGATGTGATGGAGTAGTCTCAGTTCGAGGGAAAGGTCTTTCCTAGAGAAGGTGACGTGATCATGTAACTCGGGATTATTTGTGCGGAACCGAAGACCGATAAGATGAGAGTAATTGGCTAAGTGAAGAGTAGCAACAGTGGGTGTGACCCTTTCTCCGTCATTGGAAGTTTTTAAAATAGAGTTTACGATAGTGGGATTTAAAGTAAAGGACCACCCTTGACAAAACAATCGAGGGTATGAGGAGCAGATTGGGTATCATAGGAGAGATTAGCAAAAAATTCCTTGATCAGTGTGGGGTAAATGACACAGTCAAGTTTTAACAAGGATGACCATTTTTGGTTGTCAAACCAAGTTTTTATAGGAATGGAATGCTTGTCAAAGAATGCAAGATCAATGGTTCTGCCATAAATTACTTTTCGTCAATTGAAATCCTTGTTGAAGAAGGATCGAGCTTCATTGTTCTTAAAGCGTTGAATAGAGGAAGAGGTAGCAGCAACGGCTGAGGAGGTGGAGGAACGAGGATGCTTTCTTGTTTGAACTGGAGGAGGATCTTCAGACTCCATGACGAGAAGGAGTGGTCGCTAGGAGAAAGGAAGAGGATCGGAATGTGGATTGCTGGAATAGGCAAAGGGGGTTAGGTCTAGAGATTTAATGGTGTCGTAAGAGAGATAGGAAGGGTCGAGGAGTATATATATATATTTAAGAGAGTATCGACCCTCGAAAAGAGAGGGGTCGACCCGTCGAATATGAAAGGATTGCGCGACAAGCCCTTAGGCAACGAACAGGTGTCGACCCTTAGGAACGGGGGGTCGACACTAAAAAGCAGTGCCCTAAAAAACATCAGGTGTTGACACCTTCAAAGAGAGGTGTTGACCCTAAAAAGGCAGTAAACCAAAAACGAAGTGGTGTCGACACCAGAGAAGACGGGTGTCGACCCTTGATAATAAAAAGCGCAAGGCTGATTCATAGGGTGTCGATCCTATAGTGTAGGGGGTCGACCCTTAGGGGTCCCGAAGAGCAAAAAAAACTAGTGCAAATCACAACAAATTTCATAGAGAAGTATAATAATACATAGGAACCATCATAAAGGAATATTTAACATGCCAAGCTCAGTTCATATAAGGTAAAATTGTTCCTCATTGAGAGGCTTGGTAAAGATATCGGCTAGTTGATGGCTTGTGTTTAGTGCGTGAGTGTTGTATGGGATTTTTTGAAAGATTAATGGCACTGGTGTTATCACATTTAATGGGAATGTGATCAAAGTGAAATACAAAATCAAGAAGTTGTTGTTTCATCCAAAGTATTTGAGCACAACAGCTAGCAGCGGCAATATATTCTACTTCAGCAGTAGATAATGCCACTGAATTTTGTTTCTTACAAAACCATGAAGTGAGTGAATTTCCAAGAAGTTGACAAGTACCACTAGTGCTTTTTCGGTCAAGTCTACATCCCGCAAAATCGGCGTTTGAGTAACCATAAAGATCAAAAACATTTTTTTTAGGGTACCAAAGACCCAAAAGTGGAGTGCCAACGGGATATCTAAAAATGCATTTTACTGCGGTGATGTGTGATTCTTTTGGAGTTGATTGAAAATGAGCACACATGTACACACTGAACATGATATCGGGTCTATTAGCTGTTAGATAGAGTAAAGAACCAATCATACCTCAATATTTCTTTTTGTCTACTGGTTTACCTTGCTAATCTTTATCGATTTTAATAGATGTGCTCATAGGAGTTGTTGTGGGTTTGGATAAATCCATTTCAAATCTTTTGAGGAGATCTTTGATATATTTTGCTTAAGATAGATGAATACCATCTTGGGTTTGATTTATTTGCAATCCGAGAAAGTTTGTCAATTCTCCCATCATACTCATTTCAAATTCGCCCTGCATACCCTTAGCAAATTCCTCGCACAAGGATTCATTAGTAGCTCCGAATATGATATCATCGACATAAATTTGAACAATGAGCATATCATCATTTTTGATTTTTATGAAAAGAGTGGTATCAATTTTTGCATGAGAAAAACCTTTTTCAATAAGAAAATTGCTCAAGTGTTCATACCAAGCTCTAGAAGCTTGTTTTAAACCATACAAAGCTTTTGAAAGGTTATAAACGTGGTCTGGGAGTTTGTGGTTTTCAAAACTGGAAGGTTGTTCAACATACACTTCCTCCGAAATATGACCATTTAAAAAGGCACTTTTCACATCCATTTGGTAAAGTTTAAAATTTCTAAAACAAGCAAATGCAAGCAACATACGTATGGCTTGAAGGTGTGCAACATGTGCAAATGTTTCGTCAAAATCAATACCCTCTTCTTGGTTATAACCTTGGGCCACAAGTCTAGCTTTGTTTCGAATAACAACACCGAATTCATCCATTTTTGTTTCGAAAGATCCATTTAGTTCCAATAACAGAATGTTCTTTAAGGCGAGGTGACAAATTCCAAACTTCATTTCTTTCAAACTGATTTAACTCTTCTTGCATAGCAAAAATCCAGTTTTCATCGAGTTCAACCTTAGAAAAAGTTTTTGGTTCAATTTGAGAAACAAAAGCTAAATTACCACAGATATTATTAATAGAAGAGCGAGTTCTTACTCTTTGTGTGGCGTCTCCTATAATGAGATCTTTGGGATGACCATGAGCATACTTCCATTCTTTGGGTAGATCATGTTCCTTTATGGGAAGGGCATATTCTTTTTGAAGATCTTCTATAGAGATTTCAATATTGGGTTTCGAAGAATGAGGTTCATCATTTTCTGATAAATAAATGCCTTCAATTCTTGGATTTGAATCTGCTGCATCATCAACAACAATATCCTTGGAAGCAAATGAGTTAGATTCATCAAAAGCAACATGTATGGATTCTTCAACGAGTAAAGTTCTTTTATTAAAAACGCAATATGCTTTACTAGAATTTGCATAGCCAAGAAATACAGCTTCATCAGATTTTGCATCAAATTTCCCAAGATTCTCTTTATTGTTATTGAGTACAAAACATTTACAACCAAATGCATGAAAGTGGCCATTGTTAGGTTTTCTACCTCTCCATAGTTCATATGGTGTTTTCTTCAATATGGGTCTAATCATGGCACGATTAATAACCTAGCAAACAAGATGATTGACGGCTTCCGCCTAAAAATATTTAGGCAAATTATTTTTACAAAGCATAGTACGAGCCATTTCCTCAAGAACTCTATTATTTCTTTCTACCACACCATTTTGTTGAGGAGTTCGAGGAGCAGAAAAATTATGATCAATGCCATGCTCATTATAAAATAGAATAAACTCATCATTATCACTTCTAATGGTACAAATAGTAAGACTAACCATATTTTGAATACGTGTACAAAGAGCTAAAAAAGCAGAGTAAGTATTACTATTGTGTGCCAAGAAAATCACCCAAGTAAATCTAGTATAATCATCCACACAAACAAGACAATAAGATTTTCCTCTAAGACTTAAGGTTTTAAATGGTCCAAATAAGTCAATATGCAATATTTGAAGTGGTCTAGATGTGGAAATGATATTTTTGGATTTGAAAGAGACTCATGTTTGTTTTCCTTGTTGACAAGCATCACAAAGTCTATCCTTTTCAAAAACAATTTTTGGTAAGCCAACGACCAAGTCAAGTTTTGAAAGTTTTGAAAGCAAATCCATATGAGCATGTCCTAACCTCCTGTGCCACAACCATCCAGATTCATTTAAAGCAGATAAGCACTTAACATTATGATTTGGAGATAAGCTATGCAAATCAAATGTATACACATTCTCATCCCTATGTCCAACAAAAAGCACCGAGTTATCAGTAGAATTTTAATAGTGCAGCAGGACTTAACAAAAGAAACATGATTGCCTTTATCACACATTTGACTAATACTAAGCAAGTTATGCTTCAATCCTTCAACAAGTAATACATTTTCAATAATGGGTGAGGAAGTTTTATCGATACTGCCTTCACCTATGATCTTTCCCTTACTATTGTCTCCAAAGGTTACATGGCCTCTTTCTTTGGAATTAAGAGTTGAGAACATTGCTCTATCACTGGTCATGTGCCTTGAGCAAGCACTGTCGAGGTACCTTCGGTTGTTGCTGAAATTTGACCTAAAGCACACCTGCAAGAATCAGATTTTTGTTGGCTTTTTGGTACCCATCTTTTCTTGGGTCCATGAGAGTTAGAAGTTGAAGTGTTTTTGGAAACCTACTCCTTTTTCATTCTGTTGAATGAGTTTCTCTTCGCAGAACATAAAAGAGAGATGTGGCCTTTTCTTCCATAGTAATGGCATGTGAGATGAGAATGGTTAGATGATGCATATAGAAAGGATTTTTGGGAAGTTGTTGCTTTCGAAAATGGTTTATAGCCAATCCCCATTCTTCCAAAGGTTTGAGTTTGACTTTTGAGAATTTTTTCTAAGGTATCTCTTCCTTGAGTAAATTTTGAAAGAACATTTTTCAAATCTTCTATGTTTTCATTTAAAACAACCTTTTCATTTTTCAAAATTTCATTTTCCTTTTGTAAAAGTTCTTTTTCCTTTGAGAATTCTCTCTCTTTTTCCATTTTCAAGACTTCGTTTTCTAAAGTATTGATTTTAGAAGTTAAGAATTCCTTTTCTTGAGAGAAACTAGAAATCATTTTCTTTAGACAACTACCTTTCAAACTTAATTTTTTAAATTCATCATGCAATTCATCAAAAGCAGTTTGTAATTCATCGAAGGTAAAGGAGTCATCATTTACCTCATCTTCACGTGCCATTAAGCATAAATTTGCGACTTCATTTTTGCACATATCCGTCTCTGAGTCGCTGTCATCATTGTCTTCTCCCCATGCTGCAATCATGGCTTTCTTCTTATCCTTCTTGAATTGTTTTTTGAGCTCTGGACATTCTGATTTGTAATGACCCGGCTTGTTACATTCATAGTAGATCACTTCCGATTTTTTATGACTTTCTCCTTTTTGAAGATCTTTGTTGAAATATTTTTTGAAAAACTTCCTTACACCTTGCTTCTTCTTTACAAATCTTTTGAATCTTTTGATAATGAAAGCCATCTCTTTATCTTCTTCTGAAGCATCTTCTCCTTACTCTTGGGATTTTGTGGTGGACTTAAAAGCTATCCCTTTCTTCTTATTCTTGTCTTCTTCTTCTTTTCCTTCTTGCATAATGATCTCATGGGTTAGGAAAGATCCCATTAGCTCATCAAGACTTAATGTTGATAAGTCTCTTGCTTCTATCACTGCAATAACTTTGTTCTCCCAACTTTTTGGCAATGATTGGAGGACTTTTCTAACAATTTATGCATTCGTGTAAGTTTTCCCAAGAGATTTAAGACTGTTTATAATATCTGTAAAATGAATGAACATTTGGGATATGTTTTCATCTGGTTTCATCTTAAAGGGCTCATAGTTATGAATAAGTAAGCTCACTATAGATTCTTTAACTTGAGTGGTTCCCTCATAAGTTACAACAAGTTTATCCCAAATTTCTTTTGCAATGGTACAAGTGCATATTCTGTTAAACTCTGTAGCATCAAGTGCACAATACAGCATATCAATAGCTTTGGCATTTAATTGAACATCTTTATAGTCAGCACTAGTCCACTCACTCTCACGTTTGGGTACTAGCAGACCGTCTATGGTTTTAGTGGGTACCTTAGGACCCTCACATATGATTTTCCAAACGTCATAGTCAGTAGATTAAATGTGCATAATCATGTGCATTTTCCAATAGTTAAAATTTGTTCCATTGAAGAAGGGTGGTCTGTTTGAGGCTTGACCTTCAGGAAGAGAAGAACTAGGGTTTTCCATAGATCACTCTAATATGCTTAAGTCACACTACTAGAGACGTGGCTCTAATACCAATTGTTAAACAGGAAAGCAACCTAAGAGGGGGGGAAGGGACCGAATTGGGTTATAAAAAATTTGGTCCAAAAATAAGGTTCAAAAGATCTTAAGTAATTAAATGCAGCAGATAATCAATAGATTAACAAAAAGTAAAAAGAATAGTAAAGAAGAACTTAACACAAGGATTTATAGTGGTTCGACTCACCGGCCTACGTCCACTCCTCAAGAATCTTCCTTGAGAATTTCTTCACTATGAATCGATGCACCACCAAGCTTTTCCCAACTTGAGATTTTTTACAAAAGGACTTACTTTCAATTTGTTGAGGATCTCACCCAACAAAATGCCCCACTTTACAAATGTTTCACTCAGAAACTAAGAAACTAAAAGAAGAGTTTCGACTGTCCTCTTTGACAATTACTATCTCTCAAAAGATGGATTGTGAAAGTGTAAGCTCACAAGTAAGTTTTGGACTAAGTTAGATCTGAAAATGGGAGAACACAAGTGAAATCACAGAGATTAAAAATGATGCTCAGTATACTTAGTGTAGTTGCAGTCATATATGATGTGTCTTCAGATATGGAAAAGATCCAGATTTATAGCCTCAATCCGACTTAACCCTTTGAAGTAAAAACACACCCACGTGGGTTTATTATCCGTTGGAGCTGGGCAAGGAAAAAAGTTTCCAGCTATTATGAGTGGAGCATGGATGGTACAGGCTGTTTTCTGACCATTGGAGATAGAGCTTCCTCAAAGGAAGTGATATCCATGCTTGGAATACAAAACTATGGTGGATGGATATAATGTTGTCTCCATACTTTTTCTTTTTCTGATCTTGGGAGTGGTGTGAGTGGAGAACGTTTCCTCCATTAAGTCAGAGATCATTGTCCCAAAGTTCCTTTTGGTTAGAATAACATTTGTTTGATGATGATGTCACAGAGACCTCTTTGAGTTGGAAGATGGTGGCTAGGTTTTTTGCAACCCAGACATAAAGGTGTCGACCCCTGCAGATTGGGTGTCGACCCTTTGCTCTGTCTTTTCGTTCCTGAGTTAATTTACATGTGTTCCTGGTGTCGACCCTTATCTCATATGGTGTCGACTCTTGCAGCTGAAGTGTATACTGCTTTTTGGTGTCGACCCTTGCTGCTGTTAGTATCGACCCTTGCATCTGAAACACTTAGTTATTTTTCCAGCTTCTCCCTGGTGTTGACCTTTTGTTCTGGAACACTTAACACTCTTGAGGATTATTCTAGTGTCGACCCTTGCTTTTCTCGTGTCGACCTTTAGACTTGTGTTAGACAAAGATAGAGTTTTGTAACCAAGAGCTAATGCTTATATTTTTGATATCCCAAAATTTACTGAAACATAATATTCTAGAGTCCCAAAACAATTAGAATCATGATGCACAGATATTAATTTGAAAACTTCAAATAATCAAAAGAATAAAATATTCATCACTAATCAAAATCAATAGAAATTCAACTTTGAGTAACCTTGGGGCTAACAAGTTTGATGAGGGTGCAACTTTGTCTACTTGGAGTGCTCAACCCACCTTGATTAGTAAAGTTATAGAGGCATAACAAGGAGATCGTGAAGTAGAGTCAATCCATGATAGAATCTCTAACAGGAAGAAAGAGAAGAGTTTGAACATCCACTCGGATCTGAGTGTACAATTCTTAGACCGTTTGTTTGTAACAGAATCTTGTAGGAAGGAAGTGCTTCGGGAGTTCCATCACTCACACCTTGCGGTACATCCGGAAGGCACCAAAATGTATCGTGATCTTAGCCGTCAGTTTTGGAGGAGGGGTATGAAGCGGGATGTCGCTTTATTTGTATCGAAGTGCCTTACTTGTCAACAAGTGAAGGCCGAACACCATAGACCAGCGAGTTTATTACAACCCTTACCGATAGCCAAGTTGAATGGGAGCACGTTAACATGGATTTTGTAGTTGGGCTTCCTAGAACGCAGCGGGGCAATGATGCTGTTTGGGTGATTGTGGATAGGTTGACTAAGTCTACGCATTTCATTCCTATATGCACAGGTGACTCAGTTGAACACTTTGCAGAGTTGTACATTAGAGAGATAGTTCGACTTCATGGAGTTCCTGTGACCATTGTATCGGATAAGGATCCTCGTTTTACTGCCCAATTATGGCAAAGCCTTCAAGAGGCGTTGGGTACTAAGTTGACCTTTAGCACTACTTACCACCCTTAAACCGATGGGCAGTCGAAACGTACTATTTAGATTTTGGAGGACATGCTTAGAGCTTGTGTCCCTAATTTCAAGGGGTCTTGGGAGAGGCACTTATCGTTGATTGAGTTTGCCTATAACAATAGTTACCAAGCTAGCATTGAGATGGTACCGTTTAAGGCCTTGTATGGCCGACCTTGTAGATTGCCGATTTGTTGGGCCGAGATGAGGGATGCACCGTTGTTGGGTCCGGAAATTGTTAGGGAAACAACCGAGAAAGTTGCTCTCATTCGGAAGAGGTTAGCTACGGCCCAAAGCCGACAGAAAAGTTATGCCGATAAGAGAAGATAAACTTTGTCCTTCGACGTGGGTGACCATGTTTTCTTTAAGATCTCACCTAGGCGAAATTTGATGAGATTCGATAAGAGTGGTAAGCTGTCTCTAAGGTTTATTGGACCTTTTGAGATATTGGAGAGAATTGGGAAAGTGGCATATCGGTTGGCTTTACCACCACAACTTTTGGGGGTTCACAATGTGTTTCATGTGTCTATGCTTAGGAAGTATGAACCCAACCCTTCTCATGTGCTTGATTGGGTTGATTTGGAGGTAGATAAGGATGTCTCTTGCGAAGAGCAATCAGTTCAAATACTAGACACCCGGGAGCAAGTACTACGGGGCAAAACTATATCGTTAGTAAAGGTGTTGTGGAGGCACCATGGGATAGAGGAGGTAACTTGGGAACGGGAAGCGGAGGTCCACTCCAAGTATCCAAATTTGTTTGAAAATACTTAGTTTTTTTAATTTGTAATATTCCCTAGTGTTGAAGGGGAAAAGTGTTAACATTGTTAACCACATGTTGTTATACGTATTGTTAATCTAAGCATGAGGTTGTGGTGGAATGATATGTTGTTAAAAAGCTTCATTTCTTATGCCTATCATAAGCGGTTATCATTTTTGAGATAATGATGATGATGATGATGGTAAATGTTGGTTGAAGATCTATTTTGTGATTTGAAATTGTGATGGCATAGTTGTGATTGCTAGAACCCCTTTGTTTGGATAGTTTATTTAAATTTCGGGAAGAAATTTCCTATGGTGGGGAGGTTGTGATGACCAGCTTCATTATACGTCATTTCACTTATTGTCTTCTTTGGGTTTGTTGTGTTCGGAAGTTTTTTCTCAAATTCCTGTCCTTGTTTATTTCGGGTTTGTGTGTCACTTGTTTCGGAGGGTGCACGATCGAGTCTGGAGTGTCTGGAATTGAATTGGAAAAAAAAAAAATTCTGGGTTGGAGGACCAGGGGCCACATGTGTGGGGCCTTGGGCCGCACGTGTGGGAGAGGGCCGCACGTGCGAGAGATGAAGTCGCACATGCGAAAAAGTGAGGTTTTTCAGCTTGAACACTGCATTATATGCAGGTGCGGAGTGAGGTGCGAGGAGGGACCACCGCACGTGCAAAGGTGAAGGCCGCACATGCGGGAAGACGCTCCGTATGTACAGGAGAGGGCACCGCATGTGCGGGCCTCTAGGTAGTCTGAAAATCTATTTTTTCTTCTTCTTTTGGCAATTTATATATCACTTTTGTTGCATCTCTCTCTCTCTAAAAACTCTTTTCTCTCCCTCCTCTTTACATTTTCTACATCAAAATAAGATCAAATGCTTGATCTTTATACATCCATTAGAAATTTGCCCATAGCTTCTTCATCAATGTTGAAGAGCTCCTCAAGAGCTACATTGTGTACAGTGGAGATTGGGTTTTGGCACCATTGATTTCAAGGGTTTCATCTTTTTTTCTTCTTCAAAACTTGAGGCAGGGACTTCTTTGAGTTATATATACATGTTTGCAAGGTTGATGTTGATTTTAGAGTTTTCTTCAAGTTATTATGAAGGTTTTGATTTTTGGCTCAAGAATGTAAAGATTTTTCAAAAGTGGGTTTCAAAATCTCAAATTTTTCTATGTTATATTGAGGTTTCACTCTCATTGTGTGAGAGATGATGTTTGGTGTGTGTGTGTTCTTTTAAAAAGGTGAGGAGATACATAATCTTAGTCAAAAACCCAAATTCATGGATTTTGTTTTTGAAATGGGTTGAGAGTCTATAAAATTAATCAATTTGCTGTTATGTCGCAATAGAAATGATGTATTGCATGCAATGTGTGAAACATGGAGATGGAAACTTGTAGTTGAAATTGTAGATAAAGTTATGAGATAACAAATTGTTAGTTCAATACGAAATGTGGAAGTATTTATTTGTGATGAATTTAAACAAATTTATGGGTATCATGTTTGATAATGTTGAAAGAGGAGTAGAAAGTTTAATTATGATGAATTATCGTTGAGAGAATTAACGATGGAGAAATCTTATGTAGTAATGATGATTATTGCATTGCATATTCATTTAATTGATTATTACAAAATTATTATTGAGTTTTGGCATATATTGTATTGGCGTTGCTATCATTGCATTGTTGCAAGTTGTGAGTTAAGATTTGAAAACATTCTCATTGAGAAAGAAATGTTATGAAATGAAATCATGGATATGTTCTTGGGGTAAATACGTTAGTAAGTCCAGATAAGAGGTGTAGATGGAATTGATAAGTTAGCTTGAGTGTCCGGGGTGAAAGACCAAAAACACGCGCGGAGGAGGTATCACTTCCCTTCCGGTTAGCAACCGGTAAAGTGGGGTTTGGTAGTGCTAGTCATGCCTACTTGCAGACACCAACCTAGGGATTACCTGAGTCGTATTTACTGCCCCATTGAATAAAATTGTAAATTTTTGAATGATTGAGATTTCAAGCTATTGTTCAACATGGTGTTTTTTTTTTATTAAAAAAAAAAATATATGTAAATGAAAGCCTCTTTTAATTGGCATTGTATGGCATTTGCATTTTATATTGGCAATCTTGCATAACTGTGTATACTTTGTTAAGGATTCTCTACTAGGCTTTATGCTCACCCCTATGGGATTTTGGTGCAGGAAAAGATATGGTGATCCCACTAAGTTGAGGGCGTGAACATATTTTGTGGAAAGTAAATGACTCTTATTTTGTTGTAATTCCTTTTGCTAGCCAAGGGCTATAAATGTATGGGTTCGTGAAACCATTTTTGTGTAACTGAGCTTAAGCTTTGGAAGATGTAAGCCCTCAAGGGAATTTTATTTATTTTTGGGATTTGATGTTCTACATGCTATAGATTCATGTATTTTATATCATTGAATGTATAATTCGCATGTGGGACTTTTTGTACAAACTTTATTGATTAATGATATAAAGGTTGGAGAATTGCTATTATTCTTTAATGGATATTGGATTATTTTGGGGCGTTACAATAAACAAATACAATGTTTATATATTAAAACCCTAAACCCTATAGGGATGATGGTGTGAACAGTATTTTGTGTTTTTAAATATAAAATTTTTGAATGAGTAGAATACACCTCATGTTATTCTTCATTTCATTAAAGGATATTATTAGAATATAATGAATATATCATATATGTACATGTAATTTGACAGATGGAGTAAGTTGGTGGCATGGAGAAGACACTTGTATGCCATGCATAGGGAAGACTTCATCTGTCATCACTTTGGAATTAGTCATCGCTCTAACACGTCGTCCTTTATCAACTAACTCACTTTTTCAATTTTTAAATTTTTTTTTTAAAGTTATGCAAGATGAGTAGCTAGAACAAACAAGCCTTTCGAAATAGATTTTCTTGCCTTCTACGATCTCAAATGTTTTATGTTAGTTGAAAAAATCGAACCTAAGATATAAGGAGAGTAGACCCTAAGCCCTAGTCTTAAGCCACAAACCCCTTGAGGTTTCAACTAACTCACTTGTTTTAGACATTTGATTATAAAACTAAATACAACCTTATCATATAAATATGATGTTAGGTTTTTACTCTTGGCAATCTCGTTTGACAAAATTCCTTTTAGTTGTAATTGTATTCGATCTTTTATTTTAGTGAAGCTATGAGTTTTAGATGCGAATCCAACTCGAATTGTGCCAATGCAGAGGAGTTTGTGATCTTAATCCTATCATGTTTGCCACTTCGTTGACTACGTTAGGAATCGAGCTGCTTGGTTAGCTCGTGGGGATCCAGGGAGCAGCGCCCCTTAGCGGGTCCGGGGCAGTGCCCAGGCGGGGTCGAGCGAACTTTGTGCACTCGAGCAGAGAATCTTTGGTTCCAGAAGTTTGAACTGCTTGCAAAAGTACTGGAAGTTGTGTTTTTGCACTCGAGCGAACTTTCCTGTGCTCGAGCGAGGTCTGCTCGAATAGCCATTCTTGCACTCGAGCAGAGATCGCATATCAGTTTTCTATAAATATGTGTTCTAGTTCAATTTTAGGGTACAACTTCCAGATCTTCTTCTTGAATATTAGGGTTTCTATATGGAGCTTTTTTGCTAGTTTCTTTGATGTTTGCTTGAGTTTAACTTATGGTTGGAGAAGTATACATCAAAGAATTGTTTGTTTCATTCAACACAAAAAGAGAGAGTTGTTCTTCGGTGGATTCCGTGGAATTCAGGCCTGAAGATTTGGTGGATTCCGGAGTGGCTCATCGTCGTGATTCGACATCAGCGTTATGGATTCAATATTGAGTAAGGCAATTCCGAGGTGAAGACGGGGCTAGAAGAGACACGTCACGGTTAGTTCATGTCACTCCCTCAAAATATTATGTAAAATTAACCATCCATAAGATCTATAATTTAGTAGAAACATTATATTTTCATTCATCAGAGTTTGTATCACAAAAGATATTACATGCATCACACTTTCATAAATGTTCATTTATGAAACTATAGCATGTAACTCTAATTGATAACAACAAAACAAATGCCCTATACGCTTACATCTTTCCAAGAGATAACTCAGTTACAACAAAAGAGAGTCATAAGCTCTTTACAATTAAAGCCCTCGGCTTTAATAAACATTTAACATCAAAGTCAAAATAACAAAATGGAGTCTTCAACTCCTACACCTCCCAAACTAAGACCTTGGAGGCGGCATGTCACCTGCACCTGAAAATGGTTTCCCAACTAGGGTGAGCCAAAGCCCAGTAGAAATATGTTAAACAATATATGAGAATTAACTAAAATATGAGCATCAGATAAATGTGCAACATTCTTAGCCAACACATATTCTTTTCAAGGTCATTCCATATAGATAGCCAATATTTCAATTCATTCATTTCCATTCTTCATTTCGAGTAAATCAATTAACCAAATTTATTATTATCAAAGCAACCGATATGAGACTACAACTCAATGGTTCACAATTCAATACATTCATCAATCCAACACTTTTATTTCTTTCCATTTTACGGAACCACGTCCGAGGGAACCGACACCCATAAATATATATAAGATTTCGGGACTTTCACCCTGGACACTCCGGTCAACTTAATTCTCAATGGAGTCCATCCCCTATCTCCTCCCACACAATGGAGTACATCTCCTATCTCCTTCCAAACAATAATACACGTACAATGTATTTAAACACGTTCTCATATACAATGACTAATCAAATCACATATTCAATGGTTCAATCAAACCGTCATATTCAATAACATAGTTCAGCTGATTGGTTTCAATCTTCCTAATTCCCATGCAATTTCTACAACAATCATAGCTATTCTCCACTGATAGCCTAAAACAGATATTTCTAAATAGGTAAATAAATCTATCAATAGATAATTTATCAAATTCCCATAGGTGAGTGATTTATCAAATCCAACTACACCATTTATTTACACATTCCCCCAATTTCATATTCCCCATACCAATTTCATTATTTATACAAAATGATTATTTAGTTCCAATTAGATCTTCCCCCTTTCCCAAATAGTACGCCCAAGACCAAATTTCACCAATTATACCCAAGCAATATCATGTTCAAGACCTCTCATACACATATGGTACCATATATGGAAAACCCCTCTTTCAAATATCAAAACCCTAATCCCCACTTCACCCAAACTTCCTAACTCCACCATTTATGAAAAAAATGACAAATATCTAGGTTAAAAGCCATATTAAAGAGTAGAACATCCCTACCTCAAATGTTGAGCCCAAAGAGGAAGAAGGAGAAACTTGAAGATGTCCAAAACTCGAACTTCTTTGAATCAAAAGTAAGCCCACGCAAAACTCTATCTTTTTAACAAAGGAAGTAGGGTAAAGAGATCGAAGATCATGGAGTATTTGTAGAAAGAGAGTGTGTTTTAGAGAGAGAGAGAGAGACACCCGGCTTAGGGTTTTGAGTGAAAAAGAGACCAAAAAATGATATAAAATCACGCCATCGCGAATCGATATATGCGTCCTCGCCGAGCGACTGACACACAAAGGACCTCGCCGAAAGCACAAGAAGCATCGCTCGAGCGTAGAATGCAAAGCTTCAGGTCTGCCACCAACGCAGATGCATGCTCGAGCGCAAGAATTCTCGCTCGAGCGAAGAAACAATTTCACAAGGCTTACTCAAGTACAAGAAGCCTCGCTCGAGCGAAGCATTCCACCTTCCTAGTAAATCTGCGTTTGGGAAAAGACCTGAGAACTCTCAATCCTCGCTCGAGTATAAGAACCCTCGCTCGAGCAATGAAGCAGATTACACAAGCTTCACTCGAGCAAAGAAGCCAAATTCTGGGCAACAACATTCTAGACCAACTAACAACCAACCTGTTCCAAACATGCCCAACATAATCCAAAACTCAAATACAAAGAGTCAAAAGAGAATAACAAGACAAGGATACGATATTCAACCACAGAACCCAAGTCCGGGACACAAAGAAGGTCGGGGCAGAACCGGGATCGCTATAGTTCGATTCAGACGTAGATTCGCTAGATAATTGAGAGTACACTTGTGTAATTACTTTATGTCTTCTTAGTAGATTATTTTGTAGTTATTGCCCGTGGTTTTTTTTATCACAATTGGAGGCGCCCCAATTGTGATTTTTTCACGTTATATCGTTGTGTTGATTTGTCTTTGATTGTTTGATTGGGATTGCTATTTACTCGTTAAAATTGATACATAATCACAAATCAATATGTAGGGAATTTCTAGATTTTTCATATGAGACTCACAAAATTCGAACACAATTCTATTATGGCCTTATTTGGTGGAGCTTTTTTCAAGTTAAAAGCTGATAATCATAAAACAAAAGTTAAAAGCACTCTTACCTCAGCTTTCAAATAATCAACTTTTTAAAGCTTATTTAAGTTATTTCTGCCTAATAAGTTATAAGCAGAAGTTGCACCAAACAGTCTAGCACAAACTCCCAAATCAAAATAAGTTATAATCACCCCCAAAAACTATAACAAAAATTCCCTATGTAGATGTGGAACCTACAAAATGATGAGACTCATCTCATGGAGAGAGTTGTATCCGATTATATTATCAGGTTATGAAATAGATAATAAAGGGAGCAAGTAGATATAGCCATGGATCTATTACTGCAAGCTTTATTTTAGTAACTCAATCCATTCAATTTTTAAATCATTGTATGTAAATTATTTATAAAAAATAAAATAAAAATAATCTAATAATTATAATAATATAATTTTATTATATTTATATTTATAAAAAAAAATAAACGACAAATATATATGTAAACGAATTTTCACTTAGAGATTATCATAGCTCTAATAAGAAAAAATAAGAAGAAATTGTTTTTTAGTGGAATAGTAATAAGTAATTTTATTTTTATAGTGGTACAATCTTGTGCCTATGATACAAGGCCATTCATGCTTTTATTTCATCTTTCATTTATGTCACGCCCCACTTTTTATTACTCGAATTCCATTACCAAAACCATTATTAAAGATTCAATTTCAAAGATAACATACAGAAGCTCATGATATTTTCAAGGGATACATCAGTAATAATTCTCTCATTCGGATAAAAATGAATGCACCATGTAGGCACTATTAAATAAATTGCCCGTGGGCTTACATCATTTAACTCAAGAGGAAGGGTTTAACCCTTTACATCAATGGCATTCCGCCTACACATAAAGAGGCCCCATGGCCAACAATAAGGAATATCCGAAATCTTGTAGCACATCCTGATAATCACCTGAAAAAGATTCAACAACGTGGGATGAACATAAAGTCCAGTAGGGATCTCAACATGATCCTCAACAATAATGACTTACAGATAGCTATGATTATGAATGCTAATGTCATACCATATAAATAGTGTGACATTTTATAACCATAGTACACATACATTCGTACTTTTCTCAAAATCATTTAGTTATTTAACAACAAGAAGTTCCATGTTTACTACCCATTTCCCATATGAACAATTCTTACACATTACCTGATTTTTTTTTATTTTTTATTTTTTTCATTTGTGACAAAATAACGCATAATATCCGTTTATTACTTTTTCTTGAAAGCACGATCACCAATTCTGATTTCCTTCTCATCATTTATAACCCATTGTATAACCCAAGTCTGACTCCACACGTTCATCACATTTTTAATCTTAAGTTCAAGTTAAAGAGATATTATCAATAACTCATTATTGGTAGGTAACTCCCTCAATCACTCTTAACACGTCCAAACATACATAAAAACATCTACTCAACACATGAGACAATTCAATCTTACTAATTCAAAATTACCATAACACATGACACACTGTCAACTGAGACAACAATGATAAATAATCCCTGCACTACATGCCCGAAACATGATAAGCCAATGACATATCTCTCCACAAATGCACTACCAATTTACCAGACACAAGCTGAAAGGGAATGGTACCTCTGCCAATTTACTAGGCCCTAGCTGGAAGGGAGTGGTACCTTTGATTATCAAGAACACACACCAATTTACGGTAGCGCTTAGCCGAAGGGAATGATACCTCTGATTATCAGTGTAGCCAATTTACCAAGCGCTAGCTGGAAGGGAATGGTACCTCTCATTATCAGCACAACACACACACACACACACACACACATATCAACCATCACAACATGATAAAGTACATCCAACAAGTGTAACATATACACACAAGTAATCAACACAACAATGTCATCATCCACCGATGACTGAAGACAAAACCTCTAAGCAACATGTACTCAACTTACACATTAACAACAATAATTCACATGGGACTTTAGATCCAATTATAACAATGTTGAATTTAAATATCCGTGATTCAACCCCAAGTCAATTTCCGAAACTCCCACAATGTTAGCATTTCATCCTTCCATTTGCAAAATCAATTGTATTTTCCTTCTACATTAATCTTCTCCACCCTTTACCTCAATTCATTTAGTTTCTTTTCACAAGGGAGTATGACCAACTCACATTCTTTCATTTTATATAAATGATTTCAATCATAACTAACAAGGTTAATATTTACTCAATTTCTATCTAACGGTAATGTAACACCACAACATTCAAATCTCATCATTAAATTCCTTTTTAACAATTAACAACTTATCAATTTGTTAGACTTAACTAAAATCAACTCAACACAAGTTAAATACTAAAATTCATGAGAACCCAGTTTAAACACAAGTTATTGCCAAGTCAATAATCAAATCCTTAATTCATAACATGATAATTTCATCACTTAAATTTCTAATTTCATAACATGCTTAACCCACAACAAAGATCCTTTTTGACAAATGAGCAAGTTAATTAAAAATTAGGGCTTCACTTCCCTCTTTACATAAACAAGCTAAACTACTACTCAAAATTTAACTAACAACAATAAACTCTCAATTTACAACCTCTCACAACCCGTCTTGAACCCCCATTTATGATTTTCAAAAGAAATCCAAAACAACAAGGTTTTTATGCAATATAAACATACCACATGTCTATCTATAGGTGAAGCATTGAAGAAAATCAAGGAAATCCCTACCTCAAGAGAGAAGAGGAGAAAGAGCCCAAAAATCGACCTCGCCGAAATACGATCTCCACCGGTCAAGACGAAGCGCTCGATACGCTCATCATTTTGGTATAAGGGACTAGCATCAAAATCCCAATGGATTTCTTGAGATCAAAGAAGATTAAATGTTTTGTGGGTTTGGGTAGAGAGAGATGAGAGAAAAAGAGAGAAATAACGTAGAGAGAGAGTGACATAATCAGATATGGAGGAAAAAGGGCCAAAAAGTGCAAAATATAGCTGAAAAGCATGAAAAACAGAGCAAAAAACGCACCTGGCCACATGTGCGGAGCGACCTCCTACACGTGCGGCTCCCTCCCCCGCACGTGTGGCTTGCCCCGCACCTCAGCTCACACACCTACCTTTTTAGCAGTATGCTCACAGCCCAAGCCCCAGCCTCAGACTTGCGCCCTGCCCCTAGCCCAAAAAATCACAGCTCCCCCGACACTCAGGAACCAACCCCGCACCCTCCATAACGAGTGAAAACTTGTAATTGAAACAAACAAGAGAAAAAATTTTGAGGAGAAGTTCTCGGAAGTAACGAATCCAACCGTTGACAGAAACATGTTTTTTGTAAATTAAAGTATAACGCAGCGGATAAAAAATTTTATATCATACATTAATGACAGAGCCTGAAGCAAAGAATCTCGTGGGTAAATCACGTGTTTCCAAAATGTGAACAACGAACCCAACAGTGGAGTGATACTACAAAATGAGTATCACCCACACAAGTCACAGTGCAAAATGGCTTGATCATTGTTTAATAGGAGAGAGTCAGTATGGGAAAAACATATGTTGTTTCCTTATACCCATATCCCATATATCATATCAGATATATAAGATAAATATATCATCTATCCATAGTTGATATGATAGATATAGATATCATGAGTGGTTATCCAAATAAGTTTTGAATTCAAATTCAAACTTATATGGATAAGGTTCAAAGGGTTCAAAGGGTCATGCCACATAGGCACCCAATTTCTAACATCTCTCACTCGCACATGAGTTGGCATGACATTGCCACATCTCTATCTCAATCTCCCCAAAAAATGAACAATCTCATACTAGCCAATGCACCGTGTGACCGCTGAGAACACCTGCATGTGGGAGCTCTATACTAGAAACTCAATATGAGTCAGCATAAAGACATCAACTCAAAATCAATAGAAATAGTGTCTCATGTACCTAGACCCATCTAGCTACATCGGTCCAAAAACATCTCGAATCCCTCAAAGAGTATGTTTGACTCTCCTAGGTCCCGCATTATATTCACACCCAATCAGCATCCCATAAAGAGCGATGTGAGTTGTCAATAGTGAATATAGAGCAGAGATGTAGAACTAGATAATCTTCCCTTCACCCTCATAACATTTAATTTGAAATTGACCACTTTCCCAGTAATGTCCCTTAAAGCCGAATCATACATGCCCTCAGGCAACATACCAAAGTAGTTGAACATCAACTCCTCATCTTATGACATAGTCAAAGGTCACAAAAGGCACAAAGTGAAGTCGTTTAGGGAAAAATGACTTTTAGGACTCACACGGTGAAGAAGCAGGGATCCATTCTTTCACCTTGCTAACGGGTCGATAAGCACATGCAGTACAAATGCATGTTATAGTGGAGTAACTCTTCCAAAGAGTGATGTTAAACTCACACACCATACAGATCTTAGTCTAGTCGCTCTTGAGCGCACAAGTCGCTTCCTAGCGTCTAACTCAAATTCTCTATTTGCTCGCCTCTTAGGCATCAAATGAGATCTCACATCTGGCTATCCATAATAGCCACATCATGGAAAAGTGGGTACTCTCATATCCATGGTCGGTCTCTAACAAGACCTCATCTTGGCTCCAACCAAGGCGACAGAACTAGTGGATAATTTTGGCTTCTCTATTTGCTCCAAATATAATAAGCCATTAGTCTCATCCTTGCTCGCTACCTAGTGCTAAGGGCGATTGCTTGTGTGAGTGAGCCAATCTTGCCTGCTAACATCAATTTAATTATTCTATGTATGCTAATTCACAAACCATTGCAAAAAGTAGTAAACATAAATGTGTAATAGAAACAAATATGAATACTAATGGCATAAATATCCCAAAAAATATGAGTTCAACAGAATACACATAAATATATCACCATCTACGTAGTCCTAAAGCCCTAACATGAGTAAGATAAACATCTCTAGCAATGGGCTTAGTCCAAGGGTCCGCAACCATGCAACTCGTAGGGATGTGCTCCAGGTTCACTTCTTTCTGTGCCACAATATCTCTGATAAAGTTGAACCTCACATCAATGTGTTTGGTTCTACTGTGGTATTTAGGATCCTGAGCGTAAGCGAGTGCAGCCATGCTATCACAATGGATAGTCACAAGGTCTGAAATGTGTGTGACAACATCCAAATGCTGAAGGAATCTCCTCAACCAAACGGCTTCCTGAACGGCAGATAAACAAGCCACAAACTCAGCCTCCATAGTCGATAAAGCAATACAAGATTGCTTCTTACTACTCCAAGAAATAGCACCATCACTAAGCATGAAAGCATATCCTGAAGTAGACTTACGCTCATCTAAGTCTCCTCCCCAGTTAGCATCACAATAGCCAACTAGATGTAGATCTGAACTTTGGTAGCAAAGTGTGTAATCTACTGTCCCTCTAAGATATCGTAATATCCTCTTAACTGCTTTCCAATGAGCTAGTCTTGGGTTGGATTGGTAACGACTCACCAATCCGACTACATAACAAATGTCAGGGCATGTACACATCATAGCATACATCAAGCTTCCAACAGCATTTGCATAGGGAACACGGGCCATCTTTTCATTCTCTTCTGGAGTCTTAGGACCCATATCAAGGCTTAGGCTCTCGCTTTTCGCAACAGGAGTGTCAATGGGTTTGCAGCTCTTTGCATTTGGAATCACTCTAGGATAGTCTTAATGTAAGTCTCTTGAGACAAACCAAGAAGTCTCCTAGAGGGATCCCTAAGGATCTTAAAACCGAGCACATAGCTCGCTTCACCCATGTTTTTCATCTCAAATGTAGAGAACAACCACCTTTTAGTGGCGACAATCATCTCCTTGTCATTTCTAGCCAATAATATGTCATTTACATATAATGACAATATCAGAAAAATGTCCTTGGACCACTTAACGTACACACAGTGATCTTCACCGATCATTGTAAACCCATTAGAAACAATGGCTCGATGAAATCTCAGATTCCATTGTTTGGATGACTGCTTTAAGCCATAAATAGATCATTGAAGCTTGCAAACTTTGCGCTCCTGACCTACTACCACAAAGCCTTCTTGTTGATCCATATAGATCTCTTCATCCAATTCTCCATTGAGAAATGCAGTCTTAACGTCCATTTGATATAGCTCTAAGTCCAACTGAGCTACTATGGCCAGAATTAGGCGAGTAGAGGCAAATCTTACAACTGGTGAAAAAGTTTCCTCATAGTCCACATCCTCTCCTTGGGTGTAACCTTTCGCCACTAGGCGAGCCTTATACCTTTCTATGGAACCATCCGCTTTGCGCTTGATTTTGAGAACCCATTTGTTCCCAATAGTCTTGAGCCCTGGCGGCAAATCAACCAAGTCCCAGACATGATTTTTCTTCATAGACTCTATTTCTTCATCCATTGTAGTACTCCATTCTTTACTAGCAGGGGATGAGAAAGCCTCTTTGAGATTCTTAGGCTCCATCTCATCACTCGAAGCAATCATGAATGCTTCCTTTCAATCTCAAAACAACGACGGGGTATAGCACCACATTTGCTTCTACGTAGTTGAGAATCCTCATCCATTGGATCTAATCCATTGGCAGGTAGATCGTTCCCACTGTCCCTAGGAGCTTGAGGGATTATCTCCTCATTCTCTACTAGGCTACTAGGTGTGCCTTCAAGTAGATCCTCCATCTCATAGAGTTATACTTCTCTAGTTACGTCACCTCTGCTAGGGAAATCCTCCTCTAGGAAATCCACATCTCGTGACTAATTTTCAATCACACTTCCATCCAGATGCTCCCCAATAAACACATAGCCCTTAGAATGCTCACTATAGCGAATGAAGATACACTTCTTTCCTCTAGGGCCCAACTTCCCAAACTTATGAGAAGCGTTGTGTATGTAAGCTGCCGAACCCCAAGGCCGCAAATTGCCCAAATCAGGCTTTTTGCCAGTCCACATCTCATATGGGGTGGAAGGAACTGATTTGGAGGGCACACGGTTAAGGACGTAGGCAGCAGTCAACAAAGCATCTCCCCAATAAGAAATGGGAAGATTAGCTTGCGCCATCATTGATCTAACCATGTCAAGCAATGTACGATTTCTTCTCTCCGTTACACCATTTTGCTGCAAAGTCCTAGGAATTGTCAATTGCTTGATAACTCATTTTTCCTCACAGAGCACTTTAAATTGCTCAGATAGATACTCGCATCCCCGGTCAGTCCTTAGAGCCTTAATGCTCTTGTCTAATTGATTCTCAACCTTATTAACATACTGTCTAAAGCAATCCAATGCTTCTGACTTGTGAGAAATCTAATAGACATGACCAAAATACGTACAATCATCTATAAATGTGATGAAATAAGGGGCTTCATGCCTTGTCCTCACATTCATTGGTCCACATATATCAGAATGAATAAGTTGTAATGGGATAGATGCCCTTATGGCTTTCCCAAATGGTTTCCTTGTTGCCTTAACAACAAGACAGTGCTCACAAGTAGGCAAAGTGACTCTAGCGAGTGAGCCTAAAAGACCTTCTCTAGCCAATCTAGTCATCCTGTCTTGCCCTATGTGGCCTAATCTAGCATGCCATCTCATAGAATCATTATCACAAAAAGATGCAATATTAGAAACAGAGCCATTGGCATTTTTGTTATAACTAGAATCATCCACATCCAAAACTAAAAAACCATCTAAAAGATAACCAAAACCATAAAAAATTGTTCCCAAATAAATGCTAACACCATTATTCTCAAAACAAAAGCTAAAACCAAGGCTCATCATGCTAATAACTGAAACTAAGTTTCACCAAATATCCGGAGCATAAAGAACATCATGAAGATACAAGGTGCACCCTCGTCGGATTTCCAGCTTGTATGTGCCAATGCCAAGCACCTCCACACTGGACTTGTTCCCCATGTAAACTTTTCTGCTCCCAGCAGGTACTCTGCGATACTTAACAAACCCTACTCTGTCCCTCGCGATGTGGTCTGTTGCTCCGGAGTCTACAACCCAAAAATGAGGAGAATGAGCAATTAATGCTTGACTAGAAACAAAGCATTGAATGCGAGAAATTAAGTAAGGGACTACCTTCTTCTGCTCAGGACAATCTCGAGCGAAGTGTCCTTCTTTGTTATAGTTAAAGCATGTCAATTTAGCCTTTACCTTCTTGCCACCTCTCTTGCCCCTACGCTTGAAATTTTTAGCGCCATTAGGCTTTAGCGCAGCTGCTACTTGCTTCTTAGGGGCACCTTTTGCTTTTCTACATTTGAACTGAGAAGTCCTACGTGAGCTCGACTTAACCACCATAGCAGAACCATTAGACTTAGCCGCCTCAAAGCGCTCAGCCTCTAGCTCCAAATGATGCGATATGTCTTCGAATGTTTTCACACTCTCATTATGCATCATATTCTGCTTCATCTGCTCTCAAGAATTTGGCATAGAGCGAATCATAGCTTGTACTTGCTACTCTTGAGTCAAATTGTGCCCAGCAGCTGCAAGCTCACGTATCATGGCTAACATGATCCTCAAATGCTGCTTCATCGAGTGATGCGCCCTTTTCTGATAAGAGTCAAACTTCATAGTCAGCCCACGTAGCTTTGCCAAAGAGGTAATACCAAACTTTTGCTTGAGAGCTTCCCACATCTCAAATGCAGTCGGGCAATGCTCAAACTCACTAATCAAGTCGTTGTGCATGCTGCTCAACATAGTAAAGCGCGCACACCAATCTTTGTTACGCCAAGTCTAAAAGACTTCAAGATCACGACGATGTTGAGCTGTATTGCCCTGCTCTGGCTCAACCATTACTTGTTCAAGTGTGGTCAACACTTCTTGCTCATTGAGGATGTATTGGATCTTACAGTGCCATATATCATAATTGTCGCCATCCAATTTCTCTCCCTTAGTTAAGTCTGCTACCACTGTCTTAGTAGCCATTTCTACATATAGAGTAAACAAATGCGCAAGGGATATTAATGATAGCAACACAAAAAATTATTTTGCAGCAAAAGAATCTAAATTAAATAATGATAATTTTACACATGCTCAAGATCGAAAATCTACTATGCTTGTAATCATCTCTTGCACCTCTAGTGATAATTATCAAAATTTAATTTAATTCCATGAGCCAAAAAAAAAAAAAAAAAAATTCTCCCACTACTTATGGCATATACAAAACATGATAAATTCCATACAATAGCATCTTAATGTAAATTTACAAATAACTCATGCTATATTCATTTAATAATGGAATTCAAATAAATAAATAAATAAATAATCATGCTTCTCTAATTGCAACATATTACAAACCCTAAAAAAAAATATGTTGTATTTAATATTCAGATTATGCCATAATAGAATGTACATCATTCTGAAATTTTCTGGAATTTTGTCTGAAATTTTCTGGAATTTTAAATAACTAATAAACACACATAAAATTATAAATAAATATTCCAGAATCTAATCAATTGAAAAAATTATACCAATAAATGGCAAAACTTTGCAGTAGTCTACAATAAAAATTTCAACCCCAGAAAATTAATCATGCAACACCAAAAGCATTTTAAAGCAGAAATAATGAATTATTATCACAGAAGATAGAAAATTTAATTATGAGTCTAACAGTACCAACCACGCATAAAACAAATCTATAACGAATTATTTATGACCATTTAACGCGATTCAGAATTTAAAAAAAAAAAACAAAGGTTTTAACATCGGTATGCCGATGGAGGAAAAATAGTAGTTCGCGCCCGTCAAGAGTTAACGCCGACGACGCGAACGTGGATAGCGTGGCTGACGCTCGCATGATGGCGTGTGGAGGCGCGTGGGATGCGCACCTTGCGCGTGGAAGTGCGTAGAAGCCGCTCACGGCGTCAGATGGTGCGTGCAGCCCACGCGTTGCCTTCCAGGGTGTTTTTAGGTCCAATTTTGGTACTGCTGGACTCCATTTTCCAAAATAAATACATTTATGGTCTTAAAAAAGACATTTAATAAACATAAAAATGAGGTATTTTACACTCTCAATCTAATGAGAGTGGAAGTGCAGAAACCCTGCACTTCATCTTCATCCGTCATTAATATTCATGCATATAATGTGTACATATTTATATAAAAATATACACATGATTTAAAAATAAGCACGAAAATACCCATATATGCTTTGATACCAATGTAAATTAAAGTATAACGCAGTGGATAAAAAATTTCATATCATACCTTAATGACAAAGCCTGAAGCGAAGAATCTCGTGGGTAAATCACGTGCTTCCAAAATGTGAACAACGAACCCAGTAATAGAGTGATATTACAAAATGAGTATCACCAGTGGCGGAGCCAGAAAATCAAATTAGAGGGGGCACTTATTAATTATATTATTGAAAAATTTTACAAAAATATTTAACGCAAGTTTTTACGATTGATTTCAAGGAACATAAAAAAAAATAATGTTATTTATAACTTGTGTATCATGGACAACATAAAAAAATATGGATATAAGTCTTAAAATAAATTATATAATGATAAAAAAAATTTATACAAAATTTGATTAAAAATTCAATATAATGGTAATACCACATCATCATTAGTATGTGATATCACCAACTAATAGTAAACAAACACATAGAGAGTGAACCTCACATGTCAGATGTAACTAATAATCCAATAAATTTCATATCTTTATAGTGAGATTAGTTTTATTTGCATGTCAATAATAATGACATCACCATTACATTCAAAAAATGTCATAAAATTTTCATAGATGATATGGTTTATGAAAGTCTCTTCATTTTCATTTAAAAGAACCATTATTGTTCTCATAATTTTTAAAATGTCATTGACATTTCACTCTAATAATATTTTTGTAATTTTTTTTTATTTAAAATATTTTCTTTATATTTGTAACAAAACAACAACAACGCACAATTAGTACAAATTAATATGTGTTTGGGAGGAAAAAAATTGAATACACACATAACCTTTGACATAATACACAAAGTGGTGCTCCTAATACTTGAACCATAACCTTAAGGTTATTAGATCAAGTCTTAATCATTAAATCAATAATCACCCTCTTTCTTTATATTTGCAAAAAAAAAAAAAAATCCCAAAATTCAGGGGGGGCACGTGACCCCCCTCGTCCTTGGCTACCTCCGCCACTGAGTATCACCCACAGAAGTCACAGTGCAAAATTGCTTGATTGTTGTTTAATGGGAGAGAGTCAGTATGGGAAAAATATACATTGTTTCCTTATACCCATATCCCATATATCATATCAGATATATATATAGGATAAATATATCATCTATCCATAGTTGATATGATAGATATAGATATCATGAGTGGTTATCCAAATAAGTTTTGAATTTGAATTCAAAACTTATTTGGATAAGATTTAAAGGGTTCAAAGGGTTATGCCACATGGACACCCACTTTCTAGCACTTTTAAAACTCGACATTTAACAACGAGAATTCCAACATAACATTAAAAGAGCAAAGCAAAATACGCACTGGTCATCACAATTTATGTTCGAGTTACGCCTAATTTTTATTATCCAAATATAATTATGTCACACATTATGAACCTATCACTTGAAAGTAAAACATTATTAACGATGAATTTATTTATAATAATTGATATTATCACATTATTTTTTGTCAATTTTTTTTATATATAAAAAATTTCTTATTTTAGAACTGTTTTATTAATTTTCAATTTACTCCAAAAAAATTATTGGAGGGAGAAATCATTAACAAGATGACAATTCAAATCTTACGGTCGATTTGAAAAGTTGGTTAAAGGTTTATTTATTTTTTTTTTTAAAGTGTAAAAAAAATAGAGAGATGTGTGACCCAAAGAGCCAATTTAGGAACATGGTTAAAAGTCAAATTTTGATTTTTATCCTATTTCACGTTAAATTACCCTTCTACTCTTTTTTTTACATTTTTCAAAAACGTCAAAAAAAAAAAAAAAAAAAACTAAAATATTAACTTTTAACCAATTTCTTAAAATAATTCAAAAAAATTAAAAAAAAAAAAAATCACTTTTTACTACCCCTTGAAAAGAGGCTTTAATACATTCTCGGTGAAGCTTTGAAAACCGTTACACATCCAAAGGGATGATACCAGATGTGAATAGGAGGGTTGACCGAACTGTAGCGTCTGTGTGTTTGGCTATGGATGCGGGATTGAGGTCAAGTTTGACATCTTTAAAATAATTCATCTTTTTATTTATTTATTTATTTTTTATCACATTATTTCTCTATTTTTTTTCATATTTTTTTGTAAAAAGATAAAAAATACACTTATTTAGATCATCTCAAACAATCTCTAAATCTATGATTATTTTATGTTTGTTTAACAAAAATATAAAAAGATTAATAGTTTTATTAGACTATAAATATAGTGGTGCGCAGGGGCGGAGGGATGTGGGGGTCAAGGGGTCACGTGTCTCCCTGACTTTTGAATTTTTTTTTTTTGTTTTGTATTTTTTTTTTTTTTTTTTTTTTTTTTGGCCTATATACACGGTCTACTTTGAGTCAAAACAGCCCACTTTGATCTAAACACACTTTTTTTTTTTTGGGTACATAACACTAATATACACACCCAAACACAGACACAAATCCAACCTAATTACTTTTCTGTTTTTTTTTTTTTTTTTTGGATTCATTGGAAACGGCGGCAACAAGGTTTTTTTCATTTTTTTATTTTTTATCTCTCTTTGTTACTTTATAATTTATTAACTTATGATTCATCATATTAAAATCACACAAGACAGATTTAGAAACACACTATAACTTTAGTATTTTCTCTTCATTATTTACAGGTAATTTTATTTATGATTTTTTATTTTTAAATAAAAATTATGAGTATTAATTTATAGTTTGTTAAGTTTTGATTTGTAATAATTTTTTATTTGTTATTATTTATGTTAAAATAAGATATTTTGATATGCTAAAATTATGAATCTTAATTGGTGGTGATTTATATTAAAAGTAGGGATTTTGGTTTGTTGTTGTTTGTGCTGAAATTAGGGACTTGATTTGTGCTACAATTAAAAATATTAATTTGTAGTATTTGTTATTTAAATTAGGGACTTTCATTTGTTATAATATTAGTATATTAGAAATTTTATTTGTTGTGATTTGTGCTAAATTTAAATTTTTTGATTTATTTTAAAATTAGAGATTTTGATTTGTGAGGATTTGTAATTTTGATTATGAATTTTTATTTTTTAAAATAGTTATGGAGAAATATTTCAAAAGAAAATCAAAGTTGAAGAAATATTTCAAAAGAAAATCAAAGGTATCCCCCCCTTACATCAAATTTTTGCCTCTGCCACTGGTGGTGCGATTAGCTTTCATAGAAAGGGGTGAGATTGCTAATTTAATCTCATGAAATTAGGCGTGAAAATGAAGGTGTGTACATAATTTTATAGATTTAATTTTACCAAACAAATACCACTACCCTAGTCCACTACCCTGGTCTTAACACATTTTATCATATATCTCTAAACTAGTATCATCCACTAATAATTTTTTTACTCAAACTTATTGTATTCATAATCCTATCAAATCTAATCTATCAAATAAACGAGACCTAAATATTTATAAATAAGATTCAAAATTTTAAATTCGAGTCATTTTAAAAAAATCATTAAAAATTTATTTAATTATTAATTTCAAAATTTGAACAAACTAACCCAAACACCTAATTATCACAAAGATCTCTAACCGGTCATATTTGGTCGGTTTTTTAATATGAATCGGTTTGTTCGGTTTTGAAAATTGATTTTTTTCAATTTTCGGTTCGGTGTCGGTTTTGATATACTATATACCGATTTGCACCGAAACCGACCGAATATATTTACATATAATATATATTAAATATATAATGAATATTTTGACTCTATTTGATAGACTTGTGGTTTAGACTTGTGGGATGACTGTTTTAAGTTTTGTTTTTTTTTTTTTTTATATCAAGACTTTGGTTCTGAGATTATATTTTGTTTCTAATTCTAATTCATTAAAAGCTTCAAACCTTGGTATTTATTAATTTTTTTATTTGTATTTTTGTGAATGGTTAGATTAAATATGGTTAAAATTGTGTACAAATGGTTAATTTAATATTTTTATATAAATTATTTTTTATACTACAAATTTAAGAAATGACTTAATTTTGAAAGTACTTAAACCAATTAAATTGTATTGAACCGAACCGTTTGAATCGGTGCAGTTTGGTGCAATTTGATAAAAAAAAATTGGTCTGTGTTAGTTTTCAATATAATAAAACCGACATTATCAATTCGATATAAAATTTTACCTAAACACCAATCGTCCCGAACCGATTACATCCCTAGTGGTAAGTGGTAATCGCAAATATATCAACATAACGCGCTTGGCCTCGGCCATTTGTCTCTATTATGATGGCAGTTACAAACGGCAAATTACAATGTACTCCCTCAAGCTCATTTTATTAGTTCACTATTTCATTTTGAGAGGTTTCAAAATAATAGTCCCATTGAAAGAGTCAAAGTAAAAAATCTTTAATTTTCTAAAATTATTCCTTTTAAATAATCATAAATATATTAAAATTTTAAAAAGATAAGGACATTAGTGAAAAAATATTTTAAAATTTAAATTTAAGTGATTAAAAAGTTAAAATTCTTAAAACGGTGGTGCTATATGTACCAATTAGTGTACTAATTAGTGTACCAATATTAGTTATGACAATATTATTGATTTCACTCATTAATCACATTACAAATACCTAAAGCTTCTTAAATTATGTCATCTCATCAATTGATATACTAGTTAGTACATTAATTAATACATATAACATTATTCTTCTTAAAAATATCAACAAATTGGAACGGAGGAAGAGAATAGCAATGGTGATGGTGAATTGCAATTTGCACTACGAGAGGTACGGACAAAAAGAGATGGAGAAGTTATTTGGTGATTTAGGAGTATTGTTTCACACTATTCATGTTTAGACAAATGTCTAATTATCTCTCCAAAAAAAAAAAAAAACAAACAAATAAGTAGTATCCTATTTCAATCAATAATATTTTAATTAGGGCATCACTTAAATTTACCCTGACCAATGAATAATTTCTTGAGAGAGATGGCAACTAATATAGACACTCATAATTTGTTTTTAGAAAGGAAAATACTATAGATTCCAAATAAATTATCAAATTTGTTACCAAACCTCTTACATAGGTGTGGAATCCACACAAATCACATGTGTGTGAGGTCCATACCTATGTGAGAGGTTTGGTAAAAAATTTAATAATTTATTTGTGGTCCCTAGCATAACTCTTTCAAAAAATAATGATGTGATGGACAAAATAGTAACAAATAATAAAGGTCTCGTTTGAAATGTTAACTAAAAAACTACTTTAATTAATTTTTAATTTTTTTATTATTTGATCAATGAAAAAAATATATATTTAAGATAATTTGTAATTTTTTTGTGATTAAATAAATAATTATAAAAAATAATAATTAATTAATATGTAAAATTTAACATTTTATCTTATTAATTGACGTGGGTAGGCCCATAAAGGCCATAACCTACTATGAACAACCCAAGCCTACCACTTAGGGTCCAATATATAATCCAACTAATAAGGCCCAGCACAGTTGGAAGTCAACATGACATGAAGGACCAATGATATTCAGACACGTGGCAGGTAAAGGGCAAGCCACATCAGCAGACAAAGATCTGCAAAGTTATTGCCACTGTACATCGCCATTAATGCAACCCCTTACAGCATTTATTACGACAACACTTCTCTGTCGAGACAGCACGCTCTCACCCTGAACAAGGTAAGCTACAGCATAGACTTTCGACGAAGGTGACAGATCGGAAGGGACAACGAAATGATTACCAAAGGATATAAGTAAATGTTGAAGATAAGAAGAAGGTTAAGCTTTTCTATCTCTAATTCATATCCCTACATCTCACTTCCTCTTCTTCTAACTTACTCGTCGGAGGGTTCACTGGGGGACTCCCCGTTCCCCGTTGAACTCGTGTGTAGGTTCACTAGTGGGCTTGACCATTCAGATACCGGTTGGAGAAGTGTGGATCAGTTCGACCCATTCCATCTGGAACCCGTTATATCATAATTGTATCATCAGTTGGCACCGTCTATGGGAAAGCTTTGCTCTGTGCGCCAGTTGTGCTCATTGTCATCGGAGACCCTGTTCCAATAACCCTTTCCTGCTACCCATCAAAGTGTATGGTCACGACTAGATCCATGGCTTCTCACCAACATGTTGCCGACCACCAAGCCGACCCCCCCAATCCAAACAACCCACCACATTATTTCATCAAGCTTACCAACAACATTAACCGCATGGCCGAGCAAAACCAAGCCTTGATAAATGCTCTACTCCAAAGAAACCTTCCTATGCCTCCTCCACCACCTCCAGATATTCCACCAAATCAAGAACGAGCCTCGAGCCATACTATCCAGCAGCCCAATCCACCCAACTTGGAAGTCGTGCAACCTCCTCCTCCAAATATAAATCCACCACCTCCAGTCACGCACCCATCGATCCCGCACCAACCCCTAAAGGGGAGGCCAGTAGCGTCCAGCCCCCGTTGCCCTCCGGTGGTGACCACATTCCTCTCTAGGATGCAGAGCTCCGAGCCATGAAGCTCCAACTCCAAGGGGTCATGCAGAACATCCAGCATAAACCCTCCACCACAGCAAACTCACCCTTTGGCGCCTCCATCTAGGACAAACCTCTACCCCCCAAGTTCAAGATGCCCACCATCGACTCTTTTGACGGTATGACAGACCCAGTCAACCATCTGGAGACCTAAAGAACCCTCATGATCCTCCATGCATTCCATGATGAGATCATGTGTCGAGCTTTCCCCGCGACACTGAAGGGGTCAGCTCGACTGTGGTTTAGCCAGTTACCAGCAAACTCCGTCTCCACTTTTCAACACCTCAGTGACTCCTTCCTCGGCCATTTTATTGGAGCCCAGCGCTAGCGACGCCCGGCAACCCAACTCCTCAACATTCGATAGACCGAAGGGGAGTCGCTACGCAGTTTCGTTACCAGCTTCAACACCGAAGCCCTACAAGTAGCGAAAAATGATGACAAGGTCATCCTCACTGCTTTCATGGCCGGTCTGCGCTCGTCCGACTTCCTGTTCTCCCTCTCTAAAAACCCCCCGACCTCCATAGCAGCCCTACTCTCCAAAGCCCAAAAATACATGAATGTTGAAGATTCCCTAGCTGCCCGGCAAGATCCAATAACCAAAAACCCGACCCCTAGAGAAAAGAGAAAAGACTCAGAACCCAGAAACACTTAGTATAATAGCCAAACACCGCACTATACCGATTGATCCCCCCGAGCTGACCGGTCGGCACCAGCCCGACCGCCCGGTCAGTTTGAGCGGTACACATCTCTTAATTTCCCCATGGAACAAGTCCTCAATCAGATCCAGCGAGACTACCCCCTTAAATGGCCCCAATCACGAACCCCTTTCAATCAGAAAGACCAGTTCAAATATTGGCGTTTTCACCAGGACCATGGCCATTACACCAATGAGTGCATTAATCTCAAAAATCAGGTCGAGACCCTAATACATCAGGGACGTCTTAGCCGGTTCACGAACACCGCCTCGGCAAAAAAGAATCGAGCCCTCGAAATAATCTGGCGCATCCCCTCGGCGGCCCAACCTAACCAAGGCCATGATCACCCTCCACAGTAACCTCGGCCGCCAAGTAATCCCCCCCCCTCCCCACCTGTTGGAGAAATTAGAGTCATTTCAGGCGACCTTGCTTGTGGGGACCATCCCGCTCGGCTCAGAGGGCGAAACTCAGAAAGATAAGACAGGGCTCAGACAAAGCAATTGCCACGGTCGACTGACCCTCCAAACAGCCCAAGCTCATTTCTGCCCTTCTCTCCAACTACAAGGTCAGACGAGTTCTCATCGACAACGGCAGTTCTTTAGACATCATCTTTCTCAACTGCTTTCACCAGCTCAAAATTGGGGAGGAAAGTTTGTCTCCTCTCCAAACCCCTTTGGTCGGTTTCACTGGCGACCGGGTGACCTCCATCGGCTCCATGGATCTTCCCATCACAATCGGCGAGTACCTACGGCAGACTACAAAGTTGCTCACCTTCCTTGTTGTCGACTGCCCATCCGCCTCCAACATCATCCTTGGCCGCACCGCCCTAAATGCCTTTCAAGCTATCACATCAACTTATCATATTACCATTAAGTTTCCCACCGATCTGGGGGTCAGGACTGTAAGGAGAGAGCATACCGTGGCTAGGGAATGTTATGTCGCCTCACTCAAAGAAGTCAAGCTGAAGGAGACCATGATCATAGAGGCAAAACCCCTTGCCACCATTACCGAGCGGAACATGCAGGTTTGGCATCCCTCAAGCTATCATCTCCGACAACGGCAAACAATTTGACAACGCCAAGTACAGGAAGTTCTGTGCAAACCTCCAGATCCAACCGTGTTTCTCCTCCCCAGGTCATCTCCAAGCCAATGGCCAAGTCGAGGTTACCAACCGTTCTCTTCTGAAGATCATCAAAACTAAGCTAGAAGCTGCTAAAGGACTTTGGGCTGAGGAATTACCGAATGTACTCTGGGCTTACCGTACTACCACTCGGACTCTCACTGGGGAGACCCCCTTTCGCTTAACATACGGCGCTGAGGCGGTCATCCCAGTGGAAGTCGGTCTGCCTACCCCAAGGGTTTTACATCCAAACCTAGAACTAACCGAAGAGCTCGGTCGGGCAGACCTTGACCTAATCGAAGAGCTCAGAGAAACCACTGCTATCAGACTGGCCTCATACCAACAGAAAATGAGAACACACTATAACCGCAACGTCCGACCATGGGAGTTCGCTGTCGGGGACCTTGTCTTGCGCGAAGTAACTCTTGCCACCAAAAATCCGACTGAGGGCAAACTGGCAGCCAAGTGGGAGGGACCTTACGTTGTGAAAGCACGACCACGTCCGGGCACTTACCGACTTCAAGACATAGAAGGTCGAGGCCTCCCCCACCCATGGAACGCTGAACACTTGAAGCGTTACTTTTAATAAATTCCTACTTTTGTATTGCTCAGTTATTGTATTTTCTTTTTGGCAAATTTACACACTTGGACATTCTTGTTCTCCCCTCACATAATGTAAATTTTTGATCAACTGGGCTACACTTTCCATGACAGTTTTATAGCTCAGTTATCTGTGTGGTGTCTCAATAACATTTTGATTGCAGCACTCATAAAAAGCGTCAGCCAAACTGAGCACCAAAAGCCTCAGCCAGACTGAGTGCCAAAAGCCTCGGCCAGACCGAGCGACAAAAAGCCTCAGCCAGACTAAGCATGAAGAACCCGGCCAGACCGAGTCACTAAAAGTCTCAGCCAGACTGAGCACCAAAAGCCTTGGCCAAACCGAGCGACAAAAAGCATCAGCCAGACTGAGCACCAAAAGCCTCAGCTAGACCGAGCGACAAAAAGTCTCAGCCAGACTGAGCACCAAAAGCCTCGACCAGACCGAGCGACAAAAAGCCTCAGCCAAACTGAGCATAAAGAGCTCGCCCAGAACATGCTACTTATGGCCTCAGCCTAATCGAGCAGGAAAAGCTCGTCCAAACTGAGCATGAAGCGCCTAGCCAGACTGAGTTACTTCAAAATCCCGCCATACTGAGTATACTTAGTCAAATTCCAATCCAACATTCTCCAAGTCAGACTAGTTCCTTGCGGGGTCGTGACTCACAAACTTCACGTTTTTACCATTATTGCAAAGTTAAACTTCACTTGGCATTGAGGTTTTCCTTACAATTCACTCTGCATTGAGTTTTTAATACAAGTTCAACTTCAATTTACATGGAGATTTTCTCAACTTTACTCTGCATTGAACCTTTAACACCAATTCAACTTCAATTTGCATTGAGTTTTTCTTAACTCTATTCTGCATCCAGTTTTTCTTACATTCCAACCTTGGCTTTGCGTTGAATTTTCCTTACACTTTGTACTTCGTAACGACTTATACACAAGCCTTACACACAAGTCACCACTTTCATTCATCTCAGATGCACAAGCAAAAACAATCGAATGAAAACACAACTCACATTTTATTTATTCACAAACTTGTACATAAGTCCATTACAGTAATTCAAAAAAAAAAAAAAACATATACACACACAAAACACAAAACAAAACACAACCAAAACTCTGAAGTACATATTTTTTCACTCCATTCACTCTTCTTCTTCACTCGAGGCGAGATCTTCTTCCTCAATCCCCTCATTTAGGGGGGTCTGGGCCACGTCGTCCTCATCGATTCTAACACCACTGAAGTCTAAGTCTGGGACCAGCTCTTCTACTTTACGCTTGAACATCTTCCACCCGCTGTCCCAGAACTCAGCCATCTCGTGTTTGTAGAAGTCCGACCGCTGGAAGCTCTCAATAACTTCTGCTTCAGTCCTGCCCCCAGCGGTCGCTCCCGACGTGCCCGCCCCCCCAGCCACCTCCCTCGCCAAGTTGCTGGCGACCGCGACATCGACTGCCATCTGAAATTCAGCAGACCCCTTGAATTGTTCTACTGCTGCGACATATAGATCGGGGTATGCTGCCCTTTCAGAGGCTGCCTTGGTTTTTTCCTCCTCCAACTCCTTCTGCAACCGCGCCTTCTCCTCCATTGCCTTCGCACACTTATCTTCTAGCTCCTTCTGCAGCCTCTCAATCTTCAGGTCAGCCTCATCCTTTTTTTTGATCTGCTGGGCGCGCATATCTTCATTACTGGTCATACCCTCTTCAAACCGCTCGACGACGACCGCGCAGCTCTTTTCAGCATTTTCTAGCTTTTTCTGCTCGCTAGCCAGCTGGAACTCGAGCGACACTACGTTGCGATGCTCGTTCTCTAACTCCAACTGGGCCGCGAGCAGTTTAGCACGCACTCGAGTGGCCATATTACGCTGCACAATCGCCAACACCTCTATTTTCTTCACCTTCTGAGCCTCCTCCACCCCCCTGGTACACGCGCTTCGCGCCGCCTTCTTCCAACCTGCACTCTCCTTCTTCCAACTTGCAAGTTGGGCCTTAGCCTCCTCAGACTTGACCTTCGCAACCGTAGCCTTTCTGAGCAGAGATCCTACTAAGGTGGTTACCTCTATTTGGGCAGAGCATAACCTCCTTAACAGCTTAGCCTCATTGAACTTGGCCACCGAGCGCACGGCTGCGTCGTCCACAACCTCCACAAGGCGATCTGCCGCCGTCCTAGCTGGGCCTTTTTCTCCCTCTAGTCGCCCAGAAACTGCGGGCGCATAGTAGATAGCATACTTTCGTCTCACCCCCCCTCCTTGGGGTGCAGGACCCCCCTGGGGCTGTTCCTCTCCCCTTGTCTCAGGGCCAGTTGCCCCACCTTCTACTTGAATTTCGGGGGCGACCTCTGTGACCTCTAAGGCGATCTCCACCACTACTGGGACGACTTCCATGACCTTCGAGGCAACCTCCACCATTTCTGGGGCAACCACCCTTCTTGGGGTCGGCCCGACTCTCTCCTCCTTTGCCCCTTTGGCCATGGGGGTCTCCTCTACCGTCACCTCCCTCTTCCTCTTCAAGGCAGGCTCCTCCTCACTCCTCCTCACCTTGGCTCCACAGATTTGGTGGGCACTCTCCACACCATGCGCACCCCAACCCCTCCATTCGCATAAACGTAGAACCACCACGGCCTCCACCCCTTAATCGATGACGGCAGACTCGTCACCAGACCCCTCCCTGCTGCCGCCTGCAACATCACCCAAGTCTCTTGCTATCCTAAGGTCTTATAACATGCGAAAAACTTGTCCACCGTCATAGCCGCCCCTTCGTTCTCCTTCGGCCATGCGCTTGCACAGGCCAGTACAATCTTCCACGTGTTGGGCATTAGTTGGCCCGGCGCTACCTCCAACCAGTTTAGGACATCTACCACCACTTGCGCAAACGGCAGTCTCAGTCCTCCCTTTAATGCCTCCTCGTAAAGGGAAAACTCCCCCACCGAGCGTCGGATGGCCTCTCCGTTGACGTCGGCAATAGTAGCTCTATTTCAGTGGGAACTGGGTATTTTTCGTGCATACCCTCCAATTCCACCGCAGTCACCGTTGATTTGTCAGCCTTCGTATGCCAGTGATCTGGTTTCGCCTGGCTAATTGGCTTCGGAGCCGCTATCATTGTGGAAGAATGAGATCGTACCGCCGGCTCCCCCACCCTCTCCACTTGCCTCTCCGTCCTGTACTGCTCCGCCAACTCCACCGCGTCGTCATCCCCAAGTGGATCAACCCTGGCGGTTCCAATTTCTTCTTGGGCCATCTCTGTGGTGTGTCTACAAATAGCTTTGGATGCAGGCACAAGGAAATTCAAAAAATGTTGCAAGGGTGTATCACTTGCAACGAAGGAGTCTACACTTAGAATGTTTTGATTTTCGAAAAAAGGTAGGTAAAACGTATAATACCAAAAGCCCAAGGTTTCCCTGTATTCCATGGGTCGCAATTAATTTTCGACAGTTTGAAAAATTTTCAACCATCCGCCAAAACTGTCTTTTCAACACCCATTATGACCTATCGTTTCACTTCTGGCCCAACGCCTAACCTCCCCCACCACGAGATGCTGCCACGTGTACGACCACGATTCACTGCCCCCTTCCCCTACCCTGTCTTTTCCACTTCAAGTCATCACGTGACCCACCGTCTCTTGAGCCCCGCACCCCACCACCTCACCCTTCGCGGTCGGCCCTCCTCACGGTCGGTCCCTCCACTCGACTACCCTTCGCGGTCAGCCCTCCTCACGGTCGGTCCCTCCACTCGGCTACCCTTCGCGATCGGCCCTCCTCATGGTCGGTCCCTCTACTCGGTTACTCTTTCCAATCGGCCCTTTTTATGGTCGGTCCCTCCATTCGGCTACCCTTCACGATCAGCCCTCCTCATGGTCGGTCCCTCCACTCGGTTACCCATCGCGGTTGGCCCTCCTCATGGTCGGTCTCTCCACTCGGTTACCCATCGCGGTCGGCCCTCCTCATGGTCGGTCCCTCCACTCGGCTACCCTTCACGGTCGGCCCTCCTCATGGTAGGTCCCTCCACTCGGTTACCCTTCGCGGTTGGCCCTCCTCATGGTCGGTCCCTCCACTCGGCTACCCTTCGCGGTCCGCCCTCCTCATGGTTGGTCCCTCCACTCGGTTACCCTTCGCGGTCGGCCCTCCTCACGGTCGGTCCCTCCACTCGGCCACCTCTGGTCGGTCGTTCCTTTTACCCAACCTTTAACCCCCATCTTCCTCATTATTCCCTTCGTTGGACTAAAGCTGCACTTGGAAATGGGAGACTACTGACGTGGGTAGGCCCATAAAGGCCATAACCCACTATGAACAACCCAAGCCTACCACTTAGGGCCCAATACATAACCCAACTGATAAGGCCCAGCACAGCTGGAAGTCAACATGACATGAAGGACCAATGATATTCAGACACGTAACAGGTAAAGCGCAAGCCACATCAGCAGACAAAGATCTGCAAAGTTATTGCCACTGCACATCGCCATTAATGTAGCCCCTCAAAGCATTTATTACGACAACACCTCTCCATCGGGATAGCACGCCCTAACCCTGAACAAGGTAAGCTACAGCATAGACTTTCGGCCAATGTGACAGGTCAGAAGGGACAACGAAATGATTACCAAAGGATATAAGCAGACGTTGAAGACAAGAAGAAGGTTAAACTTTTCTATCTCTAATTCATATCCCTATATCCCACTTCCTCTTCTTCTAACTTGCTCGTCGGAGGGTTCACTGGGGGACTCCCCATTCCCCGTTGAACTCGTGTGCAGGTTCACTGGTGGGCTTGACCATTCAGCTACCAGTTGGAGAAGCGTAGACCAGTCCGACCCATTCCATCTGGAACCCGTTATATCATAACTGAATCATCATTAATTATTTTAATTTTTTTATTAGCTATTTTAATTTCAAACCAACATCTCAAACACCCTCAAAATATAAGGTATAAATTCTCCAACATTCAATTTTGAGAGACCTTAATTTCTCTGACACAAATGAAAACAAACTATTTATTTCATCCATCCACACACTATTTATTCCATCCAAGGATAGATGAATTTATTTCATATTTCATATTCACATTTCACAACACACCATATGTCCAATGCTAAAAGATAGTTGAATTCATTCACATTTCAACTAAGTGCTTTTACAATAATTTTTTCCGTTACTCTTCACATCTCTACCTTTTCATCCTCTCAATCTCAGAATCTCTCCTAGTATATTTGGTATGATAGAATAAAATAAAATGAGAATAGAATGAGAGTAAAAATAGAATAGAATGCTGATTCTCATTTCATTATTTGGTTGTCAACATGGAATGACATAAAAATAGGATGATAATTCTCATTCTCATGTTTAATTATACTTATTAAACTCATTAAATGGCATAAATTTTTATTGTTTATTTATTTATTTAACAAGCTAGTAATAAATAAATAAAAATTTATATAGTCATGATAATATTAATAGTTGTGAAAGTGATGATGTGAGTCATAGTAGTAGTGGTGGTGGCGGCGACGGCGATGGCGATGGTGACAACATCTGTAGTGGTGATAGCAATGATAGTAGAATGGTGGTAGTGGATTGTTGTGGTTGTGGTAGTAGTGGCGGCGGCAATTGTGACAATCAACGGTAGTGGTAGTAGTGGTAACATCGGTAGTATGGTGATGGTATAGTATGGTGATATAGTGGTTGTGGCAGCAACCGTGGTGGCGGTGGTAGTGATGGTTACGGTGGCAATAGGGTGGCGGTGGCGATAGGAGAACATAATGGTAATAGTAGTTAAATAATAATATTTTTTTTAAAATGTCAACAAAAAAAAAAATAATAATAAAATTTTATAGTAATTTCATAATGAAATAGAATAGCTATTCCTAAAGTCGGAGGAAAGAATAGACATTCTTATATTTTGTTGAAATAGTCATTCTAATAGAATGATTATGCCTACTTAACTAAGAAGTACTAAGTAAAAGAAAAGGGAATATAAAACTAAAATATACATTCTATTCCAGTTTACTCCATCGTACCAAACTAATCTTAATTTCATACGTAAATAGTCTACAATAAGAATAACAATTATATACAAAGTAATCAAATCCTACATATATTAAGAATTTGTTTGACATGCCCTAATAAGTGTACTTATTTAAATCAACTCATTTCTCTATTTTTTTATAAATCTGTTTATAAAAATAAAAAATACACTTATTTAAATCATTCTAAATAAACCCTAATTTTTTCATAATTGACACCACAAAATTAATTTTTTGTAAGAGTGGCTACAAGTCCATAAATTTTTATTCAAAATTTATCTAGAAATAACCACCAATAATTACAATTCATTTCACTTATACCCTCATCATTCAACAAATTGATCTCCACCACACTGTTGGCTACATATTTTGTAAAGGCCAATCACAGTTCGACACGTGGCGAAGTAAGGGCAATACAGGAAGAATGTTTAATCTTCGATCATGACCGTACACGTGGCGGTTAATATTGGTTCTTGCGTGGTTTGAGTAGCATTGGATCAGCGAAGAGATACAAGGTGATGTGGCTTCAACGGTTACTCACATTCAAATTCAAATATAGGAGGGAAGCCCACCTGCAAGTAATGGCGTAGTGGAACTACTTCTAAGGCAGCATGATCAAGCAATCATGGAGGAGCAGTTCGACGGTTTGAAGTGCAGTTCGATTGTCATCCTTAAGGAGTATAAATAGCAGGGAAGCCCTTAGAAAAATCCCCCAGACTCAAATCCAACAAACCAGTCATTTACTTCATATTTTCTTTTCTAGTTTTACATTTCTAGTCTTTACATTTCCTGCACTTTAAATACATGTTATTTACATTCCTGTACTTTAAATTCCTGCACTGCACTTCGTTTATAGGAGTAGTTTCAAGTAGATTGTTGTTGTAAACCTCTACGAGGCTGAGTTTGGATCATTGTAAGTTTTCATCTTAATGAAATACTTCAATTGTTCGTCATTTAACTGTTATTTTGCTTAATTTCTCCTAAGTCAAGCCACCAGTAAAAGTCCTCTTCATTGAGGCTGAAAGAACTAAAACACAATCGTCTGATAATTGGTTGGCAATTATAATTTCTGTAAGGACTGATTGATCCTTGCTGGCACGCTCGCATTTACAAAAATACCCTTCAAAAGCCAAAAAGCCAACATATATTTTTGGCACGCCCGGTGGGACTCGTTAAAATGGCTAGACGAAGAAGACAAGGAGAAAATAAACGCTTGGAAGAAGGCGTAGAAGGAGAGGTAGAAATACCTAATCCAGAGGAAAATGTTGTAACACATCCTGTGAAAACTCCCATGTTATCAGAACCTATGGTTGAATAGACCAGCACTTCGGGACAAGAACCATATGTTCATAATATTGGATGAAACCAAGGAATTGGACCATCCACTGTTCCATCTACTCAGCCAACAAATCCATGGGATGGCCTAGTAGATGCTATGGGACAACAATTAATGAACACAATGGAAAGGTGGGCAACATCCTTTTTGGATCGAATGAATAACCACCAACCAACAAACACAAGACACACAGGAAGTTTTAAATGTCCCTCAGCAAAAATTGGCTAGAGACAAACAGCCTATGCAAGTTAATGGACATTCTAATGATCAAACTAGTAATCAGAACTATGAAAGATCATCACCTCAGTCTTGCTATGAACTCATTTCGAGGCCTATAGCAGGCCAAAATGCCTCAGTACTCAACAATGAAGCCACACAAGTTGGCGGATCTGGTCAAGTACAAGAAATTGGCGTAAGAATGGTTACAAAATCCATGTTCGAAGCCATACCTGGCACTAGGGGGTATAATAATCCCTTATTCGAATTTATACCCGGGGGGTTGGAAGGTTTTCCCACAAACGGAAGGGACACAACACCTGTTCTAGCACCTTTCGCAGGTCCTTTCGCAGGACAGGCTCAGAGGGGTTACCCATACCCCTAACAGCAACCTGCACCACAGGGGCAACCAGTCCCACATGTACCACCTTATGGACCAAGAGGACCACAAGCACAAATTTGTCCACCAAATCCTGTGTTTGTCCCTCTAGTAGTGGTTCAGCAGGCACAAAATATGGTCCCTAGGGACCAAATTGCTGATATTGTTAGGGAGATGTGTGGACCGATGGCTCGGGGGGTCCAGACTCCTGTATACAGAAAACCATACCCAGAATGGGTAGATAAGGTACATGAATACCCAAGGGGGTTCAGGATACCAGATTTTACCCTTTTCTATTGGAGTGAAAACCAATCAACAATAGAGCATATTGCTAGGTTTGCTGCTCAATGCGGTGAATTTACTAATCATGACTATATGAAACTAAGATTATTCCCAAATTCTCTAACTGGGGGAGCATTTGTATGGTACGTCAACCTTACACTTGGCTCCATTCAAAATTGGCAACAAATGGAAGAGGCATTTCATACCCAATTCTTCCAATCGGAGCCAGAGGTTTCCATGGCAGACTTGGCTAGATTGAGTCAAAGGCTTGAAGAAAAGGTTACTCAGTTTATTGCTAGATTTAAAAGGGCTCGAAATAAATGTAGAGTCATCCTGCCAGTGCCAGAATTCGTAAGATTGGCTCAAAATGGCCTAGAGTTCAGGCTTCGAAAGAAGTTTGACTCAACTGAATTCAGAGATTTGATGAAACTAACCTATAAGGTGTCTAGGTACGAAGCATTACTAGAGGAGGAACAAAATCGAAATAATGCATCGTACAAGACATATTATAGAGATCCTAATTATGAGATCGATGTAGCAGAGATTGTGGGCAAAGAACTTGTGATCTGTGAGGCATTAATTCATAAGGATACAACAATTGACCAGCAGTTTAAAAAGAAAGACTTTCACAAAAAGTATTCTTTCAATTTAACAAAGGTATATGACATTTTTGATCATTTGCTTGCGGCCAACTTCCTTAAGTTACCTAAAGGAGTAAAACTGTCATCTCCAGATGAACTTAAGGGAAAAGTATATTGTAAATGGCATAACTCTTGGTCTCACTCGACTAAAAACTGCATTGTTTTTCGAGACAGGATCCAAGAACAAATTCGGAAAGGAAGTTTGAAGTTCTCAGCCAAAACAGAAAAGGCCATGGGGATCGACAGTAATCCATTTCCAGAGGTTAGAGAGGCGGCAGCCAATGTCATTACGTCAAGCTTCCAGAACTTGTCCTTGACAGAATTGGAAGAAGTCAATGTGCAGATGCATGTTGCCAACCAAACAGTCATCAAGAAGGACACCAGAAACCCACCAGCTATTGGACAAGGTTTCTCACATCAGAGGGAACACTCTGATGAAGAATCACTAGATGATGATTCCTTAGTTATAAGTGGTTGAAAGGGCTTCCAGTTGATGGTAAGCAATATTACAGGGATGTACAGAGACATCCTAAATCAACCAATGCTTACAACAAAAGGCTGTATCCGGCTAGTGATAGGCAGCGACCACTAGTGATTGAGACTGCAATGGATAGAATGCATGCTAAAGGCAAGAGGCCCTTATATGAATCCAGGCCACCTAACTATTACATAATAGAGAGCAGTCATTCTAAAAGAAGACTGGAAAAAGGCTCAGTTCATGGGATCAAAGCCAGAGATTGGCCCCCTAGACCAGCCCCATGCAGGACAGAAAGTGGCTACCTTCATCGAAGGTCTGAATCAGGCTCAAAACATGAGGTCAGAGCCAAGCACTTACCTTCACAGCCAGCTTCGAAGATGGCTTCAAAGGTAGAAAAAAGCAGTTCAACATCTGAGTCAGTAAGTTCGTGGGTACTTGGAGTTCCAGACTGGTTTGTAATGCAAAACAAACCTAGGGAAGTGCCTGCCCAGAGAGATGTTGGAAACCAAGGCAGGATGGTCAAGCCTCCTTTGGTGGCTTCGAACAATTGGGTATTGCTTAAACACCCAAAGACAAAGGAACCAGATATGGTCCCAGTCATTTCGAGATCACAAAGGAAAAAGATTCAAAGCAGTACACTCAAGACCGTAAAGATATGAAAGAAAATGGAGAGAGCTCTTCATTGGTCCGCATGAAGGAAAGAAGACTCCAAAGTCGACCATACTCCAAAGCCAACTCTACAAAGAAAAGTGGGTTGCAAAGAGAGAACAATGGCCAAGGTTCATTCTCAACTAAAAGCCGAGAGAAGTCTAGCTTAGCAAGATTGGAGAAAGCTCTGATGGAGAGTGATAGCGAGACAGAAGAAGAAATTGGCATAAGCCAAAAGAAAGAAATGGTGGAGGAAGAAATGTTCGAAGCCTTCATAGCTGAGCAAACATTTTTGGTTGAAAAACCAGTCGAGAAAGATCCTTCGAAGGAATCAATTAACAACGAAGTGCCAGAGTGCAGCATGGATGATGCTGCTGAAGTAACTGAACAAGGTGGCCAAGGGAGGAAGCAAGTACAGCCAGCCATCCAATTTGGCTCATTTCCTCCAGTATCAGTCAATATGGTACACATACTGCCTCATAAGTTCCAGGCTGGAGATGAGGACCAAGATGTCCAAGATATGGATCCTATTCCTGTCTCTAGTGAAGACTCACAACTGAGTATAGTACAAGATGATTCTGGAATGGCTACCCCAATGGAAACTGAATATGAGAATGAAGAAGAGGTGAGCATTAACCTCTCGTATCCTTTTGAGTATCCCTCGAATTCTATGACACAACATGTCAAGCCTTTGTACATCAAGGCTTTCTTCGATGGGATACAACTGAACCGAGTCCTGATAGACAATGGGGCAGTAGTGAATTTACTACCGAAATCTTCTTTGAAGAAACTAGGAAAAAAGAATCCTAGGTTAATCCCAACCAGCACAACCATCGCTGGCTTTGCTGGAGACAAACAAATGGCTCAGGAAATTCTACCCATCAACCTGAGTGTGGGAACCAGGGACTGCATGATAGCATTCTTCGTAATCGACAGTAATGCTAAATACAATGCTCTACTTGGGAGAGATTGGATTCACACTAACAAATGTGTGCCTTCCTCTTTGTATCAGAAAAATTATGATGGCCTTAGGCAATGGAGAGGCAGAGGAAATTGATGCAGATCCTCAACCCTTCATAGCCTGTGCAAACTTTGCAGAAGCCAAGTTGTATATTGAGGGAGTGACACCACTCAGTATACTGAGGAAAGCTGATGGCTCAGCCGAAGTGACGGCAAATGAGGAAGTGACACACCTTAAGCACTTAGTCCAAGAAAGTGCTGATGAAAAGATTGTCATTAAGGATGACAATGATGCCTGGTTGTAGGCAAAGAGATGAAGAACAAGAAGCCAAGTCTTTGGCTCTAATTAAGTTTTCAACATTGGATGTAAAATCAATAGTCCAGCAAGTACAGGAGCAAAAGAGAAAAGCCATGATAATTGGCTGCAAACAGGAGCAGCAACAGGTTAGAATTTTGACCCTTGGTAAATACTATGCATTGGACATTGAAACAAAAGTCCAAGAGATACAGGAAGATAATGCCTTATGGACAGATTTTGTCTATGAGGAGGAGGGCGAAGATGTTGAACTAAAGAGCCTGGGAGCAAAACAAAGCGAGAAGGTTGCTTCGAAGGTAGAAGAAACCAAGGAAAAAGCTTCAATAAGCTCTCAGACACAAGACCCCTTAGAGGAAGTAAATTTAGGGGAAGGTTCTATGCAACAGCCCACCTATATAAGTGCTTGTTTGAATGATCTGGACAAGGACCAGTTATTGGTTGTTCTAAAGAAATATAAAGATTGCTTTGCATGGTCTTATAATGAACTACCAGGATTGTATAGGTCATTAGTGAAACATAGGCTCCCTATGAAGCCTAATTTCAAGCCATACAAGCAAAAACCAAGAAGGATGAGTCCAGAAGTAATTCAGAAAGTTAAGGAAGAGATTCTTAGACTACTCAAGGCAGGCTTTATTAGGACAGCCAGGTATGTTGAATGGCTATCTAATATTGTGCCTGCAGTCAAGAAAAATGGTAAAATTAGAGTATGCATTGATTTTAGAAACTTAAATCTAGCAACTCCAAAAGATGAGTACCCTATGCCTATAGTGGATCTATTGGTAGACAGTTCAGCAGGGCATCAAGTTTTATCAATGATGGATGGCCACTCTGGTTATAACCAAATATGCATTGCAGAGGAGGATGTCCACAAGACAGCATTCAGATGTCCTGGAAATATTGGCACCTTCGAATGGGTTAAAATGCCATTTGGCCTGAAGGATGCTAGGGCTACATATCAGAGGGCTATAAACACTATCTTTCATAACCTCATTGGAGGGTATTTAGAGTGTTATATTGATGACATTGTAGTAAAATCCCAGTCCATGGAGGAGCATCTGTTTCATTTAGAAGCAGCTTTTGAAATAATGAAGAAGTTCAAGTTGAAACTCAATCCTCTTAAGTGTGCTTTTGGTGTATCATCTGGAAACTTCTTGGGTTATGTACTGCACAAGAAAGGAATACAGATTGATCAGAATAAAGCCAAAGCCATCATTGAAGCTAGGCCTCCATCAAGTAAGAAAGAATTACAAAGGTTCCTTAGATAGGTTAACTTTCTTTGAAGGTTCATTTCTAACACTGCAGGGAAAACCAAAGTATTTTCTTCCTTGTTAAGGCTGAAAGATGAAGAGGAATTATGTGGACAGTAGAGCATCAAATTGCTTTTGAAGGTATCAAAGCCTACTTGGCCAACCCTCCAGTGCTGATGCCACCAAAGGGGAATAAGCCCTTGAAATTGTACATAACTGCAACAGAAGATTCATTGGGAGCTTTCTTGGCTCAAGATAATGAAGAAGGCAAGGAGCAAGCTGTTTATTACCTTAGTAGGTTTTTAAATTCTTGTGAATGTAAATATTCAGCTATTGAAAAGCTGTGTCTTGCTTTGTATTTTGCTGCAATGAAATTAAGATACTATCTTTTACCTACAACTGTCTTGGTAATTGCAACCACAGATTTGGTTAAGTACATGTTATCTAGACCTATGTTGAGGGGGAGAATTGGCAAGTGGATACTAGCCTTATCAGAATTTCATCTAGAATATGTCCCTCAAAGGACAGTAAAAGGGCAAGTTTTAGCCAATTTTCTGGTGAACCACCCATCTCAAACAGAGAGCCAAGAGATAATGGAACTTGGTATGGCTAGTATTGAGCCATGGCAGATGTGGTTCGATGGGTCGAAAGCCAATGGCTTAATTGGAATTTGTATTGTGATTAAATCACCACAAGGGGTAGAAACCACACATGGTTTCAGAGTGGATGAAGCTACTTGTTCCAATAACCAGGCTGAATATGAAGCCTTAATAGTGGGACTAGAAATTCTTATTGGATTACAAGTTCATGCAGTTGACATTTTCGGAGATTCTCAATTGGTGGTTTACCAAGTGAAAGGGATTTTCAAGTGTCAAAGCATAAGCATTTTACCATACTATGTTGTTGCATTATATCTACTTTCTCAATTTCAAATAGCAAAATGTAACTCATGTTCCAAGATTCTTGAATAATAGAGCTAATGATGTGGCTCAGAAAGCTTCGAACTTCAAGAGAAGGGATAATGCCCAAAGGGACATAAGCCAAACAACATATCAGAAATTGATACCACCTTTGAATAAAAGGAATGTGGTCTTGGAAGTCAATCATAATGACTTACAAGAACAAGATTGGAGGCATCCAATAATGCAGTACTTGGCTGGTCTATCTTCGAAGGCCAGTAGGAAAATTAAATTGCAGTCTATGCAATATATGATATATGGCAATGCTCTCTACAAAAGGGGGAGAGATGACTTATTGCTGGAATGTTTAGGCCCAAAAGAAGCATTAACAGCTATGGCTGAGGTTCATAAAGGCATCTGTGGTGCTCATCAGCCTGGTGTGAAGATGAGATGGTTGCTTTGAAGGCATTCCTACTATTGGCCAACTATCCTTAAAGACTGCATAGAGTATGCAAAGGGTTGCCAGGCATGTCAAAAGCATGGCACAATAAGGCATGTGCCCATAACTGACCTACATACAGTAGTGAAGCCTTGACCATTCAAAGGATGGGCCATGGATATGATGGGAAAAATACACCCACCTTCTTCGAAGCATCATTGTTTCATTCTAGTGGCCACTGATTACTTTACTAAATGGGTCGAAGCCAAGCCATACAAGGTTGTAGACCAGACAGAGGTCATTGGGTTCATTAAAGAGTTGATCCATAGATTTGGCATCCCACAAACCATAACTGTGGATAATGGGACTGTGTTCGATGGGAAAATGGTGAAGTCTTTTGTGACAGAGTTTGAAATTAGCCTTGTTAATTCCACACCCTATTATGCACAAGCCAATGGTCAAGCTGAATCATTCAATAAGTCCTTGAAAAACGGAATACAAAAGGTTGTGGAAGATAATCTTAGGGATTGGCATAACCTATTGTTGGATGTTTTGTGGGCTTACAGAACTTCCCCAAGGTCAAGCACAGGAGTCACTCCTTATGCCTTAGTATATGGGCATGATGCAGTGTTACCTGTGGAGATTAATGTTAAATCTTTGAGGGTAAGATGCCAAGATCAGTGAGATCCTGAGCAGTACCATCAAAGTATGTGTTTGGAGTTAGAAAGCATAGATGAAGCCAGAATTTTGGCATTAAATAGCATTCTTTTCCAAAAGAGGAAAGCAGCCAAGAATTATAATAAGAAAGTCAAACACATTGGCTTTGATGAATGTGATTTGGTATGGAAAACAATACTCCCAATAGGAATTAAAAGCCATAAGTTTGGCAAATGGTCACCTAACTGGGAAGGACCATATCAAATTCATAGAGTTCTACCTTTTGGAGCATACCATTTGAGAAATTTGAATGGGTATATACATCCCAAAAAGATTAATGGCAGATATTTGAAGCCTTATTTTCCAACCATTTGGGAAACACAAGGAATAAAATAAACATTAAATACAAGAACATAAGATTACTCAGAGGACAGATAAAAATTTGTTCTTTCATAAAGAATTAAGTACATTTTGCCATAAATTGGCCCAAAAATTATTACAGTGTCTTAGTTGTTCTTTTACAATGGATTTCCTATTGCTAAGTGATGAAACTAGTTGAATAGCTATAGTCATCTCTTCCTTCCGATCAGCTAGTCCTTGGTTGGTGATTTGCAATTTGGTGTCAGTTCGGACTAAGGCTTGATTCACTGCAGACAGCTCCTCTTCAAGCTGAGCTTTCCTTTCCAGTAGTTGGACTCGAAAGTGGGAGGCAGAGGAGTGTTGTTCTTTCAGATTTGACACTTCGGTGTGCACTTGGGAAACAAAACTCTGATCTCTAACCAATTTCTCATCCGCAGCCTTAGCAGCATGACAAATGCTGAGGTAGAAGTCGATAGTAGCTGCTGCTTAAGATCGATGACTTGAAATATTCATGCCAGACTGCTCAGCAATTTTGCAGCATTGAAGGAACCCATTTCTGATTATAGGCCTTTGCAAAGCCTCGAAGGGAATCCTCAAAAAAGAAATCAACAGTTCCAGGCATGTGTCTAGGTCTATCCAAGGTGCAGAAGGCTTGCTGCTGGAAGAAAAAGAGCTCTCAAAAATTTCCAGCAAGGAGTCAGCCAAAACTAATGGCTCAGCTTCAACATTCAATGTTGGAGAGGTAGAGGGTACATCGAAGAGACTAGCTAGTCTTCCTTTGAAGATATCAACCTCATCCATAGACATGAGTGGCGCAGAGTGTGTTATGGTAGAAGGCACAGAAGACTGCATAGGGATAGGAGAAATAGATGGAGCACCTTTGGCAATCTCTATGGTCTTAGCCACCAATGAATTAAGCGAGGAGGGGCTAGAAGTAGGCAAAGGTGATGAATTACGAGTTGGAGAACTACCAGCACCCTCAATTGGGAAATTAGCTGCCTTCGAAGAAGAGGTAGCAGTTGGAATTTCTTTGGAAGGAGAATGAGGAGCAAGGCTCGAAAGAGAAGTAAATTGAGGGGTAGGCTCAGTGGTTGTTGCTGCAAATGGAAAAATATAAAGTAATGTCAAGTCTCAATATTAAAGATTCGATAAGAAAAGAATAGAGGCATGAAAGAAATTACTTGTTCCAGAAGCACTGGCACTGATGGGAGAGTTGCGAAGGGAGTAATGTTCAGCAGTCTGTTGCCTTCTTGCAGCTTCCATTTGCAATGCGTCAGCAGCAGCAGCTTCATCCCTCAGAAATTCTTGCTGCCGTCTCTTCTCAGCCCTCTCAAAGACAATTATGGCCTTGGAATACTCTTGTTCTACGGCCTTAGCAGCTGCTTCGTGGACGGGATCTTCAACCAAGTCAGTAGCTGAAGTAGCCACTTTCTTTCTTTTTTCTATTGCTTCGGCAATCGTATCGGAATCGGAGTCTTCGACGAAATCAGAAGGAAAGACAGTTATCTTTCTTCTCTTTTTTCTCTGTATTGGTATTGTCGGCTCCTTCTCAATTTCTTTCTCAATTTCTTCAGTCTGAGATCCGGATTCCCTAGAAAAGAGCTCTTCTTCTACTTCTCTAGCAGTCGTCTCCTATTGAACCAAGTCAATCACTTTTTTCCTTCTTTTCAAGGGAGACTCCTGCTCTCGATCTTCTTCTTCTTCTTCTTCTTTTTCTTCTACTTGAACCTCAGATATTTCCTTTTCTTGCTCAAGGAGTCTCCTTTTCTTTTGTTGTTGACCACCTTCACAGAAGAATAATTAAGAATAAGATAACAAGCATTCTAGAGAAGGTCGAAGGAAAGAAAACAAAGGTATATACATTTCTTCGAAGCAGCCCGAGTGGCTTTAGGAGGAGTCGAGGCAGTAGGAATGGACTGGGTTGTAAGAGGCACTGCAATTGAAATAGTGGAAGAAGTAACAGTTTCAGCTCCTTTGGGCTTGGGCACGTCCAATACCATTAGTAGGTTCTGAGGTGAAATGGCCAAGTATACCTCCATGTTAGTCGCCCACAAGTTTTGATATCTCTTCAATACGGTACCTTGAGGAATGAAAGGAGTATACTCAAAATTGGCCAAGTCATCTATAAATTTGAAGGTTGCCTCTTCTAGCCTCGACCTCCGAACCTTCAAATCTCTCCTAGTAAGGCTCAGATTGGTGTTGCTGCAGAGAGGTATTGGGACCCCTTGTGTGAAGCCAAATTGTCTAGCAAATTGAGCAGGACAATAAGGCTCAGCTATGCATTTATAAGCTCTGGGATTTGTGGTTCCGATAAATAGCTCTTAAGGAATCAGAAGGGAAGCCCATATATCCTTGTGAGCAGGCGAGGCACAGAGCCTGTCACTTAGGAAATTACTCAACCAAGTTGGAACAATGCTGGGTTCAAAGGGACGGAAACGGTGAGTAGGAAGGGCAGCTGGTAGTTGATGGAAGAAAGAGAAATAAAAGGCAAAAGTAAAGGGATAAAGTGAAGCATTGGCCAGTCTTATGCCATGGGTAAGAGAGTGTAGCCCAGAAAATTTAAGGCATTTGGATTGTAATTCAGTAAAATAGGCGAAAAGCCAAAACTGAAGGATCCAGAATGGCCCCCCTTGATTAGCATCTAAGGGTTTCTCACAAAAGAGGGAACAAACTCTATATACATGGCCTAGAACATATGGGGCTAAGACTATCCTTTTCTGCAAAATAAAGGCTTTGGCAAGAGGGGCAAATTCAGGCATGATTCTTTGAGAGGAGGTGCAGAAGAGGAATTTGCAAAGCCAATATAATAAGAAGGAAAAGAATTCCCTATCAGTTACCGGGCCCTCTCTTTTATTCTTAGCTTTAACAAAATCACTGTAAAATGAGTTAAGAAAGGGGAGGGAGAAAGGGACTACTAAGTCAGGGAAATCTGGTGTAATGGGGGTACCAATAGGGGATACTCCTAGTAGATGGCAAATGTCAAGAACAGTAGGGGCCATCATCCCACATCTAAATTGAAAGAAATTAAAGATAAGGTTCCAAAAACATAAGGCAGTAGGAACTAGGAACTAGGAAAGGGTCCTCTGAGATAGTTACCCTAGATAGTCGGAGAGCATCGAGAAGGCAGAGCTCTTGAAGGTCCAATGTCCTAGCAGGGATGACCCGGTCATACCATTCTTGCCACTCCGGTCTTACCGTGGGCCAACATCGGTGAGGGCGATTGATTCTTCAGTTCCTCTAGTCGAGACCACCTTCATAAAGGAGACATTGGTTCTCCAGACGAGGATATAGGGCTGGGAGCTCAGTAAGGATCTCCTTGAATATGGGCCCGAGCACGTAGTCTTGCTACACATGGCGACGAGGAACAAAGATACGCCCATCGATAGCGCTTTTCTCCCCAGCCTTGTACTTCTCACATTCTGCATCAATGAGCCTTTTCAAAGCCACAGATGAGCTCACACGCTCTATGACTGGCACTTTTGATGAAGAAGAAGCCATTGATAGTACGCTTTTTCAGAAAGTGAAAAAAGGAGTAGAGAGAAGTTGGAAGACTGATGAGGGTTTGTACGTTGAGAGCGTAAGTGATTCCAGAACGCGAAACAAAAGGGTTTTAAAAGCCTTTGTGTCCGAAAAATATATCCCATAAGTCGTTAAGTGCTAAAAGTACGAATACGAGGAGTCTCTTCCAATATTGATAGTTTTTTGAGGGAAGAGCACATCCCAGATGCTGAGACCAGCTTTGAAGTAAGGTATTTGGCTTCAAAACCAGATTTTGGCGCCAAAAGTCAAATAACATCGACTTCGAAACAGAGAAGCCGACTTCGAAGCACATTCCATACTTAAGGATGCAAGAATGCTCAAGTATTTGTTTATTTAAGAAAGTGAAGTCCTTCAAAACAAAACTTAAGGCCTCTTAAGGATGTGAATTGTTGTTTGAAACATCAAAACCAATAGTTGGTTGGTGTATATACGGGAAGATTTTATCTTTTGAACTAAAACAGCATGAACTGTTGTTCGAAGCAAAAGATGGTCAATTTTAAAACTAAATTGATCATATTAACCATGATCAGATGTTGGTTATGGCTGAAACAAGCTTTAAGTATAAGATTGCTAGATTCGAAGCATTGTTTCTAGATGAAAATCAGTAAAAAATGTCAACCGTATTCCATAAATTGGAAAGGTTCATGTTAATTCTTAGTGTTTCATTTTTGAAACAACTGAGTCCATATTCGATGAATAAGATTGTTCAGTTCGAAGCTCTGAATTGGCTTTTAAAGACAAAAGGAAACATGGTCAAACAATGCCAAATACAGAAGAATTTTGTTTATATTCAAGCCAAGGCAATTACATCGAATAACCCTATCTGGGTATAAACTCAAACTCATAAAAATAAGGAATGGAATAAATAACAAGATCATGAAATTTAGTCCAACAACGATCAATGAATTTTTATTCTTTCTTTATTATATCTTCTATTTCTTCTAACATTGGCTGCATGAGTTGATGTGCTCTCACTTCGTAGTAGAACTCTTCAGCCTTTACTTTGAAAGCTTCCTCTCTCAATCTTTGTTCCAATTCGTCTATGACCAAATCATCCCAATACGCAGAATCTTTATTCTTGAAATCATCGAATTCTTCGATGAAGTTCTCTGCTTCGTACTGGGCATGAATTCGAAGAGACAAAAGTTGGTCTAAAGATTGTGTAGTAGCCATAGAATTTCGATGCCAGCAGAGGAGCAATGGAATTTGATCCAGGAACATATGAAGTTCTGCTTAGGCAAGGGGATTAAGGACATGGCCCCTAGTCAAAATATCACAAGCCCATCGAAGGTTCTTGAGAGGGACTTCATCCTCAAGAACATTGAAGGGCAAGTGAGAGAAAGTTGCAAGTAGAAGTTGAGCTTGTTTCCGCTCAGCTAGAGTAGGGGATGGTGGAGGTTTGTAAGGTGGAAAGACTTTATCCATGGAAAGGGCAAGCCTCAGTCTTTCTGTCCAGTAAAGAGTTGGCGGAGGAGAAGGTGTAGATGCTTCTATTTCAGAAGATGGAGAAGAAGGTGTAGATGCTTCTATTATGAAAGATGGCACGGAAGCAGAAGGAACAAAGGCATTAATATAATCAAGCTAGTCAGAAGAACAAATCTTCGCCTTCTGGGCTAAGAATGATGGGTTGTACCCTTGTGCATCTTCCAGGCGCCGGGCAGCGTGCACTATCTTTATAGGCATGGAAGATGTATACCATGCCACAAGCAGATTCTCCTCCAAACTACGTCGATGGTCAATGGGCACGTAGGGGTAGACCACTGAACTTCGAGCGTAAGAAGGAAACTCTAAAGGGTCAATGAACTCAACAAAATGATGGTTGATTCGTTCCCTCAAATCACAGATCTCAGGGGTTGACCAGCTTGTCCAGTCAGAAACCCCAGAAGATGAAGAAGTTGCAGCTTTATCCTATGGAGAGGTTTGTGAAGAAGAGTTTCCCAAGTCCATATTTGCAACTTTCTGAATCAAAGATTTGGGAGTAGTTTGTTTCAAGCACAAGAGTGAGTCAGAGGAAGAACTTCTTGTATCTATATTCGCAAGTTTCTAAATCGAAAGATTAAGGGCAATGTGTTCGTAATCCAAAGGTCGATAATCTACAAAGGCATCCATGACCTGAATATGGAAGGGTGGATAAAGGTGGCTAATTAATGCATGAAAATTCTTTTGAGGAGGAACAGCATCATCATATGACTCTTCGTGTGCTCGATCAATGGAGGAGAAAGTTGATTCAGCCATAGAAGAAGTATCAGTCTGTGTGAGCGCTAAGGTATTGGGGTGTTCAAAAGATTAAAAGTGAATTAATGCAAATGATCATCAATAAATGACGGTTGCGTTTCCAGAATATAGACCCCATGCACGTTCTAAAAAAAAAGCGGGAAAAAGAGCTTTGATCCACTAATATCACTAAGTATTGGGTATATTAGTGCGGGGGATAATGTTGGCTACATATTTTGTAAAAGCCAATCACAGTTCGACACGTGGCGAAGTAAGGGCAATACAGGAAGAATGTTTAATCTTCGATCATGACCGTACACATAGCGGTTAATATTGGTTCTTGCGTGGTCTGAGTAGCAGTGGATCAGCGAAGAGATACAAGGTGACGTGGCTTCAACGTTTACTCACATTCAAATTCAAATATAGGAGGGAAGCCCAACTGCAAGTAATGGCGTAGTAGAACTACTTCTAAGGCAGCATGATCAAGCAATCATGGAGGAGCAGTTCGACGGTTTGAAGTGCAGTTCGATGGTCATCCTTGAAGAGTATAAATAGCAGGGAAGCCCCAGAAAAACACCCCAGACTCAGATCCAACAAACCAATCATTTACTTCATATTTTCTTTTCCAGTTTTACATTTCCAGTCTTTACATTTCCTGCACTTTAAATACCTGTTCTTTACATTCCTGCACTGCACTTCGTTCATAGGAGTAGTTTCAAGTAGATTGTTGCTGTAAACCTCTACGAGGCTGAGTTTGGATCATTGTAAGTTTTCATCTTAATGAAATACTTCAATTGTTCGTCATTTAACTGTTATTTTGCTTAATTTCTCCTAAGTCAAGCCACCAAAAGTCCTCTTCATTGAGGCTGAAAGAACTAAAACACAATCGTCTGATAATTGGTTGGCAATTATAATTTCTGTAAGGATTGATTGATCCTTGCTGGCACACTTGCATTTCCAAAAATACCCTTCGAAAGCCAAAAAGCCAACATATACAAATCAATTCTAAACAAATTTTGATATTGTAAATATGAGTTTCTGGCATTTTCCTTCTTTTTGTTTTAAGTGTTCCTCTCTTGTTGCTTTTGCGAAATGATATTAGTTCAAAAAAATAAAATAAAATAAACATGTCTCATCAAGTCCAATGGAAAAAATTCCACCACTTCACAACAAACGATTCAAAAACAACCCTTGATGCCCTTCAATTCCCGATGACTTTGGCGGTGGCAACAGAAACACGTCCAGTGGGCCTAGTGGGATGTCGGGCCCCGGCGGCAAAGGCATCGGAGGCCGCGGAATGTCGGGCCCCGTGGCGACGGCATGGGCGGGCTCGGGAAATTCGGCACAGGGTCGGGCAACACCGGTGGTGATTTGACCCTCTTGTACGGCAGATTCGGATCGAATTCTGAAAAATTCGGAGTACATGGCGGTTCCGGTGGCACCAATGGTATGGAAGGTGAAGAAGGTTGTTACTGTGGCGGCGCCGGAGAAAACACCGGCTGAGTTTTTGCGGGTAAATCCAATAGGTTATGGGCTAGCATTTGACCCGAAAGAGAGATAGTGTTTGCATTGTAGGACTTTAACAGTGATGATGATGATGATGATGCTGATATGTAAAATGGGATTATTATTTTTGATGAGGTTGTTGGATGAGATTGCAAAGAGAGTGGACATTTTTTGTGTAAAACCCAAGTTGTATGTAGGATTATTTTATTGGATAAATTAATAATTAAATTAATTTATATGGGTCATTTATTAATATCAAAGAATTAGTTATGAGATGGCATTATATTTCCTATTACTTAGATGGGTAATTTTGTAACTTTGAGAAATTAGGTTAATAAACCCACCTATTATGGCTTTAAGTCTTGGAAAACAAACAAAACATAGGCTGTGAATTGCTCCATAGGCGGCTAGGGTTTGAGAAGGTAAAAGAAAAAAAGAAAAGAAAAAGAGAAGAGAGGTTCAAGTGAGGCTACAATAGGGATTGGAGATAGCACGTTGGTGATTTTGGGACATCCATTGGTTAAGGTAAAATCTGTCTTTACTGTTAATTATTAAGTTTATGTTGAGGAATTTAACAATCAATGCATTAAGGGGATTTAGAAGATCTATAGGTACCTACTTGGGTTTTGAGAATTGGGTGCAATGTGTAGGTGTAACTTTGGGTGGGTAATAGAAATAATGGAGTTTTGTATCATGGGTAAGGGTGTGTTTGGCTTTAAAGTTGGGTTGAATGGTTTGATCTCTTGGATATTAAAGCAATACATTAATCTAATATAGTGGGGCTTTTGTGGGTGTATGTAACATGTAAAAAATATTAATTTATTTGAGGTTTTATTTATTAGGTTTGTGTGATTGAAGTGGTGGAGTTGGTGTTAGAGTGTTATTTCTAAGCTTTCGAGGTAAGTAACCCTCTATCACTGTTGGTTCATTTTTATTCCTATCGAATCGTTTAAAATTATAAATATTTATTTATAGCCTTCATGTTCTCTTAAAATAAAATATGGGTCAAATATAAAACAACATCGAAAATTATTACGAAAATTATTTGAATATTTTGTGGAACTATTGTGGAAATTGTACTAAATGTTTATTCTGAAAATATTTAATATTTTATTTAAAAGTTGTGTATTGTTTGAATTTTGAATATCACTCTAGTCTGACTATGATTTGAACCCTAGCCAATAGGGGTTATTTATTGGCATAGAAACTAGTTTCTTTTGGGGCTTTACCACCGGCCTATGTGTGCTTCTGGGCCTTGTCACGGGCTAAGTGACCGTAGTCACCAAGACTTGGGTTTTGTGAATTGCATCATTGAACCATTTGAATATCGAACCATCAATTTTGAACAACAAAATTTCATCGAATTACCTCATTATCTTTTCAATTAAAATGTATTGCTACACTGTTTATTTTCAGCTACGAAACCATCTTACAAAATAATTGTTCATTTATTGAATGGTAGCAAAAAATATATTTATTAGTTATCGACTATTTTTTTTTTTTTTTGTATACTTGATCCAACTAACAGTGATGGTTGGTTATTTACTAGACTGTCTAGCTTATCCTTATTTTATTTTTCAGATTCTAAGGAGTAGAACTGCGCGGGGTTTTTACTTGTGGGAGTGCCGAGAGTAAGATTATGATTTAAGTACTTGGATCATTATTATTATTTTTATTAGTGGACTTGGTGGACAATTTCATATGATAAGAATTATCTATTTGTATGATTTTTAGCATTATGATATTTAAGGATTTAATTTGAGCATTTTACATTGTTGGTTATGTATTGGACTCTTAGCCTTGCATGCTCACTTAAATGAGTGTGCGGCGTTGTCACGGAGCTTGGGGCGTGACAATTTTATAGTATCAGAGCCAGGCTGTAATTTTAAAAGTTGGCATAGAATAGTGGTGAGATTGGGTAGATGTAGGATTAGGAACGCTTATAATTTGGAAAAATGTTAATTTTATTTACGTGTTATAGGGACTTGAGAATAGAATAAGATGAGGTTTTATTATTGATGCATATAGGTTGCAATGGAACATGAGAAGACATTGGCAAATATGGCTAGGAATACACGCCAGGGTCAAACGAATCGACGGACTGGTAATAACAATCAACGAGGGAATGTGACTAATATTGGTAGTGGTTCTCAAGCAGTCGGAGGAAATCAGGGGCAAGAGTTGAAGGAACAATTATAAGAGTTACTAGATAAGAGCTTTATTAGGCCTAGTGTTTCTCCTTGGGGTGTGCCCATTTTATTTGTGAAAAAGAAGGATGGTAGTTTTCGCCTTTGCATTGATTATCGAGAGTTAAACAAGGTGACAATTCAAAATAAATATCCTTTGCCTAGGATAAATGACCTATTTGATCAATGGCAAGGAGCACAAGTCTTTTCTAAGATTGACCTTCGTTCTAGATATCATCAGTTGAAGGTTAAAGCGGAAGATATACCTAAGACAGCCTTCCGAACTAGGTATCGGCATTATGAATTTTTAGTGATGTCGTTTGGGTTGACCAATACGCATGCAGCTTTTATGGATTTAATGAACAAAGTATTTAAACCATTCTTGGATCAGTTTGTGGTAGTTTTTATTGATGACATTCTTGTGTACTCAAAGAGTAAAGAGCAGCACGAAGAACATCTAAAAATAGTGTTGCAGTTATTAAGGGAGAATAAATTATTTGCTAAATTAAAGAAGTGTGAATTTTGGCTGGAGAGTGTATCATTTTTGAGTCATATGATATCTGAAGACAGGGTGTCTGTTGACCCCAAGAAAGTGAGGTGGTGGTAGAGTGGAATAGGCCTACTAGTGTCATTGAAATTCGTAGTTTCTTGGATTTTGCAAGATATTATAGAAGGTTTGTTAAGAGATTTTCCTGAATTTCTATGCCTTTGACTTGTTTAACACAAAAAGGGGTTAAATTTAAATGGTCTGATGATTGTGAGAAGAGTTTCTAGGATCTAAAGAGTCGATTAGTGTGTGCTCTAATACTTATAGTTCCGTTCGGAGATGAAGGTTTTACCATCTATAGTGATGCATCGAAGATGGGCTTGGGTTGTGTCCTGATACAGAACGATAAGGTAGTGGCATATGCGCCTAGGCAATTGAAGCCATATGAGTAGATTATCCTACGCATGATTTGGAGTTGGCTACAGTGGTGTTTGCATTGAAAATCTAGAGGCACTAACTGTATGGAGTGAAATGTGAGATATTCACTGATCATAAAAGTCTGAAGTATATTTTCACTCAAAAAAAATTGAATATGAGGCAAAGGCGATGGTTGAAGCTATTAAAGGACTATGATTTGACTATCAATTATCATCCAGGAAAAGCCAATGCAGTGGCTGATGCCTTGAGTAGAAAGACCCCGAGTAATTTGGCTACCTTGATCACTGGCCAAAAGAATATCTTGGAGGACTTGCAAAGGTTGAATATCGAGATTAGATGGCATAACCATGGAGTGCAGTTGGCAAACCTTAGAGTTCAACCCACATTGATTGATAGAATTAAAGATGCTCAGGGAAAAGATCCTCAATTGCAAAAACTTAAGGCTGAAATGGAAATAAGGCTACAGATGGAATTTTGTATGCATAAAGATGGAACCGTGAGATTTGGAGAGAGGTTGTGTGTGCCCAATGATTTAGAGCTCAAGAGAGAAATCTTGAGAAAAACTCATAGTTCAGGGTATACTGTACATCCAGGGAGCACTAAAATGTATACAGACTTGAAGAGGAACTTTTGATGGAATAATATGAAGAGGGAAATTGCTCAGTATGTTGCTCAATGTTTGGTATGTCAACAGGTGAAAGTTGAACATCAGAGACCTGCAGATAAGTTACAACCTCTTCCTATTCCCGAGTGGAAGTGGGAACATATTACCATGGATTTTGTGACTAGGTTGCCTAGGACCCAAGGTGGTAACAATGCTATTTGGGTTATTGTTGATCGATTGACCAAATCCGCTCACTTTCTAGCTTTTATGGTAGAGTTCTCCTCAGAGAGGTTTGCAAAATTGTATATCAAGGAGATTGTGAAGTTGCATGGTATTTCGGTGACCATAGTATCTAATAAAGATAGCAGATTTGTATCTATGTTTTAGAAGAGTTTGCATACAACTTTGGATACTAGTTTGAATTTTAGCACGACCTTTCATCCTCAAAGTGATGGACAGTTAGAGAGAACTATTCAGACTCTTGAAGACATGTTGAGGGCCTGTATTAATGATCTTGAAGGTTCTTGGGATGAGCATTTGGCCTTAGTGGAATTCTCTTATAATAATAGTTATTATGGGAGCATTCAGATGGCACCATATGAGGCTTTATATGGATGAAAGTGTAGATCACCTATTGGTTGGGATGATGTGGGCGAAAGGAAGTTGTTAGGGCCTGAGATTGTGCAACAAACAGTGGACAAGATCAATCTTATTAGAGAGCGACTTCGCACTACACCGAGTAGACATAAAAGTTACGCAAATAACAGGAGACGCGATTTGGTGTTTGGGGTTAGAGACCATATGTTCCTTAAGGTGTCTCCTATGAAAAGAGTAATGAGGTTGGGTGTTCGTGGTAAATTGAGTCCTAGATTTATTGGACCAATTGAGGGTTTAGAACGAATTGGAGAGGTAGCTTACAGACTTGCCCTACCACCTTCACTAGTTGGAGTTCATAATGTCTTCCATGTTTCGATGTTGAAGAAGTATATACCGAATCCCAATCATGTGATTGATTATGCACCGTTGCAGTTTAAGGAGGATTTGACCTATGAAGAACACCCTGTAAGAATTGTTGATAAGAATGAACAGGTTTTGAGGCGTCGAATCATCCACTACGTTAAGATTGAATGGAGCAATCACTCGAAGAGAGAAGCTACTTGGGAACTTGAGGATGAAATGAGACAAAAGTATCCACAACTTTTTGAGACTACAGGTATGTTAAATTTCGAGGACGAAATTTCTTTTAAGAGGGGAAGAATGTAAAACCCAAGTTGTATGTAGGATTATTTTATTGGATAAATTAGTAATTAAATTAATTTATATGGGTCATTTATTAATATCAAAGAATTAGTTATGAGATGGCATTATATTTCCTATTACTTAGATGGGTAATTTTGTAACTTTGAGAAATTAAGTTAATAAGCCCACCTATTATGGCTTTAAGTCTTGGAAAACAAACAAAACAGAGGCTGTGAATTGCTCCATAGGCGGCTAGGGTTTGAGAAGGTAAAAGAAAAAAAGAAAAGAAAAAGAGAAGAGAGGTTCAAGTGAGGCTACAATAGGGATTGGAGGCAGTACGTTGGTGATTTTGGGACATCCATTGGTTAAGGTAAAATCTGTCTTTACTGTTAATTGTTAAGTTTATGTTGAGGAATTTAACAATCAATGCATTAAGGGGATTTAGAAGATCTATAGGTACCTACTTGGGTTATGGGAATTGGGTGCAATGTGTAGGTGTAACTTTGGGTGGGTAATAGAAATAATGGAGTTTTGTATCATGGGTAAGGGTGTGTTTGGCTTTAAAGTTGGGTTGAATGGTTTGATCTCTTGGATATTAAAGCAATACATTAATTTAATATAGTGGGGCTTTTGTGGGTGTATGTAACATGTAAAAAATATTAATTTATTTGAGGTTTTATTTATTAGGTTTGTGTGATTGAAGTGGTGGAGTTGGTGTTAGAGTGTTATTTCTAAGCTTTCGAGGTAAGTAACCCTCTATCACTGTTGGTTCATTTTTATTCCTATCGAATCGTTTAAAATTATAAATATTTATTTATAGCCTTCATGTTCTCTTAAAATAAAATATGAGTCAAGTATAAAACAGCATCAAAAATTATTACGAAAATTATTTGAATATTTTGTGAAACTATTATGAAAATTGTACTAAATGTTTATTCTGAAAATATCGAATATTTTATTTAAAAGTTGTGTATTGTTTGAATTTTGAATATCACTTTAGTCTGACTATGATTTGGACCCTAGCCAATAGGGATTATTTATTGGCACAGAAACTAGTTTCTTTTGGGGCTTTACCACCGGCCTATGTGTGGTTCTGGGCCTTGTCACGGGCTAAGTGACCGTAGTCACTAAGACTTGGGTTTTGTGAATTGCATCATTGAACCATTTGAATATCGAACCATCAATTTTGAACAACAAAATTTCATCGAATTACCTCATTATCTTTTCAATTAAAATGTATTGCTACACTGTTTATTTTCAGCTACGAAACCATCTTACAAAATAATTGTTCATTTACTGAATGGTAGCAAAAAATACATTTATTAGTTATCGACTATTTTTTTTTTTTTGTATACTTGATCCAGCTAACAGTGATGGTTAGTTATTTACTAGGCTGTCTAGCTTATCCTTATTTTATTTTTCAGATTCTGAGGAGTAGAACTGCGCGGGGTTTTTACTTGTTGGAGTGCCAAGAGTAGGATTATGATTTAAGTACTTGGATCATTATTATTATTTTTATTAGTGGACTTGGTGGACAATTTCATATGATAAGAATTATCTATTTGTATGATTTTTAGCATTATGATATTTAAGGATTTAATTTGAGCATTTTATATTGTTGGTTATGTATTGGACTCTTAGCTTTGCATGCTCACTTAAATGAGTGTGCGGCGTTGTCACGGAGCTTGTGGCGTGACATTTTGAGAGACTGATCAAATAATTTTTTGAGAGATTGATTAAATTCTTACTTTGTAATGTATGCATTTATAATGATTTATATATGTATTATGTGCATGTGCGGTGGAGCATGAGTACACTGGAGAAAGTTGTTAAATGGATGTGGGTAAGTTTAGAAGACACCTGTGTATCTCCAGCATGCAACAAATGAATAGATTATATAAAAGTAAATTACATTTGTCCTATGTTGGTTTACTTTTTTACTTCAACAGAGCTTGTTTTTTTAATTTTTTTTTTATTTTGGTCATTAATATTTCGAGTTTTTTTAACTTTACTTTTAAAGTTAATTTTGTTAAAAATTAGATAAAAAAATATCACAATAATTGTTACATAATATAAAAAATATATTATTATATTAGAGTTTAAGTTAATATCAGAGGTGTGAGTTATATATAATAAAATATTTTTATATTTAATTTTTAATGTATGAATAAAATATTTTCAATGTATCATTTTCTATTTAATTTTTAAGAGAAATTAGCTTTCGGAGTAAAGTAAAAAAAACTTGAAAAATGAATGGCCAAAATGAGAAAAAATAAACTTTAAGAACCGAAGTGAGAAAATATAAAAGGGGCAAATTGTAATTTACCCATTATATAAACTAGCGGGTGGTACATGATATGCGTGTACAATTTTTTTCAAATAAAATAAAATATTTATTATATATTGTGTCTTTTTCATACTGTCATGTGTTAAGTTTTTGTTATTAACAATTCTGTTTGACAAAATTCCTTTCAATTGTAATTATTCGATTTTTTATTTCAGTGAGGCTATGAGTATTTAGATGCGAATCTAACCCAAATTATGCCTATGTAGAGGAGTTTGTGATCTTAATCCTTTCATATTTGTCACTTCGCTAACCAAGTACGGAGATCGAGCGGTCATTCATGCGCTCGAGCGAAGAAAATAATCATCCAATATTTTCATAGAGTGCTTGAACTTCTAGAAAAAAAGTTTTACTGCTTGAGCAATGAAAGTTGCGCTTGACTAGTCAGCTTATAAGTTTCGTACCGCCTTTAGTCACACCGCTTGAGCGGTGAAATGTGCGCTCGAGCAGTCTTGTGATTTAGTTTACTATAAAGTGCGTTGTTTGCTGTTTCTAGGTTTTTTGCCATCTAGATTTTCAGAGAAGAACAAGATACAAAGTGTTTTATATTGAAGGGTGTTTTATGAGTATTTCTTTGATGATTTAAGAGTGATCAATAGATCCGTGAATTTCATATCAACATTATCAAGGGTTTGTTTGTTTTCGTTTAATCACAAAAGAGAGAGTTGTTCTACGATAGATTCCAAGAATCTTGGGCCTGAAGTTTTGATAGATTTCGGAGTGGCTCATCGTCGTGGATTCGACATTGGCAGTATGGATTCAACGTTGAGCAAGATAATTCCGATGTGAAGATAGTAGCGGAAGAGGCACATAGGGGGTCAATTCAATTCGGGCGTGGATTCGCTAGGTAATTGAGAGTACACTTGTATAATTCTTTTTTTGTTTTCTTAGTGGATTATTTTGTAGTTTTAGCCCGTGATTTTTTTTATCACAATTAGAGGCGCTCCAATTGTGACTGTTTCATGTTAAATCGTTGTGTCGTTTTATCTTTGATTATTTGATTGAGATTATTATTTATTGTTTAAGATTGAAATATAATCACAAATTAATATTTTAGGAATTTTTATATTTTTTCATATCCAAGGATCAACTTCCACCGCTTCTATCTATTTTTTTCTTTTTTTTGAACTCGACCGCTTCTATCTATTTGAAAATGAACACTTAGCAACATAAAAATATCTATCCAGAAATAGACACTTGACACTATACGAAGAGAGTTTTAAGACATCACAAAAAGTATTCACTTTATAATAGTACAAAAATAAAAATAATAGATAGATATAAGATATTTGTGTATTATATAAATAATAAAATAAAATTTTATTTTTGTAATTTGTCAACAAATAAAAATTTAGAATTTAGGCAATAATTATTAACCATTATTATTTTATAAATTAACTTTCAAGTAATTATGAGATTATAGGAGAATTTTTAAGAAATGAGGAAAAATATGTTAGGAATATAAAATTTCACTTGACAAACATAGAAATAAAGGCTTCAAACATTTTCTTTGCATACAAACTAGCATTTGGAAAAATTAAAAATTAAAAATTTTTTAAAGAAAAAGGGGAAAAAAAAAAGAGAATAGACCAGGATAAGTTCGTTAACATCCTCAAAGCAAAACACTGTTACAGGACTGCCTCTTGGATCAAAAACTTTAAATATAATTGATTCAGCAGTTTTTTATACAGTTACATATGGTGCCTGTTAATCATAAGCTAAATGAAAAATCTAAAATTCCCGAGATATTGATTTGTGATTATATGTCAATTTTAAGTACTAAATAACAATTCCAATCAAACAATCAAAAACAAATCAAAATATCGATTTAACATGAAAAAACTATAATTAAATGAATAATAAATTGTTTAATTAACAATGTATTTGTCCATATTTTATAACTTTTTCACGTTAAGATTGATTTTTAAAACAAAATGTTCATATTTGAAAATTAATTTCTATTTATATATTAAATTTTGCATTTAATATTTTAAATAAAATCATGTTGAATAAATGTGATTGTATATAAAGGATTAATATTATAGATTACATGATGATTTATAGACTGTATTATTATTAATACACAAATAAAGTTTTAAAGGTGAACAAATATTTATTTTTGAGTCCCAATTGGAGAATTTTTTTTAACAAAATGGGTGATACTGTCGAAGTGGTTAACTCATTGAGATTTAAAGTGATTTTTCAGTAAGGATTCTGGAAATCTCTTCTAAAATTATATCACTCAATTACCTACCCAAATGGGGTTAATTGTGTGTGTTAATTTTAGAGGTAGTGTGAGTCACTAGTAGGGAAACTTTTATTGATTTTGAAAAAATTATCTACCCAACAAGATAGTTTTTGATAAATCAATCTTTCTAGTTGACTTGTTTAAAGACGTTGATTGTGTCCTATATATTCAACCCAAAGGTGTTTATATAGTGATACGTTCTAAAACATCTAAGAATATTGTTAAAGTTTATTTATTGCATATTCTTGTGAGATTATAATAATTGCCTATGTATAATTGACAGTTGGAGATGTTAAATTGGTTTCTATATATTCAGTTTAAGAGCAATATATTTTAAATATTTGAGAATATTAATTGTGATTATGAGATTATTATTGTCCATATATAATTGGCAATGAAAGACAGATATTTTTATAAAAATCAGATTTACTCCATTGAAGTTTTGATTGTGAATTAGTAAAGTGCTATTTAGTTAGTTTTAAATTTAACTGATTTAGATGACATACTCGAGAATGCGCCTTCTTAACCGTTTATATTAACATCTCAATATAATACGAAAGATTGAAATTATATTTGTAACGCCCCCAAAATAATACAATAAAGATAACTCATATGTATAACAAGCCCGCGGGGAGACCTCGCTACAGCTCGGACTCGATTTGTGTCACGGTTCTTAATCTAAACCAAAGAGTCCAAATCCGGCAAATCGTTTTGAGAAAACAGATTTTTTTTTGAAAGAAGTGCCAAACATGAACTGCTTTGCCAGATACAAAGTCGCCACCTAAATATTTTATTTTTGGAAAATTTAGGAAACCCTGACTCGTTTGCCTAAGGCCACGTGTCCGTCATCACCAAAGTTGCCACGGCTCGGGAACTTGGGTACGATTGGGAAGGTCACTTCGTGAGCACCCCCGCTCGCCCAATCAAAGATCGGCCTCTACTAACCATGATATCTAGTTTTGAAAACATTGTGTGCTCTTATTCCAGTTATTAGCCTAAATTTACTATGTGATGCGCACAACATACAAGTATAGACTGAGTCGCCTGAATCTGAACAAAACATTTCATGTTTGTTTTTGAAAATGGTTTGATGATGCTACTCGCAAGTAGGCTAAGACGTGGATTTGCCACCCTCGGGTGGGCTTAGAAAACATGATTTTGCCATTATCTAGTGGGCTTAAAACACACAGTCAATGATTTGTTCCAATCCAACTAACCCAACCTTCACCCACAGGCATTCAGGCAGTTATATCACATAAGCAGCTAGCCTCGTGGTAAGCATGCTATCATGGCAGTCACTCACACGCATGCAAGGATGCTAAAGCATAAAACTCACCGAGTACTCCAAGCCAAAACAGAAACCAATTAGAAATCCATGCATGATCCTAAATATACAGAAATGCCTAATGCAACACATGCAAAAATGCAACTATAGCAGGCTCAGCTATTCTAAACATGGCATATGGAATGCTACAGCTAACAAGTATTCAACTTGGAATTGAAATACAAATGCAATTAGTATGATGCGCCGAGCCCGGTGCATGCAAAACAGATGAATGAATGCAAACATACTATCATGCTGTATGCTAATTGAAACGTGCCCTAATCTAACCATCATAAGCTGGTAAATAAAATGGAGAAAAACGTGGGGTTGGAAGACATACATCACACTCACGCACACTTATTACAACATTGCCCTCGCGCAGAGGGTCCGAATAAATAGTACAGTCCCAAATAAATAATACAGTCCCAATAAATAATACAATCCAAATATGTACAAAATCCTAATTAATTAACAAATTTAACTAGGAAAGCATTAAATTGGCATGCAAGCCAGAGACTGTCTCGACTCTTCTCCGGATGATGAATGATGCATGCTCGGGTTGCCTTTGCGCGGAAATCCATGGCGATGCCCCAATTAGCCTCTGTTTGCAATTATTCTTGGAATGCGTGCCAAGCTTCGGAAGGCTACTAATTCTTGATTTGCTGCAACAGAGAGCAACAGAAGGGCATGGCAAAGAATTTTCACACATGTATGCATGCCTCGATCCTTGTGCCACCAATCACGCATCTTGATGCATGATGGCCGAGGAGTCGAATTGCACAACTCAATATGGAATGAATGCACATGAAAATACAACTAAGATGTAACTCCATCATGGACAATCCAGAGTGTCGGTGACTGGGGAATTGAGACACGTTCCGTCACTCGGAGTACGAAACGTACCTCGTTTCCCGTGCTCGGGCTAACTCCTATCCCAAACACAATGCAATATGCATGACATGCATGGATGCAACTAAGATACAACCTAACATGCACAATGCTATGAAATGGCATACACGATGCACGAGGTAACATGGCATACACAATGCGCTAATATACAACCTAGCATACACAATGCTGTGAAATGAAATAGCATACACAATGCATAATGGGCTTACACCAACACAAGTGGACCTCGGCCACACTCACATAGGAGGCCATTAGATGAAAATGAGACACTCGAGATGCGTGCACACGTGCACGCAAATCGAGGACCGACCCTAAGGCACCAAATGCCACTCTAACAAAGCATGGCAAGGCATGGAATATGGCATACTAGAATGCAAATTTCAGCGCTAAAATATGATGCAAAACAGCCCCGAAACATGGAAACATGGCACCCGATGCATGAAATGAGACTCGAAACTCGAAACTAGGCACATGGAATGACTTATAGCTATACAAAGCATGCATTATTTGAACATGAAGTATGAAGAAAGAATCAAGAAAATCCCAAAAAAAGCATATTTCTAGTTTTAAGCAAGGCCAAAAGGTGAACACAAGTAGGGCTAAGCTAACATGCAAAAATGGCCTCGAAAGAGAGATAAAGAAGCAAGTAACCGCTGCTGGCCCTAAATGGAAAAGATCCCTTCAAAAAAGTTGAATAGGGACTCAAAATGAAGCACTTTACAGTTTACATCAAGCCACGAAAATAAACACAAGCAGGCCTAAAACATTATGCAAGAAAAAGGCCAAAAGAGGGACAAAGAAGCAAGTGATGGCTGCTGGCCTCAAAGAGAGGAGGGCCCTTCAACAATGTTGAAGAGGGGCCCAAAACATGATATTTTACAGTTTATGACCAAGCCCAAAACAGTGCACAAGCAAGCTTAAAATACTATACAAAATAAGGCATAAAAGAGAGCTTTAACACAAAGAGCAAAAATGAAGCCTCAAACAGTGAAAGACCCTTGATCAAACATGAAGAGTGGGTCAAAATATGACTATTTATTGTTCGTACCAACGCCCAAAAATACAAGAACAAGGAACTAAAAAAGCATGCAAAAATAGGGCCAAAAGAGAGATAAAGAGGCAAGTGACAGATGGAAGCCTCAAACAGTGAAGAGCCCTTCAACAATGTTGAATAATGGCTCAAAACAAGCCTCTTTTAATTTTATGACCAAGCTCAAAACAGTTTAAAAATAGGTCTAAAATACTATACAAGAAAGAGACATAAATGAGAGCTAAAGAGGCATGTGGTAGTATAAAGCCTCAAACAAGGAAGAACCCTTAATAAAACATAAAAAAGACCTCAAAACATGACTATTTTCAGTTAGGGTCGGAGCCCGAAAATGTAAGCACAAAGAGCTAAGAAAGCATGCAAAAATAGGCTCAAAAGAGGGAAAATGGGACTCACCCTTGTAGAACCAAGCTTCAACAACTTTTGGACCAGGTTTGGGAGCTCTTGACCTCTGAAAGACAGCCTCAAGTTGCTGGAATGGATATTGGAGGTGTGATGCTATGAGTTGTAGTGTAAAATGGTGTAGGACTTGAGAGGTTTTGATACTTGGAAAAGAGAGAGATGGAGCTTTAATGCAAGACTCCCAAACAAAACTTTTTTTTTAACCCCAAAATTGCAGCTGGAGCTGCTGGTTTTATAGGCAAAAGAGTGGAGGAAAATGGGGGAAATTGAAATTCAAATTTCCCCTCAAAATAGGCCTAAAAGAGAGATAAAGAGGCAAGTGGTAGCTGTCGGTCTCAAACCGAAGAGAGCCCTTCAACAAAGTTGAAGAGGGGCTCAAAACAAGATATTTTACAATTTATGACCAAGTCCGAAACAGCTCACAAGTAAGCCTAAAATACCATGCAAAAATAGGCCTAAAAGAGAGTTAAAGAGGCAAGTAATAGTAGGAGACCTCAAACAACAAAAGGTCCTTAATCAAATATGAAAAGGAGCTCAAAATATGACTATTTAAAGTTTGGGTCAGAGCCCAAAAATGCTTGCAAGCAAGGGTTAGATATAGAGCAAGATAGGAACAAAAAAGAGGGGAAAGAAGCTTACCCTTGAAGACCAATGAACCAGCAGCTTTTGGACCAAGAAGAGGAGCTCCTAGCCTCTGGAAAACAGCCTCAAAGTGTTGTAATGGAGGATGGAGGTGTATACCAAAAACCGGAGCAAACGGAGGTGGTTAAGTGGTCCCGAACCGAGGCACACAGCCGTTGGCTCCGAAAAACCAGAAACCGGACTCCAAACGGGAAAAATGGCCTACGACCACGAAACGTAGTCTACGGCCGCTGAGAGATGATCTACGAGACCTCTCCCTCCCTTTGGGAAGAGAAAACAGAGAAAACGGGGCCTGGTTCGCAAACCGAGGCAAGACACGAAAGAGCCCGGAAGTCCGCAGGCAAGGCTCGCAGCCGAGACTCTGAAACTTCCGCACGAGCACAATATGCAATATCACCGAGCGCTCAATCGGTGACGTCTGAGTCTTAAGGTCGGTCAAAAATGGGGTGTCTACAGTTGCCCCTCTTTGACAGAACTCGAAAGTCATAAGTGACGGGAGTGAATGTCAAAGCCCAGAGACGACCCATTTTTGACAAGGCCGAAGACTTAGACAAACAGGCGAGATAAACAGAGATGTGCCTGCAGGCGCGCCCGCAGGCAGGGGAGGGGCAAAATGCAATCGGCAATGCAAGACGCCGAAGGTAACTCAATGATCATGCAAATGCAGCAAGCTGTAATGAAGCACATATTCACAATAGATGCAACAGTTTTAAGCAAGAATGCAAATCAACAACTACATTTCATGCAGTTAAGAATGCGGAGAATTATTCAATTCTCGCCAAGTCTCACATGGAGAAAATACAATACCTGCGCGGTTCGTCTGGTCGCACCAGCCTCAAATGAACCGTCCATACAATACGTGCCTCATGGTGCTGGAGATCTCTCGCTTCTTCTTGGTCGAACCACAGGTGTTACTTTTCTCCCTGACTATGGTTGCAGCTTTCCCTATTCTCCAACAGGGTGACAGACTAGGTTGATTCAGTATCCAGAATTGAGGCGCACACATATGCTATCTCAATCTATGGGGCTGCCATACAGATTTCAAGCCGAGGATATACCCCTGGGTATTTAAACCAGACTTTAGTCTCGGAAATCCCGAACCTTTGCGTTCTAGGCATGAGCCATTCGAACTCTAGTTTCCACCGTCTCAGTTGGTCTCCTAGGAACTCACCGCTAACACAGGCAGGTGGCTATACCAGACCACCGGAAGTCGTTCGGGCACGACAAACACCAAAGGAATTGCACCTTTAGAGGATTTAAGGTCTCCTAGACCGGACAATAAAACAGATATGATGCAATGGATGTAATAGATGTGATGCAATAGATAATAGATGCGATGCAACAGAGAGTACAATAGATGCAAAATGGTGACATACGCCAACCACGCTGGACTCGTGAGTGGAGGAAGAACAAAGAAAATCAATCAGAAGCGCATTCCACGCAACCTAAGATAAATTTCAAACACGCTGAAATCGTGCGAGGAAGGGGAGACTCCAATCACGCTGAAATCGTGAGAAGAGGTAAACAAAAACAACCTGCCCAGCGTGTCTACAACGCAACCTGGGATAAATTCCAAACACCCTAAAATCGTGTGAGGAAAAGAACACTCAAACCACGCTGAAATCGTGAAAAGAGGTCTGAAAACAACCGCTCAAGTGCGTGCACAACGCAACCTGAGATAAGATCCAAACACGCTGAAATCGTGTGAGGAACGGGACACTCAAATCACTCTGAAATCGTGAGAAGAGGTCAAAATAACCGCTCAAGTGCGCGCACAACGCAACCTGAGATAAGATCCAAACACGCTGAAATCGTGTGAGGAACGGGACACTCAAACCACGCTGAAATCATGAGAAGAGGTCAAAACAATCTGCCCAACGCATCTACAACGCAACCTGGGATAAATTCCAAACACGCTGAAATCGTGTGAGGAAAAGAACACTCAAACCACGCTGAAATCGTGAAAAGAGGTCTGAAAACAACCGCTCAAGTGCGTGCACAACGCAACCTGAGATAAGATCCAAACACGCTGAAATCGTGTGAGGAACGGGACACTCAAATCACGTCGAAATCGTGAGAAGAGGTCAAAACAACCGCTCAAGTGCGCGCACAACGCAACCTAAGATAAGATCCAAACACGCTAAAATCGTGTGAGGAACGAGACACTCAAACCACGCTGAAATCGTGAAAAGAGGTCAAAACAATCCGCCCAGCGCGTCTACAACGCAACCTGGGATAAATTCCAAACACGCTGAAATCGTGTGAGGAAAGAACACTCAATCCATGCTGAAATCATGAAAAGAGGTCTGAAAACAACCACTCAAGTGCGTGCACAACGCAACCTGAGATAAGATCCAAACACGCTGAAATCATGTGAGGAACGGGACACTCAAATCACGCCGAAATCGTGAGAAGAAGTCAAAATAACCGCTCAAGTGCGCGCACAACGCAACCTGAGATAAGATCCAAACATGCTGAAATCGTGTGAGGAAAAGAACACTCAAACCACGCTGAAATCGTGAGAAAAGGTCCAAAAACAACCGCTCAAGTACGCACACAATGCAACCTGAGATAAATTCCAAACACGCTGAAATCGTGTGAGGAAAAGAACACTCCAACCACACTGAAATCGTGAGGAGAGGTCCTAAAACAACCCGCCCAGCGCATCTTCAACGCAAACTGGGATAAATTCCAAACACGCTGAAATCGTGTGAGGAAAAGAACACTCTAACCACGCTGAAATCGTGAGAAGAGGTCCAAAAACAACCGCTCAAGTGCGCACACAACGCAACCTGAGAAAGTCCCGGAGAACAACGATCCCAAACGCTGCTCAGCGTAAAAGGATAAATGGTAGAAGATAACACAAGATGCAAATAAATGCAAGTAAGGTGTGCATGACAATACGAGTGGAAAAGTGCATAACAATGCAGGTGGAAGGGTGCATAACTTTGAAGCAGGCTTGATCTTGTGCTTGAGGTAGAGGCACACTCATACTTCGGAGCATTGACAAGGCTTGAAAAGGTACATCTGGAATACAATCACGGAGTTTTCTGAAGTTGAAGCACACTCAGATGCTTCGATTTTCGCTCTTTTTTTTTGCTTTGCAGTCTGGAACCTATATAGCTTCAGATAGGTCCTTGCTTTACTATTCTCACGTGGCCTGGGTTGAACCTTACGGTTTTACAAAAGAACGAATCTTGTTTTGCGCAAATGTAGGGAATGGCACGGCACTCTGAGCGCAAAATGATTTTATTTTTGAAATTGAGAGACGAGTTCTTGATCGGGGTATTGAGCCTACAACTGAACACAGCGCACTACGACTCAACAACAAAAAACAAAAGGTAAACAACCTAAACACATCGAGTAACACTCGAAACGACTCAAAACAAGAATCGAGATAAAACAAAAAGACACGACACGCAGACATGCACAGGGAGCCTGTTTCTCTGGGTATTATTTCCCACCCTTTCTAATTTGTGATTCTCACATCACTCGGCCCTCAGGCTCTATTTTTCTCTCAAAAACCTTTCCTCGCTTTTCCTCTCAGCGCACATCTCTCTATTCTTTAATCTCTCATTTTTCATCCCTCCCCAGGGTGGTTGATGGATAAACAGGAAGTTGCGGGCTCTTGCCCCTAGCATTCCGCTAGATTCTTCTTCTTCTGCACGCAGCTAGTGAGTTTCTCCCACAGAGGGGCTGTGCTACAACTGGGTGTGTAGCAAATCTGCAGCTGACATCGGTTGACGATGCTCTGCTGGGGAGTTTGGACGTGATCAGATCTGTCCAGATGAGGGAGTGGAATATCTTGATCCATTCCAGTTCATGCTTCGCACTTGGCTTGATACCTTGCTGCTCGAAGGGTAAGAGAGCTTTCAGCCCTTTTGCTGTTAGCTTCAGTTGTGCCCTTTTCTGGCAGGTAGAGTGCCCTTCTTGGCAAGTATTGTGGCAATGGGGAAAAGACAGAACACCTAACTCAACTGTGCCCCTAGTTCATTATTTTGACCATTTTTGTTTTGATTTTTCTACTAAAACAATTTTAACCAAAATGAGAGTTAGATTAACGCGCTTGTTCGATTTTCTGATTCAAAATCATGCAAGTTAGGTTATGAGCACTGAAAATTTTCCTTTTTTGGGTCCAGGAAAAGGGTCCAGTTTTGGAAAAAATGGAATAGTTTTTGAGAGAAAATCAGTCAACCTCAGTAAAAATTCTCAAAAACTGTTTTTGCAATCGGCCACTGCTCAACGAGCATAGAACCCACTCTCGAGATGCACAACCTCAAATCCGAAGAAAAATTGCCCCTTGCTTGAAGAGAGCTGCATGGCAACGGAAAGTTGCCCCTTGTTTGAACGACACCGCGGCGCATTGAATGGCAACGGAAAGTTGCCCCTTGTTTGAATGGCACCGCAGCGCATTGTAGTCAGTCCTCAGAGTGACGAACACAACCAAATCCTCAGATACAGAGAAGACAAAGATGACCAGAACCATCGCATGGACACAATCAAATTGAAGTGTTTTACGGCTGGACTTCAGAATGAAGTTGCCTACGTATCCCAAAGATGGGAATTAAGCCTTACGTAGTTCGGGGTTAAGGTACACTCGGGTATTTAACCTCTCCTTTTTATGCTCTAACTTTTGCCAAGGCGCCTGTTGCAGGTTTTCAACCTTACGAGCTTTGTTTTTCTGATTCTCTTCTCTCTTTTTTTTTTCTTTTCTTTGCATTTTCTTCATTTTTTCTTTTTTTCTTTTCTTTTTTTTTTTCATTCTTTGCATTTTTCTTTTTTTTTCTTTTTCTTCTTTTTCTTGCTCTAACTTTTGCCTGGGTCGCCCTTCCGGGTTTTCGGCCCAGCGAGCCTCTCAAGGGTAAAAGTGTAGCTTTGTCCATGTCAAATGGTTTTGAGATCCTGAAGTCATCTGAATCCAAGAGAATGGCTGCTGTTCGCTGATGATACAAGAGTCCATCCAATGGGAGGCTGAATTTGCCCCTGGTGTTGTGGATCGGAACTCAGTTTTTCTTCAGCAATACTTTCTTCTTCCTCCCTCTGGGATTTGGCATTCTTGCTAGTCATCATTGATTTGCAGGATGATCCATCTTTGGCTCTTCGAGCACATCTGACATTTTTCTGCCCCTAGGTCGCGGGCTGCTTCAAATCTGGCCACACAGGCCTCACATTGTGGTTGACCGTTGAACACTCTGAATTAAGGTCTAAGGTTTGAAAGCAAGGGGTCAAGTCTCGAGGCTGAGAGTGATCCTAGGCTGCACAATCTCAAGAGCGATTCCACACAGGTCTTCACAGGATCGCGCAAAAACATTTTTTGAAATCTTTTAAGGAAGCGACTAGTCGCTCGCGCTAAAGACAATGTAGAACCAATCTGGATCAAGCCAGGATCCTTTTCAGTACTCACACTAACAAGCATGATTTCATTCATTAAGGGCTTAGCATGCCTCTCTTCCTCTCAGTTGATCAAATTTTTTACAAATCCCGAGGAATTCATTCCTCTTCGTTTTCACCACAGTGTTCAAAAAGTTTTGAAAAACTCAGGTCATTACAATGACTTCAAGGCACAGAAAAGACAGAGCCCTTAGTCAAATACTGTCATCTCCTTCAAAACTTAAAGGCACAAGGCGTATAAGCACAAAAGCGTAAAATCATCTTTGTTTCATTCAAAAATCGATGGTGTAACTGGCTCCCTGGCAGAAACAGACTCAAAACAAAACGAAAAGACAAACGCAAAACAAAATGGTGACGCCCGAGGTAATACCCCCGGAATCACCCGACTCCTATACAACAGGACTGACTCGATATAACAAGACAGACCCGAACCAAAAAGACTGACTCAAAACGGACTCAAAACAACAAGACTGACCCAATACCCAAGTCAAAAAGCACAAAAACCAGCATTCACAAATGCTCAAAACAGTGCATGCCATCCACCATATCTGGAGTAAACTGAGTGTCATCCGCAGGCGGTTCATCCCCCGATCACATGGTCACATTATCCCCTAAGTTCACCGATCCAGTGCCGATAGACTTTGCAGAGCTTGGCATGGAAATGACCCCGTTGTCGATCAGATCTTGCACTTCGTGGCGAAGACGAGAGCAATTGTTGGTGCCATGACCGGTTTGCTGATGGAAGACACAATACTGGGCGGCATCATGCGTAGCCGGAAGAGGTTTTGGGAGAGGTCGAGGCTCAAGGGGTTTGAGATGGCCTTGTCCAACAAGGACTTGGAGAGCTTTGGACAAAGGCATATAGAGGGCATGAAAGACCCTCTGACCTCGGGGTTGGTACCTCAAGGTTTGTGGATTTTTGTTGGACGCACCAGTAAAGGGATTGACAGGTGTTGGCCTGGTTTGTTAATCTCTTCCGAGTGCAAGATTATAGCTGAAAGAAACGTTTCTGATACAACGACCCTTCTCCCGGCTTGCCCTTTGATTCAAACTGCCCCCAACTTAAGTGGCGAAAATGTCGTCCACAGTTTTTGCAACAACTGCGAGCACTTGCTCTTTGTTCGGTCCCTCGGCTTTCAAAGCCTCAACAGCCAACAGAAGATGTTCATGGGGATCCATGTCCGCCCCTATCTTGTTCTTTCCACTCGCCTCCACTTTGCCAAGGGATTGGCATTCCTCAAATGCAGCTTGTTCCAAGACTGGGGAGCCTTTTGACATGAACTCCCTGGTATGTGATGTGGCTGATGATGGAGCCAATGTCCCAGAGGCCAAATCTGTCACAGTTTTCTGAAGATCTTCGATCATTCTCTTCAGCTCAGAAGTAGTGGGCTCATGGGTTTGAGATGATTGGGGTCTAGGTGCATCCATCATGCATAAGTCCATGCTTTCTGGAATGAACACCTCAGGCTTGGGTAGATAGGCTAGGGTGATGTATATGCTGGGGTCGTAGGTGGACAGCAGTATATGGATGAGGTTGAGATATAGAGGTGATGGGTCAGTACTAACCTGAGGTCCTTTTGGTGGAGCTAGGGTCTCTTCGTCAATAAGATCCTGAATCTTATGACGGAGACGGATGCAACGGTTCGTATCATGACCGTGTTGTTGATGGTAGGCATAGTATTTAGCTGGGTCATATCTTGGCGGAAGAGGGTTTGGAAGGGGTTGGGGTTCTAGAAGTTTTAGGTGCCCTTCTTCTTGTAGCTTTTTCAAAGCTAGAGAGAGACTCATGTAAAGATGATGGAATTTTCAGGCTTGGGGTCGAGTTGAAGTGGTTGCTTCTTGGCCATTGAGGGAAGTGGTGATAGTGTCTACTTCTGAGCATTTCGCAACTGTGCTACCATCAGTAGTAGCATTGGAACTGCGAGCAACATTCCTTTTCAAAGGCTCATTATCTTCTGCAAAGATCCCTTGTCTGATGGCATCCTCGATTTGAACCCCATTTCATGAAGGGCTGGAAAGGTAAACAGAGGTAAAACGACCATCTTTTGCAGCAACTTGCCATGCAAATTCCGAACAATCATCCTGATCTGATCTTTGTCGGAAGGCCTTGTAGTCATCATTGAGGCCTTTGCTCTCCATCTCGTCACGAATTCGGAGAAACCCTCCTTTGGTTCTTGGCGGGTGACTTCGAGATCATGAGTTGTGACCTCGATCTGTGTGTTGTAGGAGTATTGAGCAATAAAGGCCTCAGCCAGCTCTTCCCAGTTCTGTTTCACAGAGCTCTCCAATTTTGCATACCAGATTGCGGCTATCCCAGACAGGGTTCGGCCGAATAATGACAATTTCTGGGCTGTGGTCAAACCCATTGGCCTTAAGATATCAGAAAACAGTTGGAGGTGCACCATTGGGTCTTCAGAGCCATTGAATCGATCGATATGTGGCATCTTGAACCGATCTGGTAATGTCACCATTGAGTCGGTATAACCATCCTCTATATCAGGAATAGAATGGGCCCCCTGAGACTTTTTGAACAATTTCTCAAGCTTGTTCACTTTCAATACTGTGGGGTCCGTCTCAAGCTCAAAGGGGGAGTCTGGTAGGTTGGTGGGTGTTTTAGATAGCTGGAGTAGAACCGGGGGCGGAGCTGGCCCGCCTGGAATGTCCGTATCATCCTGGACGTGGTTTGCCTCCCCGAGTATGGGAACTCTTGGTGGGGGAGGAGCCTAGTGTGAAGTAGATACCCCAGTTTGCTACTCTAACCTGGCAATTGTCTCTGCCTGTTAGGCTATGACCACGGCATGTTGCTTGGTGAATTCCGCTTGACGGACAGCATCTTGCTGCATGGCTTTCATACTATCCTAGAGCTGGCGCACCATCTCTTCTAAGCCTGACATACTGTCCTAATCTGATTGAACCACCAGGATATCTATCTCTGCAGTAGACTTGAAATCTCAACCTGGTTGTTCAAAGACCACTGAGCTGGTAGCTGCTGTACTAGTGGTCTATGCCAGACCGACCTTTCCACCCTGTCTCTGGTAAAGGAACACTGATTGCCCTTGAACTGAATCTCTGACCTGACAAAGTCTATCAACACAAGTTCGGTGTACCCGGGGGATATTGGAGCTTTCTGAAGCTATGGTTCCAAGACTACCTAGCAAAAGAGAAAATGGACAGAATCTCAGCCTAATTTCATCTGAACAGATACGAGCATAGTTTGAATGAGTGTGCCCTCTACTGAATTCTGCCCAAATCTACATCACCTGGCCCGATACCCTCGTGTAATCGAGTCCCAAAATCTTGAGCGGTGCCCGCAGGCCTGATGCCCAAACTTGTAAACTGATACATGCATTCGTATAGAGAAGCACTCTAAAGCACATAACAAGCAAGTGAGAGCCAAAACACCCCTGTGTTGGGGTAGGGTTTCCCTGTCCTATTTTGTCAGAAGCTAGGGTTTCACTACGCACGCAGCGGTTTCAAACAACCTATATCGGGTAAGCAACCTGTCCTAGTTTGGAATGGTCATTACGGATTTCGATATGCATTAGGTCGAATGGTCAAAAAAGGGTGCCCCGGTAAAACCGAGGTTTGTGTTCCTATACTGGCAGAGCCCATAACCGGTCAGCCTTATGGTCATGCCTTGACAAGACAAGCCTCCGGCAAACCGTTCAGGAATAGCAGATGGCAAACACGGTGTCCTAGGCGCACCAATGCAAATGAAATACAAAGAAACACACAAGTGTAGTCAAAACCAGATATCATGAGTTCAAGTCAAGTTCTCTAAATCCCAGTAGTCGCCGAAGCGTAACAAGCCATGAGGGACCTCGCTTCTGACTCGGACTCGATTTGTGTCACGATTCTTAATCTGAACCAAAGAGTCCAAATTTGGCAAATCGTTTTAAGAAAACAGATTTTTTTTGAAAGAAGTGCCAAACATGGACTGCTTTGCCAGATACAGAGTCGCCACCTAAATATTTTATTTTGGGAAATTTAGGAAACCCTGACTCGTTTGCTTAAGGCCACGTGTCCATCATCACCAAAGTTGCATCGGCTCGGGAACTTGGGTACGATTGGAAAAGGTCAGCTATGAGCACCCCTGCTCGCCCGATCAAAGATCGGCCTCTACTAACCATGATATCGAGTTTTGAAAACATTATGTGTTCTTATTCCGGTTATTAGCCTAGATTTACTATGTGATACGCACAGCATACAAGTATAGAGTGAGTCGCCTGAATTGGAACAAAACATTTCATGTTTGTTTTTGAAAATGGTTTGATGGTGCTACTTGCAAGTAGGCTAAGATGTGGATTTGCCACCCTCGAGTGTGCTTAGAAAACATGATTTTGCCATTATCTAGTAGGCTTAAAACACACAGTCAATGATTTGTTCCAATCCAACTAACCCAACCTTCACCCACAAGCATTTAGGCAGTTATATCACATAAGCAGCTACCCTCACGGTAAACATGCTATCATGGCAGTCACTCACACGCATGCAAGGATGCTAAAGCATAAAACTCACCGAGTACTCCAAGCCAAAACAGAAACCAATTAGAAATCCATGCATGATCCTAAATATACAGAAATGCCTAATGCAACACATGCAACAATGCAACTATAGCAGGCTCGGCTATTCTAAACATGGCATATGGAATGTTACAGCTAACAAGTATTCAACTTGGAATTGAAATACAAATGCAGTTAGTATGATGCGCCGAGCCCGGTGCATGCAAAACAGATGAATGAATGCAAACATGCTATCATACTGTATGCTAATTGAAACGTGCCCTAATCTAACCATCATAAGCTGGTAAATAAAAGGGAGAAAGACGTGGGGTTGGAAGACATACATCACACTCACGCACACTTATTACAACATTTCCCTCGCGCAGAGGGTCCGAATAAATAGTACAGTCCCAAATAAATAATACAGTCCCAATAAATAATACAGTCCAAATATGTACAAAATCCTAATTAATTAACAAATTTAACTAGGAAAGCATTAAATTGGCATGCAAGCCAGGGACTGTCTCGACTCTTCTCCGGATGATGAATGATGCATGCTCGGGTTGCCTTTGCGCGGAAATCCATGGAGATGCCCCAATTAGCCTCTGTTTGCAATTATTCTTGGAATGCGTGCCAAGCTTCGGAAGGCTGCTAATTCTTGATTTGCTGCAACAGAGAGCAACAGAAGGGCATGGCAAAGTATTTTCACACATATATGCATACCTCGATCCTCGTGCCACCAATCACGCATCTCGATGCATGATGGCCGAGGAGTCGAATTGCACAACTCAATATGGAATGAATGCACATGAAAATACAACTAAGATGTAACTCCATCATGGACAATCCAGAGTGTCGGTGACTGGGGAATTGAGACACGTTCCGTCACTCGGAGTACGAAACGTACCTCGTTTCCCGTGCTCGGGCTAACTCCTATCCCAAACACAATGCAATATGCATGACATGCATGGATGCAACTAAGACACAACCTAACATGCACAATGCTATGAAATGGCATACACGATGCACGAGGTAACATGGCATACACAATGCGCTAATATACAACCTAGCATACAGAATGCTGTGAAATGAAATAGCATACACAATGCATAATGGGCTTACACCAACACAAGTGGACCTCGGCCACACTCACATAGGAGGCCATTAGATGAAAATAAGACACTCGAGATGCGTGCACACGTGCACGCAAACCGATGACCGACCCTAAGGTACCAAATGCCACTCTAACAAAGCATGGCAAGGCATGGAATATGGCATACTAGCATGAAAATTTCAGCACTAAAATATGATGCAAAACAGCCCCGAAACATGGAAACATGGCACCCGATGCATGAAATGAGACTCGAAACTCGAAACTAGGCGCATGGAATGACTTATAGCTATACAAAGCATGCATTATTTGAACATGAAGTATGAAGACAGAATCAAGACAGTCCCAAAAAAAGCATATTTCCAGTTTTAGGTAAGGCCAAAAGGTGAACACAAGTAGGGCTAAGCTAACATGCAAAAATGGCCTCGAAAGAGAGATAAAGAAGCAAGTAACCGCTGATGGCCCTAAATGGCAAAGAGCCCTTCAACAAAGTTGAAGAGTGGCTCAAAATGAAGCACTTTACAGTTTACATCAAGCCACGAAAATAAACACAAGCAGGCCTAAAACATTATGCAAGAAAAAGGCCAAAAGAGGGGCAAAGAAGCAAGTGATGGCTTCTGGCCTAAAAGAGAGGAGGGCCCTTCAATAATGTTGAAGAGGGGCCCAAAACATGATATTTTACAGTTTATGATCAAGCCCAAAACAGTGCACAAGCAAACTTAAAATACTATACAAAATAAGGCATAAAAGAGAGCTTTAACACAAAGAGCAAAAAGGAAGCCTCAAATAGTGAAAGGCCCTTGATCAAACATGAAGAGTGGGTCAAAATATGACTATTTACTGTTCGGACTAGAGCCCAAAAATACAAGCACAAGGAACTAAAATAGCATGCAAAAATAGGGCCAAAAGAGAGATAAAGAGGCAAGTGACAAATGAAAGCCTCAAATAGTGAAGAGCCCTTCAACAATATTGAATAAGGGCTCAAAAAAATGCTCTTTTAAGTTTATGACCAAGCTCAAAACAGTTTAAAAATAGGTCTAAAATACTATACAAAAAAGAGACATAAATGAGAGCTAAAGAGGCAAATGGTAGTATGAAGTCTCAAACAGGGAAGAACCCTTAATAAAACATGAAAAAGACCTCAAAACATGACTATTTTCAGTTAGGGTCGGAGCCCGAAAATGTAAGCACAAAGAGCTAAGAAAGCATGCAAAAATAGGCTCAAAAGAGAGAAAATGGGACTCACCCTTGTAAAACCAAGCTTCAACAACTTTGGGATCATGTTTGGGAGCTCTTGACCTCTGGAAGACAGCCTCAAGTTTCTGGAATGGATGTTGGAGGTGTGATGCTATGAGTTGTAGTGTAAAATGGTGTAGGACTTGAGAGGTTTTGATGCTTGGAAGAGAGAGAGAGGGAGCTTTAATGCAAGACTCCCAAATAACACTTTTTTTTTAACCCCAAAAATGCAGCTGGAGCTGCTTGTTTTATAGGCAAAAGAGTGGAGGAAAATGGGGGAAATTGAAATTGAAATTTCCCCCCAAAATAGGCCTAAAAGAGAGATAAAGAGGCAGGTGGTAGCTGCCGGCCTCAAATCGAAGAGAGCCCTTCAACAAAGTTGAAGAGGGGCTCAAAACAAGACATTTTACAGTTTATGACCAAGTCTAAAATACCATGCAAAAATAGGCCTAAAAGAGAGTTAAAGAGGCAAGTGATAGTAGGAGACCTCAAACAGCAAAAGGTCCTTAATCAAACATGAAAAGGAGCTCAAAATATGACTATTTAAAGTTTGGGTCGGAGCCCAAAAATGCTTCAAAGCAAGGCTTAGATATAGAGCAAGATAGGAACAAAAAGGAGGGGAAAGAAGCTTACCCTTGAAGACCAATGAACCAGCAGCTTTTGGACCAAGAAGAGGAGCTCCTAGCCTTTGGAAAACAGCCTCAAAGTGTTTTAATGGAGGATGGAGGTCTATACCAAAAACCGGAGCAAACGGAGGTGGTTAAGCGGTCCCGAATCGAGGCACACAACCGTCGGCTCCGAAAAACCGGAAACCGGGCTCCAAACGGGAAAAATGGCCTACGACCACGAAACGTAGCCTACGGATACTGAGAGATGATCTACGAGACCTCTCCTTCCCTTCGGGAAGAGAAAACAGAGAAAACGGAGCTTGGTTTGCAAACCGAGGCAAGACACGAAAGAGCCCGGAAGTCCACAGGCAAGGCTCGTAGCCGAGACTCTGAAACTTCCACACGAGCACAATATGCAATATCACCGAGCACTCAATCGGTGACGTCTGAATCTTAAGGTCGGTCAAAAATGGGGTGTCTACAATATGGGGAATAAATATGAGAAACAACTTACTTTCATATATTAGAGTTTACTATTTAATAACCAATTAATTGCCATATAGGCGTACATCTTTCCAAGACATTGTTAGGTTACACAAATTGAGTCTCGCTCATTACATCTTAAGCCCTTGGCTTTATAAATAACAAACATACACACATAATGTATAAATAAGAAGCTCTTGCTTCCTGAAAGTCCATCCATGCTATTGCCTTGGAGAAAACATCTCGCTTGCACTTGAAAATGATATTCCCGTATAGGGTGAGCCAACAGCCCAGTAAAGATAATCTAACACAATATATGAGGTTTAGCAAAGGTATAAATACTACATAGATAAACAATACCGATACTAAAACATCCATAAGGCCTGCATATTCATATGCCACTAAGACCTAACCTCATTCCATGTTCCTTCAATTCATTTCAAGCTCATATATGCTACTCAATTCATGATTTAAATTCATTATCTTTCAACAACCAAAATGAGACTACAACTCAATGGTTTCCAATTATGCAAAACACACATAAACACTTCAAATCTGTCATTTTACAGATATTTCGTCCGAAGGAATCGGTACCCATGTATACTCTCCAATATACCATTTTATGGATATTTCGTCCGCGAGAATCGGCACCCATGTATATATAAGATTTCGGGTCTTTCACTCAAGATACTCCGGCCAACTTGCTTTCAGCGGAGTCCATCCCCTTTCTCCTCCCAAATAAGCATACATATACAATGTATTTATAAACATGGTCATATACAATGACAACCAACAATGGATTAGCATTAAATCGCCTAATCCTCATGCAATTTCTATAACAATCATAACTATCCTCCACCGATAACCCAATACAATTATCTCTAAACAGATATTCAATCTCAAGATAAATAGTTCATTCAAAACTTCCAAAGGTGTAAGATAATACATATCTAATTTCACCATCTATAACCATAACCTCCCAATTTCACATTTTCAATGTTATTCTCAATTATTTATGCAAATAATTATTTAAAATCAAAATTGAGACAAAATCCCCCTTTCACCAATTATCAACCCAAACACCAAAATCAACTATTTTGGCACGACATGATCTTATATTCAAGCTTCATACTCGTTTATCTCATATTCATCAAAACCCCTCTTTTCATTTCACACCCAAATCCTAGATTTGTCCAAACCATAACCAAATCTCATCATCTATACATGATAGCAAATAACTAAGCTAAAAACCATATTAAAGTGTAGAAAATCCTTATCTCAAGTTTGATGAGGAAACAAGCAAAAATCCAAATTTTTGATTTTGTCGAATTTTGATCTCCACCGATCAAAATGTTGCTCTCACCAAGCTCTTCACTTTGGGGGAATAAAGTGGCCTCACAGACAACTCTCATGATATAATCAGGCTCCACATCATTGCTAAAATTGACCTGAGTAAAGCCCAGAGCATTATAGAATGCTCTGGTAGCAACAAGCCTAACATCAATACTGCCTTCTAACGCATTCATCCCCTGAACCACAGCTGTAAGGATTTTGTTCACATGATCTTGATGTACCATCTGGAGAAACTTATTCACACAAATACCCCAATGTTTCTAAAGTGGCTTGCTTGACATGAACCTGAAGCTGGTGAATATTTGACAAGAGTGACCCTATCAACTCATTTCATTGTTTCTGTGGCAACTCAATTCCTGTTACCTTTTCAATGACTTGTGATGCAGTTGACCGAGCATCGGGCACAAGATAAGAAATGGTCTGCAGCAAGCATGACTTAATCTAGCTCTTCACCGCCACGTCTAGTAACAACCATCTTTGAACAAGTTCAAATTTTCTATGTTGTTCCTTGGCATCTAAAGCATTCTTAAGAATCAAACCCGCTAATTTATGACTAGATAGTGTACACTATACGCAAGATAGTGTATACAGCCTCAACTAGATTAAAGTCAGTACTGAATACACAGTCATGTTTCACGAATTCAACACCCCAGTCGGCATACTGATGATAAAGTGACCTCAAGAAAGCTCTTCCTGCTTCCGAGTTAGTATTTACACTCATGAAACCATGTGGCATCTACGCACAAGCCCTCTCCTTTAACCCTACATCTTTTGTATAGTCTTTGACAACGATCTTTTAGCTCCTCTGTTCGTTGTTCTATACCAGATATCTGCTTAAAGGCACCCATTGCTCTCTCTCTCTCTCTCTCTCTCTCTCTCTCTCTCTCTCTCTCTTTGCTTCGGGCCTTCTCCAACTCAGTAACTCTGTGCCTAGATCTCTTCTCCATTAAAAATATTCTTTACACTTTGTATCTCTCACCACCGAAAACATCATCATATTCCACCCCCTCTTTGCTTTCTCTTTCCGTCAAAAATTCTCTAACCATTCCATCTCTTTTCTTTTAGTAGACCAGGCCATTGTGGATGCTTCAGACAAGAAGAATAAGAAAAGATAAAAAGGAATGAGGGAAATGACTAGAGGGCAGCTCCCCTACATGGTTGCCTCTCTTTACACCAAATATATATATATATATATATTCCATTGCCCCACACATTTTGATCCTGATCTCTCTATCTTTCTTTTATTTTGAAATTTTTTTTATATAAATTTAGGTCATCACAATATTCAATGTTAACTATTTAAGGAAGTAGAGTTTTAAAATAGGGAGCTTTTTTGATAAATCCACTTTTTAAGAGTTTTATTCCATTCAACCCATATTCTTTTTTGACTATTCCATTAGGTCCTATTTGAGATAAGAAGACAAAAATACTCTTTTCATCTACTTATGTTCCATTTAGTTCACATTATTTTCTTATGTTTCAATAAGTCCTATGGGTGACATAATTACCAAAATATCCCTAATGTGAATGTTCACACCGTCAATATGAATGTTCATATCGTCAATGTGTAGGGGCCCAGCCCATGTCGATCCTCGTGGGTGCTCGGAAAAATTCGAGTCGGGCCGGGATGGACCCGGCCCGTTGACAATGTGAATATTCACATTCACATTAATAGGAGTGTAAAATTGGCCTGCATCCCGTGGCGGCATAAAACCCGCCCGCAGCCCATGGGCAGCCCGGGACAGGCCCAGTCCGGCCGGTTAACAATGTGAATATTCACATTGACATGTTAACATTCACATTGATAAGAGTATAAGATTGGCCTGCGGTCCATAGGCGGCCAAAAGCCCACTCGTGGCCCGGGGCGGGCCTGGCCTGGCCCGTTGACAGTGTGAATATTCACATTGACATATTAACATTCACATTGATAGGAGTGTAAAATTAGCCCGCGCCTCATAGTTGCCAGAAACCCGCCCACGGTCCGTGGGTGGCCCGGGGCGGGCTCAGCCTAGCCTATTGACAATGTGAATATTCACATTGACATGTTAACATTCACATTGATAAGAGTATAAAATTGGCCAGCGGCCTAGGGCGGGCCCAACCCGGCCCGTTGACAATGTGAATATTCACATTAACATATTAACATTCACATTGATAAGAGTATAAAATTGGCCCAAAAAGCACCTTGCGGCCAAAGCCTGCTGGCCGGTTGACAATGTGAATATTCACATTGATAGGAGTGTAAAATTAGCCCGCGCCTCATGGCTGCCCAAAATGCGCCCACAACCCATGGGCGGCCCGGGGCGGGCTTGGTCATTTTTTTTTAATTTTTTAAATTTTTTCCACCAAAATTTTATTATTTTCCACAAAAAAAACACTTGGCCTTGGCGCGGGCCGGGCCTCAGACCGAGCCTTGAATGGGCCTTAACCGGACCGATGAGCCAGGCCGGGCTTCAAAGTGATGGCCTAGGCCCTAGCCTAGGGTCTCGGGCTAGGCTCGAGCCTAGGCCCAAACGAGCCTTTCCCGGGCCTGGCCGGGCCAACCCACAAGCCAAAAAATTAGGCCCAGGCCCTAGCCTTGGCACAAGGGTATTCGGGGCTTTGGACGGGCCAATGGATCGAGCCTCGTGTCGAGCCGGTGGGCCTGGGCCTAGCTTCGAGCTTAGGTCGGGCTTGGGCAGGCCTGGCCATTTTTTTTAATTCTTTTTAATTTTTTCTACCAAAATTTTATTATTTTCCACAAAAAAATACATTGCGCCTCGGGCGGGCTAAGCCTCGAACCGAGCCTTGAATGGGCCTTAAGCAGGCCGATGGGCCTGGCCAGGCTTCAAAGTGATGGCCTAGGCCCTAACCTAGGGTCTCAGACATGCTCGGGCAAGGACCCAAACGAGCTAGGCCCGGGCCGTGGGCGGGCTTCGGGCAGCCCACAGGCCGCGGGCCAATTCTATATTTCTATCAATGTGCATGTTAACATATCAATGTGAATATTCACATTATCAACGGGCCGGACCAGGCCTACCCCGGGCCGCGGGCAAGCTTCGGACAGCAGGCAAATTTTACACTCCTATCAATGTTAATGTTAACATGTCAATGTGAATATTCACAATGTCACGGGTCGAGCCAAGCCTGCCTCGGGCTGCGATCGGGCTTCGGGCCGTCCACGGGCTGCGGGTCAATTTTACACTCTTATCAATGTGAATGTTAACATGTCAATATGAATATTCACATTGTCAACGAGCCGGGTCAGGCCCGCCCTGAGCCGCTGGCTAATTTTATACTCTTATCAATGTGAATGTTAACATGTCAATGTGAATATTCACATTGTCAACAGGCCTGGCCGGGCCCACCCCAAGCCGCTCACGGGCCATGGGCAGGTTTCGGGCATCCACGAGGCGCGAGCTAATTTTACACTCCTATCAATGTGAATGTTCACATTGACAACGGGCCGAGTCGGGCTCGCCCCGGGCCGCAGGCCAATTTTATACTCTTATCAATGTGAATGTTAACATGTCAATGTGAATATTCACATTGTCAACGGGCAGGACCGGGCCCGTCTCGGGCCGCCCATGGGCCGCGGGCAGGTTTTGCGCCGCCACGGAATGCGGGCCAATTTTACACTCCTATTAATGTGAATGTTAACATGTCAATGTGAATATTCACATTGTCAACGGGACGGGCCCGCCCCGGCTTGCGGGCGGGTTTCGAGCCGCCCACGAGCCAATTTTACATTCATACCAATGTGAATTTTAAAATATGAATGTTCACATCATAAAATTGCTAACCGTTCAAAAAATATTTATATAGGTATCAAAATTAAATATAAGGGCATAAGTGTCCAAGAAAATAGTGTAAATCAAGAAAAAGGACTTTATGGAATAAAACTATACATACGTGGGACTAAATGGGTTAAAAAATTCCTTCATAGGCTTCTTGAGTTAAAACACTTCTAAATGGGATTTATCAATAAAAATCCCTTTAAAATATCCACCAGATAATTCTTATAAGAAAATATAAATTATACTCCATAGTGCTCTATATAATACCCTTAATTTTTTATAAATCGTTATCTCTCTTCAGTGTTTTATGTTTTTTTTTTATAATATTCTACAAATCTCTTTATATATTATTAACTTGAATAAGAAAAATTCTTTAGAATTTTTGGTTAGCTATGACGTTGTTCCCACCTCTAGTATCTCCTATTTGTTTCTTAAACTGCTTAAAAGTGCTTGTGTTAATCAAAATTTTATTTTCTGGTCATGTTATTTAAGTTGTAGTCTAACACTGATCTTATTTTAAAGAATGTTATTTTTATATTGTCTGTGAGGCAACAATTTAATTTTAATGTCAAAACTAAATAAGCATGATTTTTATTTTTAATTTTGGTAATAAAATAAAATAAAATAAATAATAATAATTGAAATAGATTTTTATTTTTGAGTAGGATGATAATTATCATAAAGTGTGTGTATTAATTTTATAAATGAGTATTGATGGTGTGCATTTGTCTATCTAATTTACGTTGAAAAACACACTAACAAAGATTTTAAAATTATTAATTCAAGGTGGATATTACAGTGAACATGATAGTTTTGGTTAACGTACGTAACCTCTTATTAATTTTTTACAAAATTGTGGAATCAATTTAAATATATCATGCTTGTAACTTTAGAAGAAAGTTGAGTACTTGAGCGTCATAATTGGACTCTAATAAAATGATGAGGTGTATGTTAACATGTTTAAACTATATGAGTCTTTTGTGATAAAATATTTTTAATTACTATGTATACTTGTGTATACTTTACACAGGGTGCTAAGTTAAAAATATTTTTAAAACATTTTTAAATTGCGAATTAGTAGAAAATTTAGTTAGAATAACTTTTGAATTTAGGATTGTATAGAAGTAAAAATTTTGTGGTGCTTTTGAAATTAAAATGAGACCTATAGCTATTTGTTGTTACTTTATAAGTTGTCAATGGTTCTATTATCTTGATTATGACATAAGAATCTTTCAAGTTTAAAACTGTGAAGTTTTTAGATTGATGAACAATTTAAAACTCAAATATATAATTTTTCTTGTGTACTTGTGCCTATTGTAATAAATTGGTTCATTCATTCTCATATAGAGTAAGTGAGAGTGTAAGTATAACTTGAAGTGTCTATTCAATCTGTTGATATAACTTGAACATGCATAATACGTATAACCTCCTAGACATTCACATACAGTTAAAAGATCCCTGTAATTATATTATTTTACTAAATGAGCAATATCAAAAGATTGAAGAGATAATTGTTACGTATGATGAAAATATTGACAATTTGTAATATAATAAATGAATTGATACAAATTATTAATTAAATATGAGATCATGTTAAACTTCTTAAAAGTTTGAAATCTAATAAGTATTTTTAAAGATAAATAAATAAATACACAATTATTGCAAGAGGTTGTGATTTGAAAAGGGTATTGGCCTTACCAATGTCGTAAAGATAGTTTTCTAATGATTATAGTGGTATTGTGGCATTTTTATCTATTACTTCGCCAAACAAAATAAATTTGATTTGTAAGTTAAACAAATTTATCTATAGTCTCAAACGAATTTATGAGCAATGATATTTAAAGTATCACGCCTCGTATTTTGTTACTCGGATAACATTACCAATATTCATTAATTAAGTCAATTTACAAATAATAATTCATCCTTGGATGAAATGATGAATAATTAAATATACATGTTTCCTCTTGTTATACAACAATGACATTTACATACAAATAAAAGAAATGCCCTGAGGCTTATAATAAATAAGAGAGTGTTGCTTTTACAAAGCATAGAATTCAGCCAAAGAAACAATTTAAAAAGCACTACGGCTTATCACCATTTTATAACCATGCCAAGTTGTTCGATCCTCAAATTTGAAAACATTCCCTGTACACATGTACAAGTAGGAGGTGAGTAACCACTAGCTCACCAAACAATCTCATATTATAACATTAGAAGATATGCGGGTACAAAGATACTCATACATATACGTGAAATCATATCATGTTAAAACCATATGATTCTATTACATAATCTCTTAAATCCAATTTATTTAATTGACCTCAACTAGTTAACTTAAATAAATAAATAAGTTTTAATAGCAACATGGCATTCTTTTCAATTTATGCAATTACCCTATTGTCAATTGAATCAATAGTTATGATAACTCATGTCATGTCATGCTCAAAATATTTTTCTCATCTTTGAAAATCCAGTACACAATGCCAATTTGAAAACGCATTAATTCAACAATTTCAATATAATTTCAAGGTAGTAAATACAACTTAGGTAATCCCTTGGCTGGTGTCTGCAAGTAGGCATATTGAGCACTGCCAAATTCTCACTTTACCGGTCTCTCACCGGAAGGCACGTGGTACCTCCTCACCACTTTACCGATCTCTCACCGTAAGGCACGTGGCACCTCCTCCGCGTGTGTTTTTGGTCTTTCACCATGGAAACTTAGGCCAACTTAACCAATACCAATTACACCCTCTATCTGGACTTACCAACGTATTTATCCCAAAACAAATCAATATGATCTTATTTCACAAAATAATTCCTCTTTCAAAGCAATAACTTTCCAATGCAAGGTTCAAAATCAATTTCAATAGTGATTCAATGAAATGACAATGCATAATGTACAAGCATTTATATTATTCCATTTTCAATTTCCACCACACAATCCTCCATTGTGATCAATTTTCATATCTCTATCAATGTAATATCATAAGACATTCCCAAGAGATTATACAACAATATCAACATTCATGTATTCTCCACATGTTAATCAACATTTCCATTTTAGTCATTTCAAGACAAATCTATAACATACTATATATCAAACTTACAAAGTCCCAACATTTCTCATCCTTCGAGGAAATCCCTCATTTAATGCAAACATAGTAATCCTCCATCGATTACCAAAGCCAAACCTTCTAAGCAATAGGTTCATCAATTTCTAACTCACATACTTTATCAATGTAATGTAATTACAATCTTTCCAAAACTCATCACCATCCCAATCATTCAATAGAATTAAATTTCCTTTTTTTTTCTCATGCAAGTAAAATCTTAGGATCTTCAAGTTAAATCATAATTTTCAATAAGCATAAGTGAATATTCCAACACTTGATTAATTATATCAAAATCTTCTCTTGACTATAAATATAAAATATTACACGAGTGCTCACTTTCCAATTATCAACATTAACCCCATCAAATTAAACTATGGAAAAATAAATAAATAAATAAAAGTTTTGATAACTCATTCTTGTTTTAATCCAATTCATCTATTTTCTCCAAATGAGCTAAGATCACATTCTTTTCTTTTCTTGTCAAAGACCACCAAAACCATTCAAATATCTCATATATGAATTTGAGATAATATTAAGATAACATAACTCAACTAGTAAAACTAGGGACCAAATACCATGCCACACCAACTTAATCTCCCTTATTTCTCCAAATCTCATACATGGTCAACTTCATCACTTTTAATCTCATAATATTAAAAGTTAGGAATTTAAATCCAATAACACCCCCTTTAATTACGAAGGATTTAAAATATTAACCAAACTAATTTAATTCATCAAATTAGTTAGTTCATTATATTTACCATCTTTCAAATTAATAAAACCAAATATAACTTCACATGTCTCATCTCTCAAATGCACCCACATTTCATGCCTAGCCAATTTTTTCCAAATCTCTATAAATAACTGTTAGAAATTGGGCGCCCATGTGGCATGACCCTTTGAACCTTTTGCACCTTATCCAAATAAGTTTGAATTTGAATTCAAAACCTATTTGGATAACCACTCAAGATATATATATCTACCATATCAATTGATATGGATAGATGATATAGATATCTTATATATCTCATATAACTGATATGGATAGATGAGATAGACATATTATATATCTGATATAATATGGGATATGGGTGATTAAGAGAAAAAGAACGTATGTCGTATGTTTTGCCCATATACTGACTCTCTCCCAAAATACAACGATCAAGAGCCATTTTGCACTGTGACTTGTGTGGGTGATATTCATTTTGTAATATCACTCCACTGCTGGGTTGATTGATCAGATTCAGGAAGAACGTGATTTACTCACGAGATCCTTTCAATTCAGACTCTGTAGAAAAAGGTATGACCATAATTTTTCATCCGCTACGTCTTACCCTTGATTTAACATTGGTATCAGAGCATGATTGGGTATTTTCGTGTTTTCTTAATCATGTATATATTTATATATATATATATATATGTATGTACACATTATATACATGAATGTTTATAAAGGAGGAAAATGTCTACTCTCATTTGATTAAGAACATAAATACCAATTTTTATGTTCATTAATGTCCTTTTTTAATACCATAAATGGTTTTATTTTGAAAAATGGAGTCCGGCAGTAAAAAAATTGGACCAGAAAACACCCTGGAAGGCGGTGCGTGGGCCACACGTGCCACTTGACGATGTGAGCCGTTTCCACACGCTGCCACGTGCTTCCACGCACCGGACGCACTTCTGAAGCGCCTCCACGCGCGCGTCAGCCGCGTTGTCCACGCGCGTGCCATCCGCGCTGCGCACTTGCACGCCATGCGCTGAGCCGCGTTCTGAGTCGCGTGATGAGCCGCGCCGTTTTCCTCCGCCGGCTTGGCCAGCTTGGCTGCTGATACATAAGGCACTGTTTGTTTAGTTTTTAGTTCTAAATCGCGTTAAATGCTCATAATTAATTCATTATAGATTTGTTTTATGCATGGTTTGTTCTGTTAGACTAAGAATTAAGTTTTCTATATTCTGTAAAATTTTGAAAATTTTACGAAAATAAAAAATATTTTTTCTGTGTTAATAATTCATTATTTATGCCTTAAAATGCTTCTGGTATTGCATAAATAATTTTCTGGGGTTGAAATTTTTATTATAGACGACTGAAAAGTTTTACTATTTACTGGTATAATTTTTTCAATTTATCAGTTTTTGGATTTTTTATTTCTAATTTTATGTGTGTTTATTAGTTATTTAAAATTCCAGAAAAATTCCAAAAAATTTCAGAATGATGTACTTTTTATTATGGCATAATCTGAATATTGAATACATCATATTTTTTTAGGGTTTGTAATATGTTGCAATTAAAGAAGCATGATTAGTTTTTTTATTTATTTATTTGAATTCCATTATTAAATGAATATAGCATGAGTCATTTGTAAATTTACATTAAGATGCTATTGTATGGAATTTATCATGCTTTGTATATGCCATAAGTAGTGGGAGACTGTTTTTTTTTTTTTTTTTTTTTTTTTTTGCGCATGGAATTAAATTAATTTTTGATAATTATCACTAGAGGCGCAAGATATGATTACGAGCATAGCAAATTTTCAATCTTGAGACGTGTGTAAACTTATCATTATTTAATTTAGATTCTTTTGCGGCAAAATAATTTTTTTTTTGTGTTGCTATCATTAATATCCCCTGCGCATTTGTTTACTCTGTATGTAGAAATGGCTGCTAAGACAGTGGTGGCAGACTTAACTAAGGGAGAGAAATTGGATGGCGACAATTATGACATATGGCGCCGTAAGAGCTAGTACCTCCTCAATGAGCAAGAAGTGTTGACCACACTTGAACAAGTGATGGTTGAGCTAGAACAGGGCAATACAGCTCAACATCGTTGTGATTTTGAAGTCTTTCAGACTTGGCGTAACAAAGATCGGTGTGCGCGCTTTACTATGTTGAGCAGCATGCACAACGACTTGATTAGTGAGTTTGAGCATTGCCCGACTGCATTTGAGATGTATTACCTCTTTGGCAAAGCTACGTGGGCTGACTATGACGTTTGACTCATATCAGAAAAGGACGCATCACTCGATGAAGCAGCATTTGAGGGTTATGTCAGTCATGATGCGTGAGCTTGCGGCTGCTGGGCATAATTTGACTCAATAGCAGCAAGTACAAGCTGTGATTCGCTCTCTGCCAAATTCTTGGGAGCAGATGAAACAGAACATGATGCATAATGAGAGTGTAAAAACATTCGAAGACATATCGCGTCATTTGGAGCTAAAGGCTGAGCGCTTTGAGGCGGCTAAGTCTGATGGTTCTGCTATGGTGGTTGAGTCGAGCTCACGTAGGACTTCTCAGTTCAAATGTGGAAAAGCAAAAGGTGCCCCTAAAAAGCAAGGGGCAACTGCGCTAAAGCCCAATGGTGCTAAAAATTTCAAGCGTAGGGGCAAGAGAGGTGGCAAGAAGGTAAAGGCTAAATTGACATGCTTTAACTGTAACAAAGAAGGACACTTCGCTCGAGATTGCCCTGAGCAGAAGAAAATACCCCTTTACTTAATTTCTCGCATTCAATGCTTTGTGTCTAGTCAAGCATTAATTGCTCATTCTCCTCATTTTTGGGTTGTAGACTCACAGCAGAGACCACATCGCGAGGACAGTAGGGTTTGTTGAGTATCACAGTACTATTTGAGCGAAAAAAGTTTACATGGGAGCGAGTCCGAGTGCTTAGCATTGGCACATACAAGTGCTTGGCATTGAATCTAGCTCCAAAATGACTGATATATGTTTTCGGCCCACGCACCTAAGAAGCAAGCAGTAACTGCGCTAAAGCCCAATGGCGCTAAAAATTTCAAGCGTAGGGGCAAGAGAGGTGGCAAGAAGGTAAAAGCTAAATTGACATGCTTTAACTGTAACAAAGAAGGACACTTCGCTCGGGATTGCCCTGAGCAGAAGAAGGTACTCCCTTACTTAATTTGTCGCATTCAATGCTTTGTGTCTAGTCAAGCATTAATTGCTCATTCTCCTCATTTTTGGGTTGTAGACTCTGGAGCAACAGTACACATCGCAAGGGACAAAGTAGGGTTCGTTGAGTATTGCCGAGTACCTACTAGGAGCAGAAAAGTTTACATGGGGAACGAGTCCAGTGTGGAGGTGCTTGGCATTGGCACATACAATCTGGAAATGCGACGAGGGCACACCTTGTATCTTCATGATGTTCTTTATGCTCCGGATATTCGGCGAAACTTAGTTTCAGTTATTAGCATGATGAGCCTTGGTTTTAGCTATTGTTTTGAGAATAATGGTGTTAGCATTTTTTTGGGAACAATTTTTTATGGTTTTGGTTATCTTTCAGATGGTTTTTTAATTTTGGATGTGGATGATTCTAGTCTTAATAAAAATGCCAATGGCTCTATTTCTAATATTGCATCTTTTTGTGATAATGATTCTATGAGATGGCATGCTAGATTAGGCCACATAGGGCAAGACAGGATGACTAGATTGGCTAGAGAAGGTCTTTTAGGCCCACTCGCTAGAGTCACTTTGCCTACTTGTGAGCACTGTCTTGCTGGAAAGGCAACAAGAAAACCATTTGGGAAAGCCATAAGGGTATCTATCCCATTGCAATTGATTTATTCTGATATATGTGGACCAATGAATGTGAGGGCAAGGCATGGAGCCCCTTATTTAATCACATTTATAAATGATTGCACGAGTTTTGGTCATGTCTATTTGATTTCTCACAAGTCAGAAGCATTGGATTGCTTTAGACGGTATGTTAATGAGGTTGATAATCAATTAGACAAGAGCATTAAGGCTCTAAGGACTGACCGATGACGTGAGTATCTATCTGAGCAATTTAAAGTGCTCTGTGAGGAAAAAGGAGTTATCAGGCAATTGACAATTCCTAGGACTCCGCAGCAAAATGGTGTAGCGGAGAGAAGGAATCGCACATTACTTGACATGGTTAGATCAATGATAGCACAAGCTAATCTTCCCATTTCTTATTAGGGAGATGCTTTGTTGACTGCTGCCTACGTCCTTAACCGTGTGCCCTCCAAATCAGTTCCTTCCACCCCATATGAGATGTGGACTGGCAAAAAGCCTGATTTGGGCAATTTGCGGCCTTGGGGTTTGGCAGCTTACATACACAACGCTTCTCATAAGTTTGGAAAATTGGGCCCTAGAGGAAAGAAGTGTATCTTCATTCGCTATAGTGAGCATTCTAAGGGCTATGTGTTTGTTAGGGAGCATCCGGATGGAAGTGTGACTGAAATTGAGTCATGAGATGTGAATTTCCTAGAGGAGGATTTCCCTAGTAGAGGTGAGGTAACTAGAGAAGTAGAACTCTATAAGATGGAGGATCTACTTGAAAGCACACCTAGTAGCCTAGTAGAGAATGAGGAGATAATTCCTCAAGCTCCTAGGGACAGTGGGAGCGATCTACCTGCCCATGGATTAGATCCAATGGATGAGGATTCTCAACTACGTAGAAGCAAACGTGGAGCTATACCCCGTCGTCGTTTTGAGATTGAAGGGGTAGCATTCATGATTGCTCCGAGTGATGAGATGGAGCCTAAGAATCTCAAAGAGGCTCTCTCATCCCCTGTTAGTAAAGAATGGACTACTGCAATGGATGAAGAAATAGAGTCTATGAAGAAAAATCATGTCTGGGACTTGGTTGATTTGCCGCCAGGGCGCAAGACTATTGGGAACAAATGGGTTCTCAAAATCAAGCGCAAAGCGGATGGTTCCATAGAAAGGTACAAGGCTCGCCTAGTGGCAAAAGGTTACACCCAACGAGAGGGTGTAGACTATAAGGAAACTTTTTCACCAGTTGTAAGGCTTGTCTCTATTCGCCTAATCCTAGCCATAGTAGCTCAGTTGGACTTAGAGCTATATTAGATGGACGTTAAGACTGCATTTCTCAATGGAGAATTCGATGAAGAGATCTATATGGATCAACCAGAAGGGTTTGTGGCAGTAGGTCAGGAGCGCAAAGTTTGCAAGCTTCAACGATCTATTTATGGCTTAAAGCAATCATCCGGACAGTGGAATCTGAGATTTCATCGAGCCATTCTTTCTAATGGGTTTACGATGATTGATGAAGATCGCTGTGTGTACGTTAAGCGGTCCAAGGACATTTTTCTGATATTGTCATTATATGTAGATAACATATTATTGGCTGAAAATGACAAGGAGATGATTGTCGCCACTAAAAGGTGGTTGTTCTCTACATTTGAGATGAAGGACATGGGTGAGGCAAGCTATGTGCTCAGTGTTAAGATCCTTAGGGATCGCTCTAGGAGACTTTTTGGTTTGTCTCAAGAGACTTACATTAAGACTATCCTAGAGCGATTCCAGATGCAGAGCTGCAAACCCATTGGCACTCCTGTTGCGAAAGGCGAGAGCCTAAGCCTTGATGTGGGTCCTAAAACTCAAGAAGAGAATGAAAAGATGGCCCGTGTTCCCTATGCAAATGCTGTTGGAAGCTTGATGTATGCTATGATGTGTACGCGTCCTGACATTTGTTATACAGTTGGATTGGTGAGTCGTTACCAATCCAACCCAGGACCAGCTCATTGGAAAGCAGTTAAGAGGATATTACGATATCTTAGAGGGACTGCAGATTACACACTTTGCTACCAAAGTTCAGATCTACATCTAGTTGGCTATTGTGATGCTGACTGGAGAGGAGACTTAGATGAGCGTAAGTCTACTTCAGGATATGCTTTCATGCTTAGCGATGGTGCTATTTCTTGGAGCAGTAAGAAGCAATCCTGTATCGCCTTATCGACTATGGAGGCTGAGTTTGTGGCTTGTTCATCTGCCGTTCAGGAAGCCGTTTGGTTGAGGAGATTCCTTCAGCATTTGGATGTTGTCACACACACTTCAGACCCTGTGACTATCCATTGTGACAGCATGGCTGCACTCGCTTACGCTAAGGATCCTAAATACCACGGCAGAACCAAACACATTGATGTGAGGTTCAACTTTATCAGAGACATTGTGGCGCAGAAAGAAGTGATCCTGGAGCACATCCCTACGAGTCGCATGGTTGCGGACCCTTTGACTAAGCCCATTGCTAGAGATGTTTATCTTACTCATGTTAGGGCTTTAGGACTACGTAGGTGGTGATATTTTTATGTGTATTCAGTTGAACTCTTTTTTTCTTTTGGGGATATTTATGCCATTAGTATTCATATTTGTTTCTATTACACATTTATGTTTACTACTTTTTGCAATGGTTTGTGAATTAGCATACACAAAATAATTAAATTGATGTTAGCAGGCAAGATTGGCTCACTTACACGAGCAATCGCCCTTAGCGCTAGGTAGCGAGTAAGGATGAGACTAGTGGCTTATTGTATTTGGAGCAAATAGAGAAGCTAAAAATATCCACTAGCTATGTCGCCTTGGTTGGAGCCAAGATGAGGTTTTGTTAGAGACCGACCATGGATATGAGAGTACCCACTTTTCCATGATGTGCCTGTTATGGATAGCCAGATGCGATATCTCATTTGATGCCTGAGAGGTGAGCAAATAGAGAATTCGAGTTAGACGCTAGGAAGCAACTTGTGCGCTTAAGAGCGACTAGACTAAGATCTGTATGGTGTGTGAGTTTAACATCACTCTTTGGAAGAGTTACTCCACTATAACATGCATTCGTACTACATGTGCTTATCGACCCGTTAGCGAGGTGAAAGAATGGATCCCTGCTTCTTCACTGTGTGAGTCCTAAAAGTCATTTTTTTTCTAAATGACTTCACTTTGTGTCTTTTGTGACCTTTGACTATGTCATAAGATGAGGAGTTGATATTCAGCTACTTTGGTATGTTGCCTACGGTCATGTATGATTCGGTTTTAAGGGACATTACTGGGAAAGCGGTCAATTTCAAATTGAATGATATGAGGGTAAAGGGAAGATCATCTAGTTCTACATCTCTGCTCTATATTCACTGTCAACAACTCACATTGCTCTTTATAGGATGCTGATTGGGTGTGAATATAATGCGGGACCTAGGAGAGTCAAACATGCTTTTTGAGGGATTAGAGATGCCTTTGGACTGATGTAGCTAGATGGATCTGGGTACATGAGACACTATTTCTGTTCATTTTGGGTTGATGTCTCTATGCTGACTCATATTGAGTTTCTAGTATAGAGCTCCCGCATGCAGGTGTTCTCAGCGGTCGCATGGTGCATTGGCTAGTATGAGATTGTTCATTTTTTGGGGAGATTGAGATAGAGATGTGGCAGTGTCATGCCAACTCATGTACGAGTGGGAGATGTTAGAAATTGGGCGCCCATCTGGCATGACCCTTTGAACCTTTTGCACCTTATCCAAATAAGTTTGAATTTGAATTCAAAACCTATTTGGATAACCACTCAGGATATATATATATCTATCATATCAATTGATATGGATAGATGATATAGATATCTTATATATCTCATATAACTGATATGGATAGATGAGATAGACATATTATATATCTGATATAATATGGGATATGGGTGATTAAGAGAAAAAGAACGTATGTCGTATGTTTTGCCCATATACTGACTCTCTCCCAAAATACAACGATCAAGAGCCATTTTGCACTGTGACTTGTGTGGGTGATATCCATTTTGTAATATCACTCCACTGCTGGGTTGATTGATCAGATTCAGGAAGCACGTAATTTACCCACGAGATCCTTTCAATTCAGACTCTGCAGAAAAAGGTATGACCATAATTTTTCATCCTCTGCGTTTTACCCTTGATTTAACAATAACAATTCCACAACTTTTCTAAAACTAATAAATCAACATGATATTTATATCAAAATTTATGAAACATGCCCAAGAGTAACCTTGTTAAGGTTGGGAGTTCAAAAGTCCACATTTCATATTTTCAATTTCACAAAAATAAACAAAATCTAATTATCAATATATCAACATTCACAAAACATCATGAATATAACACTTTTAGAGTTTTTAATCCCAAAACCACTCTATAATTCCTACTTAACAATTTACACAATATTTATCAATATCAATTTATTTTTCTCAAAATAAATTCCAAAATCAAAGATGAAAATATTTCAATTTTATATTTCTCAAAATAAATTATCTAATCATAATATGATATAGATACAACCCATACAACTATTAAAATTTAATTTCAGATTTTTAACAAAAATTATCAACACGATGATTTTCCCAAATCAAGTTCAAAATACTAATATCCTTGACATTTCAACATAATTTTCTTCCAAAAATTAACCAAACAAAAATCTAAGTAATATATATATATATATATATGTAATGCCTCTTATAATGATATATTTTCTCAAAATATCCCCAACATAGCTTTAAGGTAATAATATGAAGAAAGTCCTTATCTCATATAATGAAGAGGAGCAAATCCGAAAGGCAAACTTGGCCCGATCATGAATCCGAGACTACCATTGCGAACATTACAACGAGCTCTCCGACTTTAATTTACAAAGTTTTTGCAAAATCTCATACTAAGGACTCCCATTTGAAACTCAAAAATTGAACAACAATAGAGAGAGAGAGAGAGAGAGAGAGAGAGAGAGAGAGAGAGAGAGAGGGGTGAGCTCTCTGCTCAAAAAAAAGAAAAGCAAAATGAAGAAGGAAAGAAGAGAAGGGACAAGGAGAGAGGAAGGGGGGCAGCCCCCACATGGGTTGCCTTCCCAAGAATTGGTTTCCTCAAACAAAATATAATTTTTGTAATAATATCTCAAAATTTTATAATATAAATTATAAAATAATATAATTTTTTTCACTACAAAATATAATATTTTTGTACACCACAAAATATAATATTTTGCTTATTATGAAATACACACATTTCATTCCTTATAAAATATATAATTTTTCACAATATAGCACACACCATAAAATCAACTATCAAATATTTATTATAATCCTATATAACAAATAATAACAACTCTCAAGGTGATTACTACCAATCACATAATTAAAAAGGACCAAACAAATAAACATGAGTCATAAACAAGTTCAAATTAAGTTGAATCTAAGTCATTTGTCTCACCCATAAGCCAAATATGGTCCAATTATATACCCAAATAGACCCAACAATTTATCTCAAGTCATGGTCCAAACCCCCAAAACTCAATTTCAAATTCCGCTATAAATTAAACTGAATACCAATCAGTCCGCGAATTTTCATAAAATAAACACTCATCAATTAATTTTTGAAAATTTTTATCCAACGTGCTTGACTTATATGGGAACAACATATAAAAACTTCAAAATTTTCTGAGAACGGGAGCTTTTATAAAAAAAAAATTTAAAAAAAAAAAAAAAAAAAAAGAACACCAGCCTATTATGCACTGACTATTTTTTTTAAAAAAAAAATTGGGTCATTACATAAAGGTTCACCAAATATTATTACTTGGCTTTATGGATAATACAGTTAATTTATGCATATATCTCGAGGTCAATGGGAGTAATTTATTTTAATAATCCTTTATACTAATGGAATTTTATTTCCTAGTACAAATTTCAAATTAATACTTGATATGAAAATAATGTTGTTAACAAATTTTTGATATAAAATATCTTGGTAAAATATTTTATGAGTTTGGCATTAAGATACTTGAAAATAAATTTAGAGGATTGTTTTTCTCATCTCAAAAAGCATGCCTAGATCACATTCTTACTAAATTTAATATACAGAATTAAAAGTTTTACATTGTTCTTATTGGTGACCGAGATTAATTAAGTAACATTCAGTATTCATAAAATGATGTTGAGAAAGAGTTTATGGGGAATGTCTCATATGCTAGTGTTGTGGAGTTTAATAAATTATGAAATTTGAATTAAACTTGGTGCACATGCAATTAGTTTATTAGACAATTATTATTTTAATTTAAGCCTTGACCATTGGGTTGGAATAGATAAAGTGCTATGATATTTATAGAGAATTAAAGATTATATGATTGTCTATAAAAGAATTAATGATCTTAATGTTATTAGTTGTATAATGTTGACTTTGGTAGTTGTTCAGATGATATATAGTATCTATTACCAGTTATATTTTTATGTTTGCATGAGGTGTTATTTCATGGAAGAGTTGCATAAAATCTTTTATAACTTTTCACTATGCAAACATGTTTTAGAGTCTGACTTGAGTTAAATATAATTAAAGAATTTTATTTTGGAGCTGAGAATTGTTAATTTCATCTCCAAACCTATAAAGATTTATTATGATACATGGTTTTAATTTTCTCTATGAAGAATAATAAAAGCTCTTAGGGTGTTAAATATGTAAATTTAAAAAACTTCAGAATTAGAGTCCTTACTAGTTGATCCTCTAAATAAAGGGCTTAGGCTAAATGTAGTTTGCTAAATATATTAGGCATATGGATACTTTACAGTTTTTTATGTGCTTGGTTAAAGAAATTTTTTACCCATAAGTATTATCTATGGTGTATTTTAATTAATGAAGTTTAATGTATTTATTCACGTTTTGTTTATAGTTACGTGTGTACAAATAAATGGTAACTGTTATGTATGTATTCCTCTAATATGAACTCTTATATTTAAAATTTTCAGATATAAAGATTAACACTTTGGTTTAGAACTGTATATGGATCCATAAAGTCTAATGCTTGGTTTAGAGCATGAAAGACCTCGGTTTAAAGGTATAAAGGCTTCTTTTAAAAGTGTAAAAAGGAATGAGATTCTTTACCAAGTCTTTTTGAGACCATAGAGAACTGAATGTGGAACTAGCATGTTATATAGTTTTTGAATCAATTGTACTAAAATTCCACACTACACTTTACCACATATATAAATCCATGATGGTGACATATTAGTGTTTGTAATTGTAGAATGTGTTATATTGTTGAATAGCATAATTACCATTACAGTTCGATATTAATAGTCTCATTGAATGGCATTCTGTGCTGAGATATTTCTATTCTGAATCATGTTTTGTGGCCACTTAAGTTATTCAACTCACGAGTCATTTTATGAAATAAAATATTTTCTTAAATTAGTAGTCAATGTTGCCTAAGTGGGAGAATGCAAAAAATTTTCTTAATTAGGTTATCATTGACTATATTTTGTTTAGTTTGTGAAAAATGTGTTGTAAGTGATTCAAACAAATTGATTAGTATGAACCCAAAATTATTATTGTGATTCATAAAGTTTTGGGTCATGGCCCATTTTAGTGTATTTATTATTTTATATGTGGATATGTGATATGGAGGTGTAAGGCCAGTTCTAAGTTATTTGAGCTCCTTAATGGGAGGGCCCAATAATTGTTTTATTTAGGTCCAGTCCATTCTTCTATCCTATTAGGTTTACATATATTTATATATACGTGAATCAAAGGGTTGTCAGCCCCATTGAAAAACAATGTAAAAATTAGGAGGAGGAGGGGAAGAGTCGGTGCTAGGATTTGCCAATTACAAAGACCATTCCTCAATTTCTCATGATAATGGCAAGATTAAATGGCAAGATTAAATGGTACGTATTTAAATCTATTTTAACTGTTTAGTTTTAAATTATCTTGGTGTTTTAATTCCTGATATATAGATGTTGTAAGTCTTACAAGGAAACCAGTAAACAAGAAAGATAATGACAATAAAAGATGAACTCAATAGAGGAGGTTGAATTTTATTTTATTTTTTTATTTTTATTTTTTTAATCTTTTGCTGATAAAGAGGTTGATATTGAAAGGAAGAATTTTGTGAGTTGCGGAGTTCTTTTGTATGCCTTATCAATACCTGATGTAGACAAAATGGTTAAAATCGAAAGCCTGTTACACAATTTCTGGTTGTTTTCCTAGCAAATAGAATGGCTACAACGGTTCTCTACGCAGATACAGTTTCCCAGACCCTATGGCCATGTTTGATTTACAAGACTAATAATGAAGATATTAAAAATCACATCAAATTAGTATAATACTCACTATCCAATATTAGATTAGTAAGATAAATTATCCCCTTATCTATTATTTGATTTGCATTGTATAATAAAATATATGAATGCAAGATTACAATTATATTTATCTTTTTTTTTAATCTTATCCTCCATCAATGTTTTTTCGCAATCTTTACTTTATCAAAATTTCTTCATAAACGTGGTTTTGAAAAAAATTATAAACAAATAAATAAAAATACAAAGGTCATGTTTGTTTTTTTTAAAATATAAACTAATTTGATAAAATAAATATCAAAAAATATTTTAAAATTTTTAAAAATTATTTTTAGCCTTCTAAAATATAAATTTAAAAATATTAAGTGTTTTAATTTTTAGTCAAGAGTAAAAAAGTCTTTTTATTTTATTTTTCTATCTCAGGATATATAATCTCACCCCTACTCCATTACTAATAATCTTACAAATTTATTGAATTAATTATCCATTGAATTAATAATTCTGAAACAAAATTTCAAAACAAATATAGAATTATTGAGCTCACAAATTAATAATCTCAATCTAATACTCTAATCATGTCAATCAAATATGCCTTATAGGGTCTAGTAGTACCTTAGAGAGAACTAAGAGAGAGAGAGAAAAAAAAAAAAAAAAAATCTATGAAAGCTTTCAAAATACACCACCGAAGTGGTTATGTATTGAACTCTTAGCCTTGCATGCTCACTTAAATGAGTGTGCGGCGTTGTCACGGAGCTTGGGGCATGACATTTTGAGAGACTGATCAAATTATTTTTTGAGAGATTGATTAAATTCTTACTTTGTAATGTATGCATTTATAATGATTTATATATGTATTATGTGCATGTGCGGTGGAGCATGAGTACACTGGAGAAAGTTGTTAAATGGATGTGGGTAAGTTTAGAAGACACCTGTGTATCTCCAGCATGCAACAAATGAATAGATTATATAAAAGTAAATTACATTTGTCCTATGTTGATTTACTTTTTTACTTCAACAGAGCTTTTTTTTTAATTTTTTTTTTTATTTTGATCATTAATATTTTGAGTTTTTTTTAACTTTACTTTTAAAGTTAATTTTATTAAAAATTAGATAAAAAAATATCACAATAATTGTTACATAATATAAAAAATATATTATTATATTAGAGTTTAAGTTAATGTCAGAGGTGTGAGTTATATATAATAAAATATTTTTATATTTAATTTTTAATGTATGAATAAAATATTTTCAATGTATCATTTTCTATTTAATTTTTAAGAGAAATTAGCTTTCGGAGTAAAGTAAAAAAAACTTGAAAAATGAATGGCCAAAATGAGAAAAAATAAACTTTAAGAACCGAAGTGAGAAAGTATAAAAGGGGCAAATTGTAATTTACCCATTATATAAACTAGCATGTGGTACATGATATGCGTGTACAATTTTTTTCAAATAAAGTAAAATATTTATTATATATTGTGTCTTTTTCATGCTATCATGTGTTAAGTTTTTGTTATTAACAATTCTGTTTGACAAAATTCCTTTCAATCGTAATTATTCGATTTTTTATTTCAGTGAGGCTATGAGTATTTAAATGCGAATCTAACCCAAATTATGCCTATGTAGAGGAGTTTGTGATCTTAATCCTTTCATATTTGTCACTTCGCTAACCAAGTACGGAGATCGAGCGGTCATTCATGCGCTCAAGCGAAGAAAATAATCATCCAATATTTTCACAGAGCGCTTGAACTTCTAGAAAAAAAGTTTTACTGCTTGAGCAATGAAAGTTGCGCTTGACTAGTCAGCTTATATGTTTCGTACTGCCTTTAGTCACACCGCTTGAGTGGTGAAATGTGCGCTCGAGCAGTCTTGTGATTATTGTTTGACCCGAAAATATCTAAGAATTTATTATTGTTTGACCATAGGACAAAAATAGATATGGATAAGACATGTAGCCCACAATTCTATTTGCAGATAAGGTATAATACAACTTTTCATTTCAAGGAAACTTCAACTAGTAAATAACCCGAAAATATCTAAGAATTTATTATTGTTTGACCATAGGACAAAAATAGATATGGATATGTAGTTCACAATTCTATTTGCAGATAAGGTATAATATAACTTTGCTTTTCAAGGAAACTTCAACTATTCTCTTCCAAAAACTAAAAAAAAAAAATTTAAAATTATTAAAAAAATCTTATTACTGTAACAAGTTTATCTTCCTTTTGTTTACGGTAGGTAATCAATAATTCATTAATAGTGAAGCACTGAATATAAAGCTAAGAAGGGGCATACCTATTGTACAAAACAACAGGTACAAGTAAAAGCAGAGCCATTGATTTGTCTTGTCTCTAGCTAGCTATTGATATTGCTTCAGGATTTGCTAGAGATGTTCCAGACCATGCTCATTTGCCAATTACCTTGGCTGTTCCGGTCTTGCCATCAACATCTAATCTTTGCTCCCGTATCTTCTTCAGTCATCTTAAATATTTTTGCAACTTCTCTCCTTACTTGAGTGAATAGTAGAACGGTGACAGAGTGGCAAATACACAAGACTCCTATAAAAAATACAACATATAAGCAATCTTACTCAAACAAGTGTTATTGTTGGGCCAAGCCGCCCTTATTAGAGTAAATATACCTATTATTTATTTCCTCCAAATGTGATGTAGGGATATCTTATATACAAAATTTTTAAAGCTCTTTAGTTAGTCAAAATCCTTGCACCTCACTAGGAGGTCAAGGGCTCGATTCCCCTTCTCAATCTACGACTGCCGACTTAGAAAAAAAAAATAAAAAGAATACTGAATCTGATTTTCTTCAAAGAGACCACAAATGTCAAAGCATTGTGGCTTTCTACAAAAATGATCTGTTAAACCTTCTATATCCTTTAGCACCTTCACAGATAGGATGAATAAAAAGCAGCAATTTGAAACAGTACCTTCGGGTATGTCTAAGAAAAAACCAATACAATTTTTATTATTTGCTTATACATTAAACTATTACTTATAATACAGTAATTGAACATACATAATGATGAAACTAACAATGTCCATGACATCAAATATTAAATACCTAACTATTCATATTTACAAGTATTTTGTATTTCTCCATTTGAGGTAGCTGGAAAAAGGTTTCTCTGGAACAGGTATCCACTTCACAAGCCAACCAATCGGCCAAGATACTGCAGCAAATCCAATACATACTACCCACTGCCACCAATTCAACCTCTCTGTACTCGCAAATTTCTTCAGGAATTCCACCATCACCACTTGAAGAACAATGGTAATCCCAATGATCGCCAAAAACAACTTGCTCCTATGTATTTCCTTGAAGACATTCTTCTTCTCGAGCTTCCTTGCATTGAATTCGTTGAAAGCTTGGCAAAGCACGAAAGTATTGAAGATTAGCGTGTTGTTGACATTTGTATTCACCCCAAAGATTGATTTGCCTCCGAATTGTAAGGTCAATAGCACGGCTATCTGGTAGAATGCTTGAGCTAGCAGGTTCCTCCACATAATGTTGGTGATGAGTGGTTTAGTTCGACCCACAGGTGGTTTCTGCATGAGTTCAATGGAGGGCTTTTCTGTGGCCAGAGCCAAAGCACCTAAGGTGTCCATGATCAAGTTCACCCACAATAACTGGACAGCTGTAAGTGGGACTTCACCAGCTGAAACTGCTGCGACAAAGTTGATGAAAAGGGCAGCAACGTTCACAGTGAGCTGGAATTGGATGAATTTTTGAATGTTGTTGTAGACACATCTTCCCCACTTTAATACCGTGACTACAGAACCAAAGTTATCATCTAAAATGACAATGTCTGAACTCTCTTTCGCCACTTCTGTTCCTTGAATCCCCATAGATAGACCTATATCTGCTTCCTTCAATGCGGGTGCATCATTCGTGCCATCACCAGTAACTGCCACAACATGGCCTTTCTGCTTCAAGCATTGCACCATGAGAAGTTTATCGGATGGGGAAGATCTTGCCATGACACAGATTTTATCAACTTTCTCCAATCGCTCCTCTGGCGTGTAATTGCGAAATTCCTCACCTTGTACCACTGCTCCACTAATATTAGGCCTAAGTATCCCGCATTCAGTGGCTATAGCTCTAGCGGTGAAAACATTGTCGCCAGTGATCATTTTTATGTTCACTCCAGCATACTGACAAGCTTCCACAGCTTTCTGCACACCAGGCCGACATGGATCCTTTATACCTACCAATCCCAAAAGGGTCAAGTTGTTGTCCTTCAAATTTTTGTTCACTTTTTCGCCTTGATTTTCTTCTTTTTGAACTTGTTTATGAGCAAAAGCAATGCATCGAAGGCTGCTCGCAGCCATATGTTTAATCATTTGATCAAATTTCTTCCTTTCAACATCATCCAAGACCTTGATTTTTCCAGAGACATCATAGTAATGGGAACACATTGCAAGCACCATCTCTGCAGCCCCTTTCCAATGCACGTTGATTGTATTGTCATCCTTCTTCCTCATTGAAACGCCACTTCTTTTCTTTGTTGAATTGAAGGCTTCAACATGGAGGATTGAACAGCTCTGCTTCAGTTTCTCCATATCCATGTTTAGTTCCATGACAGCCCAAAAAAGAATTGCTTTTTCGGTGGGGCTGCCAGAGAACTCAAATTCGGATCCTGAAGTGGACTTGTAAACGGTGCCTGTCGTATTCAAACCGACACCTTGGTGGAGCAATTCAAGAACAATGTCTGAAATTGAAGTTGAATTTCTTTCCTCCATGGATTCTTGCCCGAGCCAGAACTTTGTTACCTTCATTTGGTTGAGTGTGAGGGTGCCTGTTTTGTCAGTACAAATGACGGTGGCAGAACCCATTGTTTCACATGCAGAGAGCTTTCTCACCATTGCCTGATCAGCCATCATTCTCTTCATCGAATAAGCCAAAGTAAGTGTGACAGCCAATGGCAAGCCTTCAGGAATTGCAACAACAACAATAGTTACTGCAGCAGCTACAATCCCCACAACAGAATTGATAATGTCATCAACTTTTGTCTTGCTTCCATTGAACTCTGTATTTCCATTTGCATCTTTTGTATTGCCTGTGAAATACCGAACCAACAACACCACTAGAACTAGGAAAGCAACAACCAAACCAACCTTGCCTATGGCCGAGGTTAGTTTGTTGAGCCGGGCTTGTAAAGGCGTTTGCTCGTTAATGTCGCAGCTGATTGTGCTCATCATCTCACCCCATGTTGTGCTCATGCCAACCGATGTGACAAGCATTCGGCCAAACCCATCAGCCACCTTAGTACCCGAAAACAAGAATGGATTTCGGTTAATATTTACTTCTACGTGCTCGCTTTCGCCTGTCATGCTCGATTCATCAACTTGTAGCGAGTAGCCATCTATGAATAGGCCGTCAGCTGGAACCTGATCTCCAATCTTTAAGCAAACTACATCTCCAACAACAATTTCAAAAATCGAAACTTGTTGGCGCCTTCCATTTCTCACAACATCAATCGGGATATTGTTGCTGACTTTAGATAATTTGAGAAATTGCCTACTCTGCTTGAAATTACTTCCTGCTGAGACTGCTATGACAAGAAAGACAGCAAAAAATATGCTGCCTCCGTCGTACCACCCTTCTTTCAGCCCATTCTCTTTGATGCCAAATCCAAGTGAAAGAGCTGCACATACTAAAAGGATTATAATAGTAGGATCTTTCAAAGCCTCCCACACGAAACAATAGAAACGTTTGGTGGGAGGCCTTTGATATGTGTTACTGCCAAAAGCTTTGTGTCTCCGCAAAATATCTTCCTCGTCATCTCCATTTATGCCATTCTCCAAATTGGTTTTGAGATCAGAAGCTAAACCTTGAACTCCACCATGTTTTTCAAGAAGCCGGTTTAGATTTTTCTTTTTGGTAAGTTGGGTAAGACTTGACTTATCAATATTTCTGAAACAGGGGTGTGGTGGTTCGGGGACATCGATGACGACAACTGAGTTAGATGGAAGAAAAGGGGATACCTTTCTGTTGTTCTTCTTGGCTTCCAAGCAACAGGAGAAGGCTCTGGAACAATAGATCGTAACAAACGCCATATGCCATCTCTGTTTGTTGGTTTCAGTAAGGCCAGTGGGTAGTTTGAGGACAGAGTCATACAAACTTGTTTCAAATATTGTAAACATGCTGTGAAAAGCAAAAACAAAAACAAACAAATGGAGATTTGTTTTAAAAAAAAGCGGGTTGGGGGGGGGGGTGTCAAGATTATGAGTTACAACTTTAAAGACAGTGAGAGATGAAGTAAAGGGTACTTAAGACAGGAACTAATGCAACGTGAAAATATTTAGCTCACGTACTTAAGACACAAAAAACAAGATCAAATGTCTGTCTGAGATGTTGTCAATGACATGTCTGAGGTCATGTTTTATAGTGTTTCGCGCCGTGTAATCTAAGCTGTTTCTTGTTAGAGAAATTTCACTCCCGACTCAGAGAAATGTTTCGAAATTTATCTGGTATGAATTTATTCTTAAATCACTGGCCGCCACACGTATGGTTTCTCTGGTGTTTGACCTGAAATAAAATCAAATACGGTTTATCAGTTTCTTGGAAATAGATCTTTGAACCTTGCTTTATCTTTTGAACGCTTGACCTTTTGAACCTTTTTCAACTCGCTTTTTAGTACTCGGATCGAGGAGATGTGTTCGTGTTGCCTTCGCGTAGTCTACAATCCAAAAGCACAACACACACACACACACAACACTTTCTATAAATGGAAATGGAGACAAATCACAGCCAAAAATTTCATTCTAAGAATCTTAAACAAAGTGAATGTTTCAAATTTTTTATTAGAGTTGAGTTTTTAGGTTTGAATCTTACTCTTCACCATACCACTAAAATTGTTCAGTTTATATAATAACATAAATATTTGAGACTGACATTTTAGATATTCATATTTAAATTCTTACATTGTATTTGATTGAGAGATTTGACAAGAAATTTGGAAAGAAAAAAGAAAAAGAAAATGTAGGCGAAATGTGAATAAAATATATTACTTAATTTCACATATCTTTTCCCTATCACTTTTCAAATTCCTCTCAAAATCTTTTAACCAAAGCAAACGCAACATTAAATAAGTTTTAGGATACCACAAAAATTGTTCATTTTATAATAGTATAGATGTTAGGTACTCACATTTTAGACTCTTATATTGTGTTTGGTTGGGGTATTTAAAGAGGGATTTGGAAAGGGAAAAGGAAAATGTGTGTGAAACTATGTGAAATATAAATATATTTTATTCACATTTCATTTTTTTTTTTCCCCCATTTTCCTTTTCAAATCCCTCCTCAAATCCCCTAACTAAACACAGTCTTAAGGATTTCAATTTTACAGGGACCAAGATATGTATAATTTTTTTATTTATCAATTGTTATAAACTTTCATATTTCAATTTAGAAATGTGAAATAAACTAATATTTAATACTAAACTAATACCCAAAAAAAAAAAAAAAAAACTAATATTTATTTTGTTTTAACATGAGAAAAAAAAAAAAAAAAATCACATTCATTCAACTTTAACATATAAGGAAAAGAGAAATCATAAATTAATTGATTTTTTTTTTATACCTATCAACTCAATTATCTATTAAAGTGAAACATTGTCTTTAATGAACTTTACATGAATCTCATTAATATCCGATCAGTATGAGAAATAGAGTCTTATAAAAGACACCACTCTACGAGGGAAGTTCTTGGGTTGAATATTTGCGAGTTCTCATCATAGTGAGTAAAATGTGATTAAAAAATATGATTAATATAATAATATTGTTAAATTTAACTTTAAAAAATAAAAAATAAACAACAACAACAACAAACAAACAAACAAATAGAGGTTAGAGGTCCATTTGGTGTTCCATTCTTTTGTACATCACATAAAAGCTTTTATTTATTCAAAAAATAATAATTTTTTCAATATTTTATACATTGGATAAGGGTGTGCGCGGTGTAGTTCGGGCGGTTTGAAAGTAAAATTATAAATTGAATGACGGATTAGCGGATTGGAGGATTGACAAATTGCGGTTTGAGCGATTTTGGATGGATTGAAGAATATTCTAAATAATTATCAAGCTCATGCATAATATATAACACTAATTTGCATAATTATTTTTACATATATAACACAAACTAATTTTACATAATATTTTTTATATATAACTACTAATTTGTAACAAATTTCACATAGTAAATCTCTTTCACACTTATTTTTACTTTGATATTTTATTATAGGTTAAAAAATATATATGAATTAATTGTAACGGAGCAGAGAGGTTTCGAAAGCGGATTATAAATTTTAAAGTTTAAATCGTAGTTAGCGGATAGAGCGGTGGAGAATGATACGGATTGGTGTGGTTTTAATAGATTGGACGGTATTTTGTACAGCCCTATGAATGATAGCCAGTAGGGGAGCCATATGTAATAAGTGAAAAGTTTTGGGTAGCAATAGAATCATCCAAGTAGTATTTCTCACTTTGGACGAGGGAGCCAAGGTGTCTGGATCCTCTAGAGTGATTCTTTATGGCACGACACGTGTTCCATTAATGGAACTAATGGCTGAAATGATGGGCTTGTTTAGTTTGTTTTTGGGAGAGTTGTTTTTGGAAAAAAAATTTGGAGAGAGAGTTTAGAAAATTTTTTGGTTTGTTTGGTTGTATATTTTGGGAGAGTTGTTTTTTTAAGAGTTTGGGATGATTTGATATTTTGGGAGAATTTGAGTAGATGTGTGTGAGAGAAAAAGTGATTGAGAATGAGAGAGGAGAGAGAAAAAGTGATTGATTGATGTGTAAGAGAGAGAGAGAGAGAGTGATTTTGGAAATTTTTTTAGAAAAACTCAAACCAAACAATTTTTTAGAAATTTTTTTCTAAAACTCATCTCCCAAATGCAAACCAAACATATTAGATGCTTCTCCAAAACGACGTCGTTTTGATGGCTAGACTAAAAAAAAAAAAAAATTTCACAGTTTGCAAATCGAGAGGGAGGAGGATGAAAGAGAGCTAAGAAAGAAGAAGTAAGCCGTCACCGCTCCGCCGGCCGCCGGACGTCGCGGATTCATATTGGCTACAACTCTTATCTTGATTTTGTGGCTTTGGTGTTTTTTGTTTGTCCTCACAGAGAATCATCCCCAAATTTTTCATGTTCAAAGAGGTTTACACTTCAAATTTGATCTGGTTTTCTTTTTTGAATCCAAAAAAATGCTTGTTCGAGTCAGATTTAACAGAGTTTTGCTTTGATTTGCTTTCTATGGCATAGATTACTGGTGAAACAGTAGAAGAGAGTTGTAGATTGGTGTTGATTTTCATTAATTGTACATGGATTTCAATTTCAATCCTATCTCATTTTTTAATTATTTTATTTTTTGGGTGAATAAATTTGTCAATTTCTATTTTTTCATTGTTCGTTTTTTTGCTGTGCTGGGTTTATGGGTTTGATCTCTAAGGAAGCTCATCGCCATGGACGACATCATCTGCAAATGGCAGATGTGATAAACAACTATCACAAGAACCCATATCCACTTAATATGTTCGTTGATGAGTAAGAAAAAAACCATTATCAAGCTGTTCAATAAATTGTATAAAAAAATTAAAATGTAATCGATGAGAAGACTAGTATTACAAAATGTTACAAGCATATTGTACAATCTTAATTGCATCAAGAACTAGTTTCTAATGCATCCTGATTTGTACACACACACACACACACACACACACAGAGTCCAATGTTCAACAACAAATAGAAGAGAACTTTTTGCTTCTCATGCTTGATAATATGTTAGAATGAGCCAGTGATGGCAATCTTTCAGTGATGGGGGTGGAAAACAAGAGTCTTGGGGGAACCCATTGCTCCATCTAGACTCCAAGAACACCAAAAACAGACATAGAAGCCCAGTCACTGAGATTACAAAAGATAGATACAACTCTACAGAGAAACTAGGCACCACCACCATTCTTTTAGATTCAAACTGTGATCCACGGCGGCGGCGAAGGGCCGTCGGGAGGCAGCGTTGTCTCTCTCTTCTTCTTCTTCTTCTCTCTTTTTCTATATCTGCTGCGTGTATAGGAAGTTGAAATTTGGAATTTTTTATTTAATTTTTTTTTTTCAAATTACTCTCCAAAACGACGTCGTTTTGAAGAGGCTGAATTCCAACCTGTTAGGTATACCTCCTTAGTGGAGTGTGGGACCCAATTGGTTTTCGAAAAAGAGTTTAATTTGGTTTAGTATTAATTATAATATATTTTTATATATTATATTTAATTTGTGGAGACCCAATCAAATTTGGAAACAACTAAGGTTTTGAGGGAAAAAAACTCTAGATGCACAATATATGCTTGGTGTTGTTTTTTAAGGTAAAGAGGTAGCCGTTTTTTTGCTTGGTGGAGGAGTAGCGTTTTTTGATCAATTGATTGGTGAGAGTGCTTGGCAATTTGTTGGGCTTCAATTGGTATTGATTGTTGCCCTGTTTGACTTGGTCAATCCAAGAATTAGTGCCATCAAATTTAAGAATTTGTGCTTTGCTTTGCAACTCTGTTTCGGGTCTGCTTTGAAGGTCTACATTGAAGGTTTTGATTTGGGTTGTTATTTTGGGTCTTCTACAATTCTGATTCTGAAGATTTTGGTTCATCTATTTGGTGAGGTCTTTCCTCTTGTTTATTTGTGATTATTTGGAATTCACCAAAGGGTGGTTTTGTGAGACCGTTAGTGTCTCGTTTGTAATCGTTTGGAACTTATTTGGTTGATAGTGGAATCGGATTTCGATCCCGTGGACGTACCTCACATTGAGGGAACCACATAAAAATTCTTGTGTTGCCTTTGATTTAATTTTTTCGCATTAGTTTTTATTCCCATTGATTGATTTACTTGTGGGAATCATCGATTTTCCTTAACAACTGGTATCAAAGCTTACGGTTTATTAGGGTTTATTTATTTGTGTAAATCAATGGAGGGGAATGTGGGTCGTATGTCTAGCTTCAATGGAAACAATTGGGTAACTTGGAAAACTAAAATAGAGGACCTATTATTTTGTAAAGATTTGTATGAACCCATTGAGGGTGATAGTGACAAATCAAAAGATTGTTCTTTTTCAAAGAAAGACATTGAGTGTTATTATTGCCATGAGAAAGGGCACATGAAGCGAGAATGCCGAAAGCTCAAGAATAAGGAGAAAAGGCGTGACAAAAGTGTGGATAAGAAGCAAGAAGACACAACGGCAGTTACTACCGATAATCTCATGGTCGTTTATGAAAATGATTGTATCAATTTTGTGGACCAAGAGAGTCATTGGGTGATTGATTCCAGTGTTTCTTTTCATGTGACTTCTCGAGTTGATTTCTTCACTACCTACACTGCAAGAGATTATGGTTCTGTTCGAATGGGTAATGAAGGTTTGTCCAAGATTATCGGCATGGGTGATGTTTGTTTGGAAAGAAATTTGGGCTGCAAATTGTTGCTTAAAGATGTGAGGCATGTTCCCGACATTCACGTCAATTTGATCTTTACTGGGAAGCTAGATGATAAAGGCTTCAACAACAAATTTGGTGATGGAATATGGAAGCTCACAAAAGGTTCTTTGGTGGTGGCTAAGTGCAAGAAGACTCATACACTTTATTCGATGCAAAGAAAAATTTGTAAAAGTGTTGTCAATGCACTTGAAGATGATACTTCTACCGAATTGTGGCACAAGCGGCTTAGCCATATGAGTGAAAATGGGCTGCAAGTTTTGTTCAAGAAAGAGCTTCTACCCGGTTTGAAAAGTACACATCTTAAAACTTGTGTTCATTGTTTGGCGGGTAAACAACATAGAGTTTCTTTTCATAAAAATGTTGCTTCTAGAAAAAGAAAATGTTTTGGAGTTGATTTATTCGGATGTTTGTGGTCCTTTAAAAGTTAGAACACATGGTGGTGCACTTTATTTTGTTACTTTCATTGATGATTATTCAAGGAAAGTTTGGGCTTTTCTATTAAAAACTAAAGATCAAGTTCTAGAAGTATTTAAGTATTTTCAGGCCATGGTTGAAAGAGAAACAGGGCAGAAATTGAAGTGCATCCGAACAGACAATGGTGGTGAATACATTGGGCCATTTGATGAGTATTATCGCAGCCAAGGTATTCGGCACCAAAAGACAGTTAAGAAGACTCGTCAACAAAATGGCGTTGCCGAGAGGATGAACCGCACCATTGTAGAAAGAACAAGATGTTTGCTTTCACAAGCTAAATTGCCAAGATCCTTTTGGGGTGAGGCAATGAGTACAGCGGTTGACGTGATCAATTTGTCTCCTTGCTATCCTTTGAATGGTGATGTTCCTGAAAGAGTTTGGACTGGCAAAGATGTGTCTTATAAGCACTTGAGAGTGTTTGGTTGCCGAGCTTTTGTTCACATTCCAAAGGATGAGAGGTCCAAGCTTGATAGTAAGTCAAGACAATGTATTTTTCTTGGCTATAGGCGTGATGAATTCGGGTATAGATTATGCGATCCGATCGACAAGAAAGTCATTCGAAGCCGTGATGTTGTGTTTCTTGAAGACCAAACAATTGAAGACTTTGGCAAAGGTGATCAACCGGAGCCAAAAACTAGTGATCTCATTGATATGGATCCATCTCCTTCATCTTCAGTTGATGATGAAAATGGGGGAGAAGTGCAGTCACCTATTGAAGATATAGAGGATGATGCTAATCCTAATGAAGTTGAGCCAGAAATTGAGGAAGAGCATCCAACTCAAGAACCGCTACCACAACTTGAGTTGAGGAAATCTACAAGGGACCGACAACCTTCAAGAAAGTATCCTCCCACTGAGTTTGTGTTGATTTCTGATCAAGGGGAGCCGGAGAGCTACCAAGAAACAATTGAGCATACAAAGAAAGGTGATTGGAAAAAAGCCATGGAAGAGGAGATAAATTCTTTACTTGAAAATCACACCTATAATTTAATGAAGTTGCCTAAGAGGAGGAAAATTCTGAAAAATAAGTGGGTTTTCAAATTGAAGAATGATGGCAAGAATCTGAGGTATAAGGCACGTCTTGTTGTGAAAGGCTTTGGGCAAAAGAAAGGTATTGACTTTGACGAGATTTTCTCCCCGGTTGTAAAGATGTCTTCTATTCAGGTTGTACTTGGCATGGCTGCAAGTATGAACCTTGAAGTTGAGCAACTTGATGTGAAGACCGCATTTCTTCATGGTGATCTTGAAAAAGAAATTTACATGGAGCAACCGGAAGGTTTTGTAGAGAAAGGGAAAGAGAAATTTGTTTGCAAATTAAAAAAAAGTTTGTATGGCCTCAAGCAAGCTCCACGGCAATGGTACAAAAAATTTGAATCTTTCATGATGAATAATGGTTTTTCTAAAACCACTTCGGACCATTGTGTGTTTGTGAAAAATTTTCCGGATGGCAAATTTATTATTCTTTTGCTTTATGTTGATGACATGTTAATTGTGGGTCAAGATTCTACCATGATTAACAAGTTGAAGGTAGAGTTGAGTAAATCTTTTGCTATGAAAGATTTGGGACCGACAAAGCAAATACTTGATATGAAAATTGTTCGTGATCGCAAAGAGGGACTGATTTGGTTGTCTCAAGAAAGCTACATTGTGAAAGTTCTTGAGAGGTTCAACATGGATAAAGCAAAGCCGATTGGTTGTCCACTTGCGGGTCACTTTAAGCTTAGTTCGAATCAATATCCTACAAGCAAGAAAGACAAAGAAGAGATGTTGAAAGTTCCTTACGCTTCAACAGTTGGTTCTTTGATGTACGCCATGGTTTGTACAAGGCTGGATATCACTCACGCAGTTGGTGTGGTTAGTCGGTTTCTCTCTAATCCGGGTAAAGAACATTGGGCAGCGGTAAAATAGATTCTAAGATATCTTCGAGGGACTTCGAAGGTGTGTTTGTGTTTTGGGGATGGTAAGCCGATGCTTGATGGGTTCACAGATTCTGACATGGCTGGTGATGTTGATTCTAGGAAATCTACTTCGGGGTATTTGATGACTTTTGTAGGGGGAGCTGTGGCATGGCAATCTAAATTACAAAAATGTGTTGCTCTCTCAACTACCGAAGCTAAATTTATTGCCATTACGAAAGCTTGCAAAGAAGAGTTATCGTTGAAGAAATTTTTGCAAGAGTTGGGTTTGAAGCAAGAAAGATATGTGCTTTATTGTGATAGTCAAAGTGCTATTCACTTGAGTAAAAATTCTACCTTTCATTCGAGATCGAAACACATTGATGTGAGATACCATTGGATTCGTGATGTGGTAGACTCGAAATTGTTACAACTCGAAAAGGTTCACACAGATGATAATATCTCGGATATGTTGACAAAGACTTTGTCGATGGACAAACATTTAAAGTGTCGAACTTTGGCGGGTATGGTTGATATCTCCACCTAAGTTGGTAGGGGGAGAATTGTTGGGTATACCTCCTTAGTGGAGTGTGGGACCCAATTGGTTTTGGAAAAAGAGTTTAATTTGGTTTAGTATTAATTATAATATATTTTTATATATTATATTTAATTTGTGGAGACCCAATCAAATTTAGAAACAACTAAGGTTTTGAGAAAAAAAAAAAACCCTAGATGCACAATATATGCTCGGTGTTGTTTTTCAAGGTAAAGAGGTAGCCGTTTTTTTGCTTGGTGGAGGAGCAGCGTTTTTTGATCAATTGATTGGTGAGAGTGCTTGGCAATTTGTTGGGCTTCAATTGGTATTGATTGTTGCCCTGTTTGACTTGGTCAATCCAAGAATTAGTGCCATCAAATTCAAGAATTTGTGCTTTGCTTTGCAACTCTGTTTCGGGTCTGGTTTGAAGGTCTACATTGAAGGTTTTGATTTGGGTTGTTATTTTGGGTCTTCTACAATTCTGATTCTGAAGATTTTGGTTCATCTATTTGGTGAGGTCTTTCCTCTTGTTTATTTGTGATTATTTGGAATTCACCAAAGGGTGGTTTTGTGAGACCGTTAGTGTCTCGTTTGTAATCGTTTGGAACTTATTTGGTTGATAGTGGAATCGGATTTCGATCTCGTGGACGTACCTCACATTGAGGGAACCACGTAAAAATTCTTGTGTTACCTTTGATTTAATTTTTCCACATTAATTTTTATTCCCATTGATTGATTTACCTGTGGGAATCATCGATTTTCCCTAACACAACCATTAATTCTATTAATGGGACACGTGTCGTGCTATAAATAATCACTCTAGAGGATCACTTCACAGGATCACTCTAGAGGATCCGGACACAGAGCGAAGGCCTCCAATGGTCTATTAATATGTTTACTCCTGCCTAACAAAATTGTTCACTTTGTATAATAGTATAGATATTAGATACCCACATGTTAGATCTTTAAATACACTCAGAATGATGTGGCAAAAGAGTAAGACCTTATATAATTTGGTATGTAACAAATCAAAAATTAATACTATCATACCACATCACTGTAGGTCAAATTATGATAATTTTTTTTTTGCTGTTGGATCTTAAACATTTTCTAATATTCCTGAATGCCCCCCAACGTGAAGGATTTTAATTTGTTTATTTATGGACCAACAGAATTTTATACCAATCGTCACATCCTACCATTTTAGTCGACTTCAAGCAGTATTTCACTTTGAACAACAATGTTCTATTCATTGTAATTTGAGTTTTGTTGCATTGTAGAGAGGAAACATCAGTTTCAGATCCTTGTCATAAGTTAAAGTTGTATGATACACATGTTGCACACCCCTATAGCAGGACCCTTGTCATAAGTTAAAGAAGTTAAATAGCCACTTAATTTTTCCATTCACCAAATAATAAAATAAAATAAAACAGCACTTTCCCGCGTCAACTCTGAAAAAATAAAAAATAAAAAATAAAAAAAAACTACTCTAAGTATAAATTTTGAACTTAAAAAAAAATAAAAAATAAAAAAAAAATAAATAAATAAAACTAATACCCTAAGTATAAATTTTGAACATTTAGGTGTTATTTGACAACATTTACATTTTATTGTTTTTAATTTACAAAAAGTATTAAACATATTTATATTTATTTTGGGTAAAAACAAATATATATATATATGGGGCATAAGTGTCACGACCCAAACCCGCCCCTATAAGTCTAGCATCGTAACCGGCCAGTAATCCTTGTGAAAAATCTAAAAACCTCCTAGATGTTGATTTGTGATTATGTATCAATTTTAAGCAGAATATAACAATCCCAATCAAACAATCAAGACAAAGAGACACAACGATTTTACATGGAAAAACCACAATTGGACACCTCCAATTGCGATCAAAAAATCACGGGCAACAGCCACAAGAACAATCCACTAAGAAGATTTAAAGGAATTACATAGGTATACTCTCAATTATCTAGCGAATCCACAACGCCTAATTGAACCAACCTCTGTGTGCCTCTTCCAACCCTATCTTCACCACGGAATTGTCTTTCTGATGAGCCACTCCAGAATCCACCGAAGCTTCAGGCTCGAATTCTTCAGAATCCATCGAAGAACAACTCTCTCTTTTGTATAAAAAACAAAACCTTTAATGTACTCTCTTTTAAACCATGAGTTGAATACTCAATAAAAACATCAAAGAAAACTTAACAAAATATCTCCAGATATAACCCTTAAGAACCAAAAAGAAGATCTGGAGGAAAAATTAATGAATCATCTAGTTTTGGGAGAAAACAAACTACTTATAGAAAATCCAAAGTAATCCTGTTTTTGGAAGAAAACCAACTTCTTAAAGGACTCCAAAGTAATCCTAATTTTGGAAGAAAATCAACTTCTTAGAGAAATCTAAAGTAATCCTAGTTTGACCCAACATGTGAATTTAAAAAATTACAACCTTAGGTTTGATCCATGGAATTTGACAACAAAGAGTCCTAACAATCTCCCCTTTTGTCAAATCCTGGACAAAACCATGCTACAACAGTTTTCCTAACAAAAACACTAAAACAATTTTCCAATCAAAACAAGAACAACACCACCAACTAGGAACCAGCACTTATAACCAAATCTCTTTACAAACTTATTTCTCAAGGTCATGATCTGCAAAACAACTATTAGTGCCACGATCTCCAAAACTTTTATTAGTCCCACAAGAGTATATGAAAAAGCAATAAACATATGGCTAGATTATCTTGAAGTATGAGATGAAAAACATGAATAGATGCAACTTGGAGATTTTAAGAACATGTAGTATGAAAACCTGAAAACTAAAACATATGCACCCGACACATGACATGAATACATGAAAAACAAATTTCTCCCCTTGTTTGTCACGAATTGACAAAGAAAGTTCAAATAATAAAAAAGCCAATGCAAAGCAACATGCAAACCAACTAATGCCAATCTTTCGTACCAAACAAAACAAAGTGTTCATGCTAACAAACTCTTGTAATGATAAACCAAACTCCTTCTCTAACCCAAATCAACATGAACCAAACTCCCCCTCACTAAAAGCAACCACAAACACTGAAAACAGTGAACAAGAAGAAAAAGACAAAAAAATAATTTGATAGAGCAAGCAAGAAATCTCAGATTTGTACCTTAGAACACACAAGATTATCCAAGAAGTACAATTAATTGAAAACACAATGTGCACAGTCTGTAGAAGATTCCTCATGAAAGAAAGTGATGCATTATGTGAAAAGCATAGATCCCATGATAAAAGTGTGTGTGTGACTCTTGGAGTTTGACAAACACGAGATTCAAATCCTAGTAGTGATCTGATAGCTGGACCTCTGACAAGAGAATATAAGCATAACTAAGGAAAGTCAAACCACTAGGAATCAAGGGATATTTGGTGAATAAAAACGGAGGCTCCCCCTCAATCTATGAATCCTTTATTTTTATTTTTTTTTCACATTTTTTCTTTTCTTTCTTTTGCACATTTTTTTTTTTCTTTTTCACACTTTTTCTTTTCTTTCTTTTGCACATTTTTTCTTTCTTTTTCACACTCATTGGCGGCTAATCAAGAGTATGGAAACCGAACCAGAAAAGCATGGATATAATAAGGATGGCCTGGTTGGTGACTCTGAGGTAGCCTTTTCCTCATGCCTGAACTACAAAGAATAGAGGGGAAAGCCATGGAGATGCAAAAAGATGAAAGGTGGTTAAGAGACTCAACATCACCCATGATATGCTAGTATAGGTCAATTCCTCTAGAAAAGCAAAGGATACAATGCCAGAAGTCTATAGAAAAAAATAATCACTAAGGTGGAAGACTCCGATATTTGCTAATCCAAGAGTGTGTACAGAATGAGATATATTAATCAAAGAGCACACACTCCGAAATGAGTAATAACCACAGAAAGTACACACATATTAACATGTAATGGTTATTCTCATCAATTCCAATATGCACCAAGGACCACTCAAAAATTCCAAGCTTGCAAAACCATACTAAGAAAATCTTTCTGGATTTTTTTTTATTTTTTTATTTTTTTTCTTAACCAAAGCAAGACAAAAAAACGAACATGCACACATTTTTTTTTAGACAAAACAAGTCAGAAAACGAACAAGCATACATAAACCCAAAAACTAAAACAAATAAACAGATTAACACAAGTCAAGTTTTCTCACCCAAACCGCTTTAGTATAAACAAAGTTGTGAGCATTGCGGTTTTTGGGTGGTGTCTTGACGTTGTGGTTCCCTTCCCTTTCAATGAGAACCCGTCTTGACATGGTTTCCAACTTCCTATTCATAGGTCTAGGAAAATATACTCTCCCATGCAACTTATAACAATAAGGGCAAATATGACCATGCATACCACAACGATGACAAATAAAAACATGATGTACCGTCTTTTCTTTTACCTTACCAACTCTAGAAAGTTTGAGAAGTCCATCCTTATATTGAATTTTTTGTTTTCCCTTTCCTTGAGTTCTTGTATCATGAGATGTGGAAGCACTCTGTTTTTGCTCTCTTTTATCTCCAAAGTCAATGCCACTCTTGTCTGAACAGATTTGTTGAGACCCAATGATATCCTCCAAAGTCTTTGATCCTTTGTTCCAAAGACCAATGATAACCATGGCACACTTGAGCTCTTCCTCTTTCTTGATCAATAGTTCTTCCAAAGCAACTTGTGACATCTCGAGAGATTCAATCTTTTCTTCAAACATGGCATGGGTTTCCTGTAGCTCATTCCTCTCTGTCTCACAAGTCAACAGTTTTGCACAAAGAACTTGTTGATCATCAGCTATCTTGATGGCATTGATCCTAGCCTCGGAAATCTCCTCCTTAAGTTTGACATTCTCACATTCACATGCTTTGAGTTTCTTTGTGAGTTTGTCATTCAATTTGAATAAGTTAAGAGACTCCTTATACAACTTTTCATAAGCTTGCTCAAGCCCTTCATGATCACTCTCTGAGGATTCATCATCAGTGGTATTCTCAACTAACCTCTTCGAAGACTCTGTTTGTCCTTCAGTTTCGAAAGCCACCATGAAAGCAAGGAATTGTTTATGTCCCTCTTCACTTTGATCTTCATTGTCACTATCATCTTCATCAGATTATAATTCATCATCCCAGGTGATAGCGAGGGCTTTCTTCTTCTTTAAACGAGTGGGGCATTCTGAAGCAAAGTGGCCAAATCCTTGGCATTCATAGCATTGGACACTTTCAAAGTTTCCTTATATCTTTCCTTTCTCCTTCTTGGCTATAGAATTAATTTTGACTTTATCTGTGCCTTTGGATTTATGAGAATGAGTAGATTCCAAAAGATTATGATTTTTATTTAAAAAAGATTTTTTAAATTGTTTAACAAAAGCAGCCATAATCTTGGAATCTATCTCACAGTCCTCATTAGAATCCTCAACCACTTTATGAGCACTACTAAAAGCAATATCTTTTTGTTTCTTTTTGAAATTCCTATGTGCCTCATAAGTTTGGAGATTTCCAACCAACTGATCTAGCTTGAGGTTGTCAACATCTTGAGCTTCATCAATAGCCGTAACTTTTGGTTGGAACCGATTGGGCAAGGATCTCAAAATTTTTCCTACAACTTTGGATTCTGGTATTTTTTTCACCTAAATTGAAGCTGGAATTTACAATGTCATTCAACTTCGCATAAAATTCATCAAAGGTCTCACTATCTTTCGTTGAAAGGTTTTCGAAACTAGATGTGAGCCTTTGAAGTTTTGAGCATTTAACAGAAGGAGTACCCTCATGAATAGTTTGTAAAATATCCCAAGCCTCTTTTGCGACTTTACAATTGCAAATCTGACTAAACTCTTCAGGTGTGACAGTGCAAAAGAGAGAATTGATAGCTTTACTATTCCAGCTACTATTTTGGTAATCAGTTGTGTCCCACTTATCAATTGGTTTGGGGAAAGTTACTCCATCAACGGTAATTGTTGGTTCGGTCCACCCATTCATGATAGATTGCCAAACTTTTTCATCGATAGATTTTAAAAAGGATCTTATCCGAGCTTTCCAACAAGAATAATTGGATCCTTCAAGTAGGGGTGGTCGAACCATAGAATTTCCCTCACGAATTCTATCCATTATCACAAATCAAACAAGATCTCGTTCTAAAAGATTTTTTTTTAAAAAAAAATAGAGCGTTCTAAAAGAATTTTTTTTAAAAACAAAATAGAACGACCTGCTCTGATACCAATTGAAAAATCTAGAAACCTCCTAGATGTTGATTTGTGATTATGTATCAATTTTAAGCAGAATATAACAATCCCAATCAAACAATCAAGACAAAGAGACACAACGATTTTACGTGGAAAAACCACAATTGGACACCTCCAATTGTGATCAAAAAACCACGGGCAATAGCCACAAGAACAATCCACTAAGAAGATTTAAAGGAATTACACAGGTATACTCTCAATTATCTAGCGAATCCACAACGCCTAATTAAACCAACCTCTATGTGCCTCTTCCAACCCCATCTTCACCACGAAATTGTCTTTCTGATGAGCCACTCCAGAATCCACCGAAGAACAACTCTCTCTTTTGTATAAAAAAACAAAACCTTTGATGTACTCTCTTTTAAACCATGAGTTGAATACTCAATAAAAATATCAAAGAAAACTTAACAAAATATCTCCAGATATAACCCTTAAGAACCAAAAAGAAGATCTTGAGGAAAAATTAATGAATCATCTAGTTTTGGGAGAAAACCAACTACTTATTGAAAATCCAAAGTAATCCTGTTTTTGGAAGAAAACCAACTTCTTAAAGGACTCCAAAGTAATCCTAGTTTTGGAAGAAAATCAACTTCTTAGAGAAATCTAAAGTAATCCTAGTTTGACCCAACATGTGAATTTAAAAAATTACAACCTTGGGTTTGATCCATGGAATTTGACAACAAAGAGCCCTAACACCTTGGATTACCAAAGGCCTCTTGACAGATTAGCAAATAATAAGAGGCTGCGGAAGCAAATATATAAAATAGACAAGGTCCAATGAGTTATGGTAACGTACATGAGACAGTAGATTTCAAAACTTATATATATATATACATGAGCATGCCAGTCAAAGGACGCCAATATTTACAATGTAGTTACAGAAGTGTACATCCCAAGACCTGACTTTACAAAACAGTCACAGAGACTAGTGTGAATACAAAAACAACCATGGCATTAGACTTCGATCGGAACCTCCTTGGGAGGCACAACGGTTGGCTAACAGAAACATAACAGAAGGCCGTCAACTCTGGCCCTGGGCACACGCCGGCTCACCTACATACATAATATAAATTGTGAGTGAAAGCCCAGTGAATAATAACAGAGTAAAAGGGTTTCAATGAATGAATCCGTACAGATTCAGAAATCATAATTCAGTTTCTTATCAAATCCATAATTGGTCCAGATCATATGCAGAAATAATAAGTCATGCTTGAGTTTACGTGATACATCCATTAGCAATAACAGAGCAGATACAGAACAGAGGCAAACACGTGAGGGTTACAAGTAACTAGTTCCTTAAAGAAACCTTCGGATCCGGGTAACAGAACAGAAGCTGAGCCCGCATGACGGGGCCTCCGGTACGGGTAACAGAGTGCAGATAGATATAAGTTCCATAAAGGAACCTCCAATACCGGGTAACAGCCAATAAATATCACATGATGCTAAGGATGTCACGAATACATATCAGAAATTGAACAATCATTCATTGTACAGAACATATCATTTTGAAAAACAGATCTTATTTTATCACACAGAAAATAGATACAGTTGAACATAACTTTACTAAGTTATTACTGACAGTTGCCCTTGAGACAAAACAGACGGAGCAAATTAGTCAAACAGAACGCAGCACGTAACCTACATAACACATAACAGATACACACTTGAAACACACGTTCTAATTGTACAAAACCTACGTCGTTGGCTCTTAGTGTGTTTCTAACCTTTAATCCTCATTAAAGGGCCTTAAACATAGCCTAGGAATGCCTAAGATGGAATGAGAATGCAAAAATGCCTTGAAAACCATTTCCTAAATTTTGCTGAAGATAAGGTCCACGCTCGAGCGTGGATTACCCCGCTCGAGCGGACATGCAGATATTAAAGCTCTGCTCAAGCGTGAACTTCTTCGCTCGAGCGGACTGTAAAATCGACAAAAGTACTGGATGCATGATTTTCACGCTCAACGGGCGCTCAACCCCTGCTCGAGTGTGAGACTCAGAGTCTCGCTCAAGCATGGGTTCCCCCACTCGAGCGGACTGCAAAACACACAAACTTCTGCGTATACGCATTTCACGCTCGAGCGTAACTATCGACGCTCGAGTAGAAATGCATGTACTCAGGATTCACACTCGAGCGTGAAAGTACCTGCTTGAGCGTGGGTCAAATTTCTGGAAAATCCAGATTGACCTCCAAGCATGGAACTCAACCTTTAAGCCTTCAAAACTCATTTTTCTAGGCCAATATTTGAGGAAACATATAATAACTCATAAAACAACATATATTAAAAATCATTTCAAGAAATCATGGCCCAAGAGCAACCAAATTTGTGCAAAATCAACGTGAACTCTAAGAACATGCCATTAATACAACATGCAAGAATCTCATTGAATCCAAACCCTCCAAAACATGATCAAACTTGATAATTTGATGGACAACAAGATGAATGACCATAATGTGAGTGAAATTAACACATGCATGGAAGAAATCTTAGAATTCAAACTCAAAGCATAGAAATTTATGCATGCATGCATGGATGGACTCTCAAAACCACACTTTGAGCTAAATCTTGACTTTAAATTCCAATTTCACCATGAACCTAGCAAGAACAACTCACATTCATAATTAAAAGGATGAATTCTCTACCTTTAGGTCTTCAATTTCAAGCTTAGTAGCCTAATCTTCCAAGTTGCCTTCAATTCTTCTAAGTTCAAGCAAAATTCTAGATGAACTCAATCTTGTTCTCCTACTTCCTCTCTCTCCTACGGTTTGGTCAAGAAAATGGCTGAGGAAAGATGCTTCTAAGTGTAATAAGGTGTGATAAAGTTGGTCTCAATCAAGCCACTAAGTGGCATTTGTGTAATTAGGCAAACTAATGCAATTCAACATTATTTAATCTAATTAACACAATCCAAATCGAATTTTAATTAAGCCTATCATAAAATTACATAAAATCTAACTAGTATAACACACTAATCAATTTATGAATCAGTCGCCGATAAGGCTTTCAATTCGCAGTTCAAAATCAACACATAAACATATCACTTTATAGCAAACAGATAGAAACACAGAATTAATGCAATACATATGCAAATTAATCCCAGATTCCTTCTAAATTACTGTTAGGCATCATTAAGTGCGAATTAACATTAATCAGAGGTCGAGGTTATTACAATAAGTGTTTTAAAATTTTATTTTAAAAATAAGTGAAAATGGAAAGTTGCAAGAGGTAATTTATCAATGGTTGGAGATGGTGGCAAGAGGTGGTTGTAGGGCGCCGAAGGTAGTGGCCGAAGGTAGTGGTCGAAGGTAGTTGCCATCAGTGAGAGACGATTGGCAGTGGCTGGAAGTGATTGTTGGCCACAAAAAAAGTGGTGGCATGTGGCTGAAAGTGATTATCAATGGTCAGATATAGTAGCTGTTGTGGTAGTTGAAGGTGGTTTTCAAGAAAAATATGATTGTCGACGATAGTTAGTGATGGTGGGAGGTAGTTATTGGAAATGACATGTGGTTGTCGAGGGAGGTAGAGTTCGAAGGTGGTTGGTGGAGGAGGTTATTGGCAATGGTAACCAGTAATAATAAGCAATGGGTGGTAGTCGAAAAGAATGGAAAAAAAATAAAAAAATAAATAATTAAACAAAATTAAACAAAATACTTCTTTTGTGTTTACAAAATTTGTGTACAACTTTTAGAAAAGAAAACAAAAACTAAACGAATTTTTGCTTATAATTTTTAAAAATTCTGTAAATATAAATAAAAAATTATAAATATAAATGTTATCAAACATAGTATTAACTTTATAGTCATAGATTTAAAATTTGGAAAAATAGATTAATGGTTTAAGTTTGGGAAACTTACGTGTAAGTCCTAATAAGTAAACTTATTGGTTAATAGGTCTCATGATAATTAATGGTATTTTTCATCAAATACTATTAAAAAAATGTCACTAATTGTTAATTTTCGGCGGCAGTTTGAAAATTATCACAAAAAATATCACTAATTATAAATTTTAGCGATAGCTTAAAAAAAGTCACTAATTTTCAACTTTTGAAAAATTCGTCACCGAAAAACGTCACTAATTGTAAGTTTTAGTAACAATTTATAAAAACCGTGACAAAAAAAATATTAATTGTCAATTTTTAGCGACATATGTAAAAAATCATCACAAAAAATTATTTTTAACAACAATTTTACTAGGACTAATTTCCAATAGGACTTGATAGAAATTAAATCTAACTATTAAGGCCTATTCATAATTTACCATTTACATTTCACATATTCTCTCAAATGCTTAGCAAATGGAATTTGTAGAAGTTAAAACTTTGACAGGAGCGTTCACACAAAGAAGAGTACCGTTTTATTGGGAATACATAAATCAAACATTATACATTCGACCCATATTATACATTCGATTCTAAATGGGTGTTTCCGTTTTTTGTGTGGATAAGGCAATATCAAACGTGGGGGGTGGGATTCTGATTGATTAACATTCATCTTACTGTGTTTGGAGGAATATAGTGGAATATGTGTGCTGTTTTCTCCGTTGGAAAACATTATTCGTTTTGTTGTTAATTCTGCCGGACTTACAGGTGTGTATTCTCGAATGGGTTTGTTGTTTTTTTTTACATTTTCTTTGTTTTTTCCTGCCTTTCTTTTTTACATTTTCAGGTTTTGTAATTTATTTGTTTGCAATGTTTTGGTTCCATGTTCTTCAAGTTTTTGTAATGGAACATGGCTGTGTTTTGTCTGGGTGGGAGTTCAGTTTTTATTGGGTTTTTTCCCCGACGTAATCTGGGTCGGAAATGGCGTATGGAGGATGGAATTGGTTTTGTAATGTAATGTTTGTTTCCCTTTTTTTCATTTCTTTGTTGGTAATGGTTTTTTTGGGTCTTTTTCCGTTGTTATCGGGGTCGGAAATGGTGTATACAGGATGGGATGTGTTTCGGAAATGTTCTACGAATTGTCGTAAACGGTCGGAAATGGTCGGAAATGGTGTATACAGATCTGTAATGGAAGGTGTTTTTCCGGTGTTTCATTTTCTTTGTTTGTAACGTTTTTGCTTCCCTGTTCCTCACCCTTTTAATTTCATTTTTTTCCGCCGATGTTAAGTGGGTCGGAAATGGCTTGCGATGGTACACCATTTTTTTTTGGCTTCCGATGTTTACTTGGGTATGAAATGTAATGTTTCAGGTATGGATGATGGGATTCTACTAGTGTGTACCCATGCTCAGACCAGTGTTTTGTTTCGGTTGCATCGTGGTGTCACGTTTGCACATTTTGTTGATGACATTTGTGCGAAATTTGATGGGTTGGTCCCGGGGGCGGTCTGTTTGTTGTTTGATGTGCCGGGTTATAAGAGGTTTAAGGTGGTTACTGATGATGACATTAACAACATGTTGTGTTTGGGTGAATCGTTCGGCTTCAAGCACATCGAGGTCATCATTGAGGCTGCAAGTGGTGGGGTGGGTGGTAGTTGTGGTTTGCTGGATTGCACCGTTGATGGTAGGGGTTATGAGGATGATATTCGGGTTTCCGGTGTTGAGGATCAATCAGATTTGTTACCGTCATACTGTCCCAATAGGTCGAAGACATTTCTGTCCGCTCAATGGGCGTATGGGATTACCCATGTGGGACAATGTTTTAATGGGGGAGCAAATGAATTCCGAGAAGTTCTATGTAAGTACGCCGTTGAACGTGGATTCCAATTCAAGTATGTTAAAAACGATTCAGTTAGAATTACTGCAGTGTGCAAGTACGAAGGGCAGACAGGGTGTTTGTGGTCAGTTCACGCGAGGATGTTACCATCAACGGGGGTGTTATGCATTAAGAGGTTCAATAGTTTGCACTCTTGTGGGGCTGCCGTGCGAACTTATAGGAACCCGCGTACGGGTTCTGATTTGGTGTCTACTGTTGTTGCGGATCGGGTGCGCGATCAACCAATGACCCGACCTACGGATGTTGTGTTTGATTTGAGAAACGAATATGGTTTGGAGATTAGTTATCGTGTGGCATGGTTGGGTGTGGAGAAAGCGAGGGGTGAAGTGTATGGGGATCACGCAATGTCGTTTGACCAACTTAGGTGGTATAGTGATTCCGTAATGGAAAAAAATCCAAATAGTTACATTAACCTTGAATTTGAGCATGAAACGGGAAAGTTTGTTCGGTATTTTATATCGTTCCGTGCGTGTATAGATGGCTTCAATCATTGTCGGCCTATGTTGTTTTTGGATGGGACGTTTTTGAAGGGTAGATTCAAAGGTAATTTGCTTGCTGCTACCGCGAAAGATGGCAATCAAGGTCTGTTGTTCCAAATAATTTTTTCCTTATGGTCGACTTGTTTCATATGGTGTTTACTATTATTTCATTTGCCCAGTCAATGTTTTTGTTCGAATTTGTTCAACGTTGCCATCCTCACAATGTATGATTAACAGTCTATGATTAACAATGTAAAAGTCATGTTGTCATGCGACTCGTAACACATCTTGTCTTGTTAAATTAGTTTTTAAAGTTAGAAAAAAAATTACACCACATTACGCATTGCACAACTTTTTATTGACGTATGATATAACAAATTGATGTACCTTTTTAATCGTGCGTAATTTCTCATTGGCATGCAAATTATTGGGGTTCATATTTCATCTGTTTCTTCATTTGTATGTAGGATTATTTCCTGTGGCATTTGCTGTTGTTGATTCCGAGAATGCAGCCAATTGGGAATGGTTTCTACGGAATTTGAAACAAGTTGTTAGTTGTGGCCGAATTTTGACGTTCATATCTGACCGTCACATTGGACTATTGCAGTGTTTGCCAAATGTTTTTCCGTCGGCACATCATGCATATTGTTTGGTGCATCTCCAAATGAATTTACGTGACCGCATGAAATATGTTAATGCATCGCAGAAGTTTGGGTTGATGCGCAAATTGCGTGAATGTGCATACGCACCCACTGTTAAGTGTTTCAATGAGAAGATGGAAGTACTAAAGAAGTGTTGCCCAGCTGTGATTGAAGGTTTCATGAAGGACTTGGACCCCAAACATTGGTCTAACGCGTATTTTAAGTAATTCGTGTTCTGTACATTAATGTCACTTTCATTGTTGTACAAATTGTTCCCTTTTCGTTAACATTATTGTACATGTTTTTCTTACCCTTCTAAGTGTGTTATTTTTTCAGGGGCCAACGGTATGGTGAGATGTGCTCAAACGCTACTGAATCTTTCAATAATTGGGTTACTGATGCACGTCATCTTCCCATTACTCGTCTAGTTGATATGGTAAGGGGTCAAATCATGGAGCAGATGGTAGAACGCAGAGTTAAATGCAACACATGGGTTGGTATATTATGCCCTAAAATGGAGAAGAAGCTGGCGACGGCGTTTAACGATAGCAGGCCATGGTGTGTTAGTCAGGCTAATGACAATGTGTACGAGGTTCACTCCAATCCCTCGGTGATGGTTGATGTGGGCAGGCATACGTGTTCTTGTTTTCAGTGGCAGATAAATGGGTTTCCATGTTCTCATGCTGTTGTTGCATTCCGTAATAGCGGGAGGAATATTTATGATTCCATAGACCGAGCATTTCACATCGACACATTTCGTTCATCGTACAGTGGAACAATATATCCTATCCCTACCGTGGAGAAGCCAAATGTCAACGCAGCTGAATATATGATAGCACCGCCAATCAGCGTCCATGGTAGGCCCAAACAGAAGAGGATTCCATCTAAGGGCGAGGTAGTTCAACGTATTAGGTATGGGCGTTGTGGGAAATTCGGCAACCACAATAGGAAGACCTGCAAAGAGCCGATATAGATGGGATGCCAGTTGTTTTTTTTTTTACACCGTATTCAGTTTTTAAGTACATGATAGTAGTACAGTCTTTTCCTACAAACTGGTTTTCGCAATTAATGTGTGGCCTCATTTTATTTAAATGTCTTCAGGTTTTAATGTTTTCCTCTATAACACAATGCTGTTTGTGTTGTTTCAACCCAACAAGCATTTTTCGCATTTTTGCGTCCACTACCAGCAGTCTGTGTATAGTAACAGTGTTAAAGTTATTTACATTTTTAAATAGCGTAATGTGGTCAGAAATTGAACAACTATAATAAACATTTTTAATCAGTTATTTACATACAGTCAAACCATAATGAACAACTACACACATCAATGTAACATACGCAAAGTTAAGCAAAGTTTGTAGGGCCCGGAACTTGTTAATCCACCATTCACAATACTAATAACGTACCAGCTTCTGGTACAACAATAAAAACCTGCCACTAACCATGTAGCCTTCTTGTTAATTGACATAGTAACAGACATTTGGCGTGAACAATGTGGCCTATCAAACTAGTCTACCAATGTAACACACCTATGGCTTCACAATTCATGTTAGGCCCCAATTATTTTGAACGTCTTCATTCTTAAGATTTTCGCCTGAAATACAATGTTCAAGGTGGTGTTTCAGTCTAACAAACATGTTTTCCAGGTTTTGGTTCTAAACCACCACTTTGTGTGTGGTAACAGTTTTCCGTTTATTTACATTTTTTAGCAGTGTAATGTGGTCAGAAATTGAATAAAATGACAATTTGTTTGCATTCCACATGTCCTACATTACACATTTGTTCAAACTGGTTCGAACAAATACACACGTCAACGTATGGTAGGCAAAGTTAAGCACGTACACTTCTTGTCGCCTTACAATGTAACAGAAACGTAGCGTCGACAATGTCACCTGTCATAGTAGTCTAACAATGTAACAGAGGCATGAGTAACAATGTACATCGGTCAGATATATGTGTACTTCCACTTTGCCAAATTATTTTATTCAGAAGCAGCTACTGTTCAAATTACATGCCAACTGTACCCAATTATGCTTCAACAAACAAAACTATGCCAAAACACGAGCAGCCTTCTTTCAACTTTACAAGGTAACAGACATGTAGTGTGGACGAGGTGTGCTGCCAATGTAATGTGATAATGTAACACACATATGACAAACAATGTACACCAACCATATAAACGTGTACTTCAAGTTACTAGTTAATTATATTCAAATAAGAGATTGTTTAAATTCCATGCAAATATGTTTCATTCTGCTATCAAAACCCAAAAAAACTTGCCATGCTACCACCGAGAAACCTGTTACGCCACCATGAACAATACTAATTATGTACCAGATTTTGCTACAATCAGAAAAATCTGCCAAAAAACATGCAATATTCACACGGAAATTAACATTTATCAAAAGACTGCCTAGCAAAAACAGAACTGCCACTCTAGGGATTGTGGTTACTAATGAAGAAGGGGGTGCTGCTCATATGTTTTGCTGCCATTGCACGTAGTCCTTTTTCTGGGGAACTTAAAAACATTTCCACCATAGCAGCGCGCATAGTAGTGGGAGTGAGGCCGTCCATTGTGTTGTTGACGTCTGCCCCACGGATGTGCTGCCTAATAATGAAGCACACAAAGATTCCACAGTCCGACCTGCAGTCACGTTATATGTTAATTCATTTTCGAAAACACATTGTTCGGGTTCAAGCAAACAAGAAAATAAAAAAATTTCTTACGACTCTGGGGCTTGTTGTGGACAATCCACAACGGATGTAAGTTTCCCATTAAAATCTTCTGCCTCCACGTCCTGAATTCTAATTCTTGGCTTCACAAAATTATTATGGTGTTCAGACACCCACTGTTTCTGTTCACAAATTGAATGTTAATATAATTACGTTTCTGCCAACGCGTACATATCAACATAACCATTCATCAAACACGCATACGCTAACTCAAAACATATATATTACCATGTTAACACTACGATTTCTTAACGAATAAAATGACCACCTACCACTTTCAAAGCCTCGTTGTAATGCTCATCGCGCACACCACGCCTTGGTCTGAGGGAGTTGTAATGTTTCCAATCCCCGGTGTCTGAATCGTATACCATCACAGTCCAGTGGTTGGCATGGTAGATTGGGTATACAGTGTATCTGGAACCCCGCGCTGCCTTTGTGTATACGTTTAAGTATTTTGTTTGGGAGACAGCGCTTGTGTTACGCATCATGTCCTGCACATACTTTCAATGTTAATATACCCCCACAATGTTAAGTTCTTATGAGGATTACATGTACGAGTTGTGTGTTCACAGCACAATTCAACATATTTGGGTTCTTTACCGCGCACACGCTACTGTACACATATGCTGCTCCTTGATATTCTTCTTTACCCGACACTGTCCTGTGCATGTCTGTCAACATAGCTCCGTAAGCATCTATTACCTACACGACGATGTGAACATTACAATTTGGATGTCTCCTTACACAAAAAAACTACACATCCGTGGGCAACAATGTATTTGCTGACATGGTGCCTATTTTCTAAAAAAAAATAAATTATAATTCGTCAAGCGAAACCTGTTCTCAAATGGTACCAAATCAGTAAGGAATTCTTTTAAAAAGAAGAGAGATGTGCATACATTGCCATGAATTGAGTTCCCCTGTACCAAATCTTTGATGTCAGTGAAGTGAACTTGTATCCCATTCTCACCGCCATCCCATACTATCAACCTGCACGCCACAAACCGTAACATATTAATAACGTACAGGACGTTACAAAAAAAAAAAATTACGACTGCATTAATGAACAACTTACCCATCCCCTTCTAAGCTGTACATCTGCACCAGTACCTTCTGGTCTTCATCTTTCAACATGCCCCACACAATGTGTCTTTGAGTCATTCCAAAACCATTCCATGTTTTACGTCCCACATCAATATCCTCCACAGTGTATATCTCCCCTGGCTTCGTTGATTTACGAATCCTCACTTTCTCACTCACTTTCATCCTCCCAGTTACGTTGGGGTACTCGTAATCACGAAGCCTGTACTCCCGCCTTGGTTTTTCTTTCACACGTCTTACCAGTGATGTAATCTTCGGTCCAGAGCTTTGTTCATTGGACTTGTCACGACAGACAGCTTCTGTGCCGTCAACATCCACACCAAAACCATCACACTCACCTCCAAGCGCCTGGACACTATGTGAATTCCTCTTACAATCCACGCCTGCAACAGATGAACAAACATACCCATCGGCACAAGTAATACTCAAATCTTCACCCAACTTATCTATTTGTACAACTTCGTGCGTGGGACTGGCTAAGCCTTTGGTCTGCCCTGCATGAGAAGATGATTGCTGCGCAACGTCGCTACTTCTCTTTGTGTTTGCTCCATTACTGTCACCCGACCGACTGTTAGAAGCTGCCCAACGATTCGATTCACTGTTTGCAACGGACTGTGTAACATTGTGCACCGCATGATCATCAAGACTATCTTCCAAATCGGTTATTCGCGTGTCTGCTTGTTCGACCATCTTCTTCAGCCGTGCAATCTCAGCATCCTTCGTAGCGAGAACACTCTCAAACCCTATCAGCATATTAGCAGCTTGCGCTCCTAGTATCTTTTCCATTGATTCCACACGCTGTTCTAATTCATGTATTCGTGCGCACTTAATTTCAATGTCCTTCTCCAACAAAGTTACTTTCATTTTAACATTTGCCAACTCATCTTCCATTCCCGTTGGTTCAGGCTGAATGATGTCACCCTCTGGTGTACTTGACAGTTCCAGAAGATCTGGAAACAATACTGGCCACACTTTTGTATATCCCATTTTTCTCCCTTCCACCTTTTTCTTACTAGTCGGTGTGCCGTTCTTCTCCGTCCTCACATGACCACCATCTGCTGAATCAGTCTGCCAGCAATTGAAGCTAGGATCCACATTTCCCCCCTTCGTCACTGGATCCACATCCATCACATTTTGACTGACTTCAGTATGATCAATCAAAACTGGCTCAGGTTTGACAATGTGACACTCTCTAATTGTCCCAACAAGTTTATCGCAGTTCACCTGCAAAATTAATCCAAACATTACACACATTATCATACATTCAAAGTATGCACACACTGTACATTGTCAGTTTTTACGTCATACCTCAAAACAACCTTCATCCCACAAGTCTACCCCTTTCAGTTTCGCTGCGACTGTTCCAAGGTTCCATCGGCAAAATCTTGGCGTCAACTCAGGCCTTTCCGGAGTCACTATGGTGGAATGTTCACATATGAGAAACTGCAAACATAATTTCATACCCAAAAAAAATTTATATCAGCAAAAACATTATTGAATCCACATCTCAGAACAGTCACTGATATTTGGAAGATTTCAGTTTGTACGTACCAACAGCACCACAACACACCCCGTTACCCTCTCTGGCTTGCCTTGCATCTCATTCAGCGAATTGATTAGTGTGTTACGTATAGTTGCAGCCCAGTCGTACTGCTGTAATGTATCCAGTCTGTCAATCACGCGCACAAACGACCAGCCAATATGTTCGCCTGTTGTTGCGAAAAATAATTTTGCACAGACGTACAGCCACAGCAACTTCGCCACGTCTTGTTCGTCACGCACAGTGTGGCCACGGATTGCTTCCATTAGCAGATCCTTAATAACTTTGGATGACATGCGCCCAACGTTCGGACACCTCCTTTGCATGAAATCTGAAGGACCTTTTTGACCTTGTGACAAGTCCAGCTTGTCTTTTCCACATTGTACCCCAAAAATCAAACGAATGTCGTTGTTCCTCAACGGTAGTTTTGCTCCACCAATGCGAAACTTTTCATCTTTTGGGTTATAAGTCTTTATAATTCGGCACACGGTGGCGTCGCATTTTTTGAAGGACTGTGGATTTAGGTTGTGTGCTCGGATAGCGTCTATCATTGCCGCGAAAGGCGTTTTCCGAATTTCCCGAAGGTGGCCCTCCCCAAATTCCAACTCCAGCACAGTTTTAATCACGCCGGATAAGTTTGACCTATACATTGCCTTCGATGTTTCAGCAGCAGCAGCATTCTTTCCGACATTAACACTGACCCTCTGTTTCTTGTATGGCAGTCTAGATTGCCTCTTTGCTGCCTTCCTGGTTGACGTTTGACGGTCCTCGTGCGACCATGATGCACTAGCGGTCCGCTTCCCAGCCATCCTCACACAGCTACCTGCATAGTGTGTCACATACACATTTAAGAATGTTATCCTAACCGACAACAAAGCACACAAAACAGCATGCCTCACTTAAACACTTTACTTTGAAATGAAGAACATATACAGTCCATTGTATCCGTAGTCTAATACTAACATGTTAAGCAAAACATTTTCACATCTCAGAACCGACACCAGACACAACAACACCATAGGCAGCACATCATAAACATAACCATTTTCGACACACAATCCATAAACACCGAATTACTTTGTCGATGACAAACATTACAGAATCATATTTGTCACGCTATTCACCGACGCCAACTAACATTGCACAGCACATTGCATACATTCCCAACACCTTCCATCACTGTAAACCCCAAATTACTGCAAAACCCTCAACGTTACGTTCACATCAAATTACCATTCACACTATCCACTATGCACAGCAGATCATTCGTATTTAAAAATAAAACCAACGTGTTACCCAACAGTATCCACTCCAACATAAGTCAACGACTAACACTACGTAACGTCAATTCTAAAAAACACCACAAACATCTAAATAAACAATCTGGACACATCATAAAACCAGTCAAACGCATAACAAACACATTACACGTTGGACACCAAAATTACATTAGAAACACATACGGGAATTAGATGTGCCTGGTATTCTTCTGATGAACTACTAAATCCTAACAACATAACAACACAGTAAACACATCCTAATTTTGCGCTAATGTTGAGAACAACAATGCAAAATCATTCCAAACACATTAAACGAAGGAGAACAACATCACATAACAAACACATTCAATAAAGCCCACACCAACCCCTACATTAAGCAAAGCCAACAACAATTCTCAAATTAACCAAAGCCAGTAACATAAAATTCGAAAAATGAGACAAATTCATTTGTACGAACATCAAACCACACACATCGCACTAACCAACGCTAATAAATCCCAAAAAAATACTTTTCCACATACAAATGTTATTCCACAAATTATCTAGCGACGACAACCAACCAAAAAAAAAAAAAAATACAATAAGGACACCCAAAATTTCCCGAAATGCTAATATTCATAACATATAGCAGTCCACAACACTGTCACACACATTAATAAAATAAACAAATACGAATTGGACGCCTACCACTTTCAAATCAGCAACGTACCTGACGCCATGCTCAACAAACACAGAACGAGTCGGTGACCAGTGACCAATGTTCGGATGGTGATCGCCAACAGCAGTGGAGAACGACAATGGCGTATTTTGTGTCCGTATTTTCTAGGGTTTACAACGCAACAGGGTTTGTAATTTAGGATACCAATCCACAATTCGTCCCCTACGATTGCGATAACTGACTCACACCCCCCCACAAACATCACGCCATGAACATCGGAAACGACAGTCCTCCCCATCTACGCCTCTTCCATTCCAAAACACTAACATCGGATAACACAAACACAGCGCCTTACATATTTGGGTATAAACGTAATTTACACATTGCAAAATCTCAGATTTGTCCCCACTATAACTTAAAACACGCGTTGTAACGCCACTATTTTAGTCATTAACATTAGAATGGGACCTAATGGATCACAAGAAAAATAATAGGACCAAATGGGCTACAAGATACAAACTTAGGATTTATTGGTGCATTCCCCTTACCATTTACATTTCACATATTCTCTCAAATGCTTAGCAAATGGAATTTGTAGAAGTTAAAACTTTGACAGGAGCGTTCACACAAAGAAGAGTACCGTTTTATTGGGAATACATAAATCAAACATTATACATTCGACCCATATTATACATTCGATTCTAAAAATTTTATTGAAGAGTCACACTTTTAAAAATTTTATTGACCCATATTATACATTCGATTCTATGATGGATTTTTATATTTCTATACAAAGAAAAGTAAGACCCCTATTACAAGCTAGAATGTTCCAACTAGAAAGAATCAGTTCCTGACAAGACAAGTTGGTTGGAATTGGTTCAGCAACTGGTTTTGAATATAAACTTTAGGGTAACTTGCTAAGAAAATTATGGAAAAGACCATTGAAAGGCATATATGCTTGCATTAGAAATTAATAAAAAGAAGCAAACCACTCCGAATTCCATTTGTAATTGCTGGTAATGAACATATGTTGCTGTTCTTAACTTTCAAAAAATTTCCTTGGAATCTTAATCCTCAACAATTCCATGGAAAAAATGTGGAAGGTTGTATTTTTGGGAAGTCATTTAAACATCTGCTATAAGCAAAATTTACAATTTTTTTTCTTATAAATTGATGTACTGTTTATCATGTTAGACTAGTCTCACTACATTTTTTTTTTTACTATTATAGAATCGAAATAAAAATGCTGCACTTGACATCATGTTAGATTCATTAGGGTAACTCTCAGTCTTTAATGAATCCCGATTCTTTTATTTTCTTTTTTTTGTCAATCGGTGAAAATTATGTATAATATATGTTGGGAAAAATCGATGATTCCTCACAAGTAAATCAATCAATGGGAATATAAACTAATGCGAAAAAATTAAATCAAAGGCAACACAAGAATTTTTACGTGGTTCCCTCAATGTGAGGTACGTCCACGGGATCGAAATCCGATTCTACTATCAACCAAATAAGTTCTAAACGATTACAAACGAGACACGAATGGTCTCACAAAACCACCTTTAGGTGAATTCTAAATAATCACAAAATAAACTAGAGGAAAGACCTCACCAAATAGATGAACCAAAATCTTCAGAACCAAAGTTGAAGAAGACCCAAAATAACGAACCAAACACCAACCGTAGATGCTCCAAAAACCAAGCTTCAAAAACCAAAATTGAACCAATATATAAAACTTCGGCACTGTTACCGAAGTATGTAAGCCGCCGCACCTTTTTTTTTTGTGTGTATGGAACAAAAATAATATATATATTAGATATATATATATATTATTAAATTTTAGGTTTTGTAATCAAATCCTAATTGTATCCAAATTGAATTGGGCCTCCACAAATATAATATATAAAAATATATTATACTAAACCAGACCAAATTAAAACTCTTTTTCCAAAATCAATTGAATCCCACACTCCAATAAAAAAGTATACCCAACAATATAAAGATAATTACATTTAGACAATCATAATTTAAGTCCAACAACAAACCCCACAATGGGGTAAGTTCCATAATGTAATATGAAAATAATTACATCGGAACAATCATAACTCAATAATTATAGACACTCAACAACCAATTCATAATGGGTTACAACCCATTTCTTCTTCTTCTTCTTTATGTTTTTTTCTTTTTCTTTTTCTTTTTTTTTTTTTTCATTGTTAAAAAATTATTTACAATATAAAGATAATTATCTCTGAAAGTCCCAAAAACCAACCAATAAGACCCATTTCTTCTTTCTTTCTTTCTTTCTTTTTGTTTTTTTGTCAATCATTAAAAAATTGATTACAATACAAAGATAATTACATGTGAAAGTGCCAACAACCAACTCCATAATGGGCCAAGACCCATCTCTTTCTTCTTTTTTATTTTATTTTATTTTTATCTATTGTTAAAAAATTATTTACAATATGAAAATAATTACATCTAGTAGTTCCATAACACGGAAGAAATAAACAATACAACAAAGTTTCTTATAATAAAAAAACAAATTATCATTATTTACATATAGTAAGGCAATAGCGCACTTGGTAAAGGTTTGAAGGTTAAGACCCTAGGTCTCAAGTTCGAAACTCTTCGAGGCAATCTTCTAAGCATAGCACAATTCGTTAGGAACATACTACTTGATGTGGGTTCAATACTTCCTCGCTACGCGAGTTCTGACTTAAGTGAAACTTGTTTTGAGAGGTCGAAATAAGTTATCAGATTATAGTCTCTTGCTCAGAACGGCCTATTTTTTTAAGACAAATGTGATTCAAATATATAATTATCGATGTCCGATCATATATAGAATATCTAATATCACATCGGATTCAATAAAGTCCAAAGAGTTTGGTGTTGGGAGGCTTTTGAAAGGAAGAAAAGGAGGTGAGCGGCGAGATAAGGAGTTGAAGGAAGGAAAGGAAAGGTGCCTGACATCACGTCGGACTTAATAAAGCCCAAAGAGTTTATTGTTGGGAGGCTTTTGAAAGGAAGAAAATGAGGTGAGCGGCGAAAGAAGGGGCTGAGGGAGGGAGGGAGGGAGGGAGGGAGGGAGGGAAAGGTGTCTGATATCACATCGGATTCTGTAAAATCCAAAGAGTTTGTTGTTCGGAGGCTTTTGAGAGGAAGAAAAGGAGGTGAGTGGCGAGATAAAGGGCCGAGGGAGGAGGGAAAGGAGTGAGCGGTCAAAAATGGCTCAACCATTAACCTACTTAGACTGTGCTCAAGGAAAAAAAAAATTTCTATTATGAAAAGTCCTAATTTTTTTAACATTTAATTACTTACTATTCGAGAAAGAATATTTTATGTAACATATATATCATGTGATTAAATTAAAGTAGTATGTTATTTTACTCATTATTTGTGATGTTATAAATGTGAATCTCGATTGATGTTGAGTGTCCGGTCACATTAAATTCTGATATTATTTTTTATTACAATACACATTGAATGGTATATCATTTTAATTTAGTCACGTGACATACCAGTTATATAAAATATTTTTTGGTTAAATTACATTGATAATTTTAATATTTTGCCTCTTGTCTCATATTGGTTTTTATACTTTCAAATGATTCAATTTTTATTCTTCATTTTAAATTTTGTATCAATTTGATTCAATTGATAAAACCGTTAAGATTTTTGACGGAAAATAACCATTGAGTTAGTTGAGGTTAACTCACTTGAATAGGTTAATAATTTTGTTTTTAAAAATATGACACATGCCTCTTATTATATACGTTTTTCCCATTAAAAAAAATATATTAAGAATCGTAATTAATTGAATTAAATTGAAACAAAATTATAAATTAATTGTCAAAATCAAATCAATTAAAATTACACAAACAAAATGATGCAAATTGAGACACATGCTTCTCATTATGACACGTGCCTCTTATTATATACGTATTTTTCATTAAAAAAAATTAAAAATTATAATTAATTGAATAAAATTGTGACAAAATTATTAGCCTATACAAATCAATTAACATTACACGAACAAAATGATGCAAAAATCAAAGAATAAATAGCTGAAACAAATTGCTCTTCTTTTATTTTTGTTTTAGGGACACATAACTACGTGGTAGGTCCGGCCTATTAAGTAGACAACTGTCCTTTTTCTTGGGTTCGTGAGTTGTCTGAAATCAAGGCAGGCAAAATGGGACAGAAGGGAGAATTTTCATTTCAACAATGATACATCCCACTAATTTGGGAGCACTAATGGACCACTAATGAAGTGGAAATTCAAAAAAAAAAAAAAAAAAAAAAAATCTAAGGCCAAAACATCACATCAGTCAGTGGGACCCACTCTCTAGAGCTCCTTTAGTGCTCTCAATTTAGAACTCCCAAACATTTTTCTTTTCATTTTCCTTGGGTAATCCGTTATGTTATTTCCGGGAAAGGAACCAAACATGATTAAGATAGATATGACGAACCATTCAAACTCTCTTTTAAGTATCCGAGGAGACGAGTTGTGGCTTTTGTTTATCAAAAGAATAATGTTATATATATTAATTAATGATGTTACATAATTTAAGAAATATTTTATATTTGTAATGTGACTAATGAGTGAGATTAATAATAATATCATAATTATTATTGATATATTAATTAATATATTAATTGATATATTTAATACCACCGTTATCAAAATCTTAATTCTGAAGTATACACACACCCCATTCCTACGTGAGAAGCAATGATCCAAATGGATAATGATGTTTCAGTCAAAATGGGAATCGAAGACCCACAAACGTGAATGATTTCAATACATGTGCATGATTTTAGGAGCACTTACCAAGAAGTTTTTTATGCAAAGTTTAAAACTTATCTAATTTTAAAATAAAATATTTACTCTAATTAGTCTTATATATTTTTAATTGTTACTAAAAAAAATTTATATAAATTTAAAAATGTTGTTACATCCCATCACCGTAGTACTTTCATCATATGGTCACCAAAGACTCGCTGGAATGTTCAACATCACCGGAAAGTCGCTAGAGTATCTCGCGGAGTGCACTAAACATCACTAAAAGTCGTCAAAATGTCCAGAATATTCACCGGACGTCAAGAATATCGTCGAAGACTTATTAGAATATCTAGAATATTGTCAAAAGAAAAAAAAAAAAGAATAAATGAAAAAATTATAGTGAAAAAATAGAAAAAGAAAAAAATATATAATTATAACAAACAACAACAACAGGAAAAAAGATATATTATTTTTTATTTTTTGTAAAATTTAAGTAAATAATCTCCAATATTGATCAAATTGAAAAACAAGTTTTGAAACTGTGAAATGTTACAATTAGGAAGTATGATTCTATTAAGCATTTATCCTTATTAATCAAACTATAAAACATGTTATGAAACTGTAAAATTTTATAATTCTACAGAATGTTATGAAATTGCAAAATTTTACAGTTTTAAAATATGATTCATTTCAGCACAAAAAAAAAAAAAAAAAAAAAACTAAAACTGTAAAATTTTACAATTTTCACCGCCTGTAACTAAAACTCGAAAACAATTTGTTCAAAATCTAAAATTTTTCTCCGTTAAAACAAGAAGATAAAAGTATGTTGAAGAGAAAATGTACAAAAATTGAGAGATTGAATGGGAGAAACAGATATAGAGAAAATATTAGTGGTGAAACTCTAGCGGATTCAATCGGATTGAGAGGTTGTCTAAGCCCGGCCTAAGTTGTATTGAGACCTGCCCAAATTCGTCCATGCCCGAATTGTAACCCGAGGTTGCCTGCCCAAGCTCAACCCCAACTTAAACCCGAATTGCCCAAATTTCCCGAATTGTAAATGAATTTCAAATTTTTTTTTTTTTGCACATTATTAAATTATTAAAATTTGACTCTATTTACATTTTTTTTATATAGAAAATCATTAATACCATCAAAACAAATAATTTATATAATGTAAAAGAGATGTCGCTATTGTAGTCTTTACAATTTATGAGTGAAAAAAAAAAAAGTAAGATTTTATATTATTTGTATATATAATATATATTTAATATGATTTAAAAATTTAAATTACTTTAATATCATATAATGACTAATTATTTATATGTATATTTAATATTTTTATATATCTATATATATATAACTCAAGCTTCAGGTTGCTCGGGTTATTTGACCTCTTTGCCCAAGCCTACTAAAATTTAATTCAGGCTTATAAATTTTGCCCAAGCTCATACCGAATTTGAAAATATCTTGTCCAAGCCCTAAAAAAATTCAGGCTGAGCTCGAGTTGCTCGGGTTGAGTCCGCTCAAATTACATCCCTAGAAAAGATTGTATTCCGACAACTATTTTTTGTTTAGATCTAATCAGATCTCATGTAAATCTACTCAGATCTTATGTAAATCTGAGTAGATTTATATTAGATTTGAGTAGATCTACTCATCTTCTTCGCCGAAAACTTGTCTCCTTCTCTGTCGGTGAGGATGAAGTAAAGAGTTGGTAGTCGGTGGTTACTAGTGAACTCCAATCAATGGTGATCGTCGATCGCCGGTGACTATATATTAGAAAAAGAAAAAGAATAAGTAAGGTGTGGTCGCAGAAATCAGGAAGAAAAAGAGGTAGAGAAGAACAAATGCATAGAGAAGAATGAAGAAGAAAAATACATAGTGGGTTTTTGAGAGTATCCAAAAGGTTATGAGACTAAATAGATTTCTCCCCTTTTAAATAGGACTTCCAGGTAATTTGTCTATGATTTTAATTTGTTTATGCTTGGGACCAAAAATATTTATACAAATTACAAACCAGCCATGTTAGTCAACTTTGGCCTAAAATAGAGTCATCATTTTAATTCATAAGGCACTTACAGGCCGGTCCTATTAACTAGATTTATTTACTTACAAGTCATGACTAATAAATTTATCACTATAATTTTTTTCATAATATCCACCATCTTTACTCATGCACTCACTCACTTACAAGAATCTATCATTCTCTTCCACATAAACAAAAAACAAGAGAGACTAATAAATTTATCACTGAAAAATAAATCTGAATCTAAAACAAATGAAGCGGTGGTGATATAGTGGTTGTATAGGTCGGCAACGGTGAAGTATAGATTTATGATGATATAAAGTGTAGATCAGCGACGGTAGAATGTAGACTGCGATGATGGTAGAGATAGTTAGTGAACAGTGGCAACATTCGAATAACAATAGTGGTGGTGGCGGTGGTGGTGGGTAGATGACAACGATGGTGGTGGTAAGTAGACAGTAATGGTGGTGGTAGCGAGTTGACGACGACGGGACGATGGTGGTAGGCAATGGTTGTGTGAAACTTTTGAAAAAATGGTGGAGAGAGACATAGAGAGAGAAGAGGAGAGAATAGAAGATAATGGATGGATGATGATGGTGGTGGTAGCAGATGGGTGATGACAATAGTGGTAGTAGTGGTGGTGGTAGACAATGCCCGTATGAAACTTTTAAAAAATGGTGGAGAGAGAGAGAGAGAGAGAGAGAGAGAGAGAGAGAGAGTAAACACTACTAGAAAACTGACCTTTTACTACCATATATTGGCGACCATCTGATTAGCCGTCGCAAATAATCAATTTATCCCCTTATTTTCTTTTATTTATTTTCTCCTCTTCTTTATACTTGCCCTAGCCCCTTATTTTCTTCTATTTATTTTCCCCTCTTCTTTATACTTGCCCTAGCCCCTCCACAAACACCGATTGTTCTCTTTCTCTCGCTCTCTCTCTCTCTCTCTCTCTCTCTCTCGGTCTCACAGTAATACGACTGGTATGAATCTCTCTCTCTCTCTCTCCCCCCCTCAATCTCGCTTTCTCTCTTTCTCTCAATCTCGTGCTCTCTCCTTTGATCTTCTCAAATTAGCACCTCTACTACACATGTATATGTACCTCTATATATTATCTATATATTATGTATATGTTGTGAATATCAATGTTTGAAATTGAATTTATTCTGTTGAGGTCCGAGCAAGAATCGAAGTAGACGTCCTCAACTTCCTCAAGATCTTGAACTCTTCGACTTCGACAATCTCATATTTCTTTGGTTTGCAATTTTGCTTCAAATCTCTACTCTCGAAATGTGTATATATATATATATATGTGCGTGTGTGTTTTTGTGTTAAGCATTGAGTCACTGTTGATTTTAATTTGATAAATTTGGGGATTTTTGAGTGTGTTATAGATCAATAGAAGATGGAATAATAGCTGAGCGAATTACAAGATTGCCTTGCAGATGCAGAGCTTCAATTAATTGAAGGAGAGAAGTTGCGGAAAAAGCTTCACAACACTATTTTGGTAATACTCTTTTGCTCACTCTCTGTTAGTTAGGTTTTGAATTTTGATGATATTAAATTGTCTTTTGTTGCAGGAATTGAAAGGGAACATTCGTCTGTTTTGCGAGTCGTCCTTGTTACTGATGATGGTGCTAGAACAGAGATGCCAGTTGTTTCTTATCCTGTGTCTATGGAATCTCAAGACCACTATTTTGGTAATACTCTTTTGGTCACTCTCTGTTTGTTATGTATTATATGCATTAGAGTCTATTCTGATATGCAATTATTTTTCCAATATCACATAAACTATAAAATTGTTCTCTCATAGTGCAGTCAACAGGGCATGCTTTGCATGTGCTAAACAAAAAATTATGCAATGCTTTTATTTATTTATTTGTTTTTATTTTTATTTTTATTTTTATTTTTTGCGACGGTAACAAGATGGTCGCCAAAGATCATATTAGTGTTTTTCTTTGTTTTTTGCGACGGCAAAATAGCGGTCGCTATAAGTAGTTTAGGTGGTCGCAAATAATTTGCGACCGTTGTTTTGCCGTCGCAAAAAGTATTTGCCACCCCCATATTCGCGACCCCCATTTGCCGTCGCATGGGCCGTCGCAAAAAGTCTTTTTGCGACTGTTTTTTATTATTTGCGACGGTTTATAGCGGTCGCAAAAAGTGTTTTTTTTAGTAGTGAAAACAGCTTGATAAATATAGATATTTTAAGACTTATTAGTGCATTCAAAAAGCCAATAAGACTTAAAGGTATTTATGACTAGTTGGTAATTACTTCTTAATTCATTAAGGTACTATTTGATTTATTAGAAGGGATTGCAATGAAATTATCATTTTTTCAAAGTATAAGTGATATTTTACATTTTGTTTCTTTCTTTTATGTTTGACTATTTTTTCTTTGGCCCATAGTTTTTTTTTTTTTTTTCCTCACTTTCACCTTTTATGTTTTAACTTTGTTTTCCAATATACTCTTACAGCTAACTTATGTCCAACATTAAACAAAAAATAATACATTGACAACCATGTAGTATAAAAATTATTTTATTATATATAATTCACACATTTTACACAAATTTAAATTTTAATATAATAATATATTTCTTATTTCATGTAATGACTAACATGACATTTTTTGTCTAATTTTAAACAAAAATTAATGATGAATAGTTAAAAGTGTATAATTATTTTAATTTTTTAATCATTAATACACACTATTATTAAATTAATTCTCTTATTTTATTGTTTATTTTTACAGAATAACTTGCAATTAAAATAAAGATTGAGGTTAATTTGCAATTATGATAAAATAATTGGGAAAAAACAAAAAAAAGAAAAAAGAAAGAAAAGAAAGCTAATTGAATGGATGATGGATGAGGCAAAATTAATTGGATGAAAGATGCATGAGAGTGATTGGATGGATAATGGGATGGATGATGCATGGCACGGCCAAGAATTTGCCAGAAAAGCTACCGTCTCAAAATTTTGGAACCTCATCATTACCTCTCAATGTAGTAATTCCACTCAATTTGTATTTCTGGAATTCTATGAAAAACATCTACAAATTATTTATCAATACATATTATTTTCTTTCGTTTCTATAGTGTTTTAATTTTATTTGCTAGGTGCAAAATTTCAATAGTTTCTTTATAAATATTTTATGATTCAATCAGGATTTTTAATACTAGATTTTTTTAATTTATTAGTTTATTTAAAAAAAATTGTACTGTATAATATCTTGTTTATCATATACTCTGGACATGATAATGATATTTATCCGAATCAATTAACTACATTTTATGACATAATCAATCAGTAATCAATATTTTGGAATTAATTTTTATATAAAATAATCATTTTTACCTTCTGATTGAGAATACCCTATGTGTATGTCTCAATTGAGTTATACAAATTAAATCTAAAATATTTTAAACACTTATTTATTTATTATTATTACTTTAATTTATCTTTTAGATGATTAATTTTTCTCAAATTATCCAATCATTTCAAAAAATTCAAAATCAATTTTTCTTTATTTTATTTGAGTGTTCAATCTTAATTTTTTTTTTTTTTTTTTTTTGTGAACAAATTGGAAATGTGGATTTAACATCGAACTCACCAAGATATATTACTTGGTGATATCCTGCGCTTGAGATTGCAACATAATAGTCATAGTAATTAACTTTATTAGTAATTTGAGAAAAATTTAAAACGTGAAAGGTCAAATTAAAAGAAAAATAAAATAAAAACTTCAGAGTCAAAGTTAAAAAAAAAAAAAAAAAAAAGCCAAATATAAAAAGGACAAAATTTACTTTACCCTTCAAAATATTCATTCTCATATTTAATTGACTAAAAAGATAATTAAAAATACATTATAAATAAAATTATTATTTGTCATTATGAAAATTAATAATTATTTCATAAAAGAATCAAAAAATTAATCATTTAATTTCAATCTATTCTGTTCACACAAACCAAATAGAGGATAAGTTCTTATCTTAATTTATTAGATGATAACCACTGGGGTGGTGGTGTGGAAAGGTGCTGGCCTTTCATATAGGTGAGTATGGCTCGATTGTTAGGGCACAACTAGCATCCTATTTATTTAGTGAAACTGACCGTGTTATACTCCACTCGTAATTTTGCCTCTTGTGCTAGGGTTGGTGAATTTTCTGCTTACCTAGATGGCAAGTCATTTCTTTTGGATTGGGATAAATTTAACTATAATACTCCAAGCCTACATGTTGCAATGATGCCTCTAAAAAAACCCTTTTTTCTGTTCCAAAAAAAAAAAAAATAATTGGATGGTACTGAAACACTAATTTGATGTAGGGTTCCTTGTGTATTCCATTATTTGGGTTCATTGCAAAGAGGAAAACATCATTTCAATTAACTCGGTGGAATTTATAATTTGGTACAATTTTTGCTTATCATTTCTTAGATAAAAATAATTTAAATAAATTATAAAAGATAATTATCTAGAAGTTGAAAGATGAGTGATTTTGACTTTTATTTTTAACTTATAAAAAGTTGCATCAAATAAGTCCAAAGTCCAAGATAACTGACAATAACTCAATTTGGCTAAAGCTTTTAACCATCCTTAATAAGTGATTATTTCATATTAATATATAGAGCAAGATGAGATCATCTCAAGTAAATTATGATTGGTGAAGATAGTCGAACCCATGATTTTAGGTTGAGAACAGGAAAGACAACAAGGGCATAGGAGGCATAACATTTAGTAAGTAACATGAATCACGTGAAGGGGTGGGCGGCTCTAACTAGGGTATATAAAATTAAAAATTAAAAATTAAAAATTATTAAATTATTAAATGTCAAAAAGATATAAAAATTTAGTACAATTTTTTTTTTTTTTTTTTTTGCATTTATTAAATTTTTAAAGATATATTGACAAGTATTTTACATTTTAAATATATCTAAGGTACATTTAAAATAAAATAAAAATTGACTAAAACATTAAAAAAGTTGAGAACTTAAAACCAAATATGTTGAAATATTATCCAAAATGGCATACTTCACATTCATACTCCATAGGGCCTACCACGTAAGCATACTGACTTCACGAACCTACGGTATCTGCAGGAGAATTTTAAACTTTGAGAGAGCACCAACACAAGAAAAAATACAGTTTTATTACAAACACAGAAATCAAACACTAAAATAAATATTAAATATATATAAATAAGCAAAATTTTATAGAATTTATTGAAGATACGCACTTCTAAATAATTTTATTAGTCTATATATATTATGTATTTAATTATGTGATTGATTTTTGTATTCCTAAATAAAGAAGAATAATACACCTTAACACTGTGTTTGGTTAGATGATTTAGGAAGGGATTTGAAAAGAGAAATGGAAAAGGTACGTGAAATATGAATAAAATATACCTATATTTCACACACTTTTTCTCTTTTTCTTTTCAAACACTACAGGAAAAATGGTGTACAACAGCGTTTTTTTTGTGGCGTTTAGGGAAACACCACTATAAATTAACGAAACACAACGTTTTCAAAAAACGTTGTGTCTGACCTCAGTGAAACGGCGCCGTATTGGGTCAATGTATTCATCGTCAAAACTCCGTCTCTTTGAACTCACTCTCTCTTTCTCAGTCTACCACAACTCAGTTTCCCTCTTCCAAAAACCCTCGATTTGAAGCTCTCACTCTCTCTCGCTCGCTCGCTCGCTCAATTTCTCATTCTCAACCCTCGATTTGCTCGATTGCAGATCCAAAACCCTCGATGGTTTGTGCTTCTTCGATCTCTGTCGCTCGCAATCGAACTCTCTAGCTATTCTTCATCGATCTCTGTCGCTCGAGGGCTTTGCTCTAGCTGTTCTTCATCGAACTCGAACTCGATCTGTTCTTCATCAAATCGATCCGTTCTGTTCTTCATCAAATCGATCTGTTGTTCATCAAATCGCAGATCCAAAATCCAAAATCGATCTGGTAAAAATTCATTCTGTTCTTCATCAAATCCATTCTGTTCTTCTTCAAATCCATTCTGTTCTTCATCCTCTCGCTCCTGGTTTTTCAGGAACTCGATTTTGTGTAGTGGTAAAAATTAATAAATAAATAAAATGTAGCGAGAAACTCATTTACTATAGCATCATTCATTTTATATTTCCCAAAATATTGGCTCAATCAAATATCAAGCTACTCGAGGATTGAATACTGAGCCAACATATGTGCTTATTTATTTATTATTATTTTTGTATTTCAAAAATAAGCTTGTCATTTTGGTGCTAGAAATTGTATTTGGCGACTACAGTACTTTCCTTAAATATGTAATCAAACCCAGCGGTAACAAGCTACACTACTCGAGATTGTGTTACTTATCTTGTTGCGATAGCTTACAATCCAACGATTAATTGTTGCGAGATAGCTTACAGTTCAAGTTTAGAAGTTTGAGTCGGTGATGTTGAGTAGTGTAGCTTGTTACTTTGTATTTTAAAATCCTCTTCCTGTTGCTTTGATTGATTGTAGACTTTTTGCTTCACTTCCTTTCAGCGTTAGTTGATAGTGGTGCTCTCAACAATCATATCTAAAAGTTAAACTGAAAGTCTTTGTGGGTAAGTTCTATTTATTGCACTTAGTTCTGAACAATTATACCTTCCTTCCTTAGAAAGATTAGTAATGCAGATTAACATACAAAAACCTGCGCGTGCTTGAACTACCTGTAGATGCATGCAAACACCTGATTAATGTTTGACTTTTGTACTTGTGTAGAACAATTCCAAATGAGCAACCAATCCATTTCATTCCTATCGAATTGGCATCTCTTCCATGTGTTCTTAGTTTGTTTTGCGTTATTTTAGGGTAGGCCAAATGGCAATGTGGTGTGAATATGGTCTACAGCAACGTTTCTTTTATGGCGTTTTGGAAAACGCCATTATAGATGGATGAAAGACAACGTTTTCAAAACATTGTCTTAGAGCTCAGTTGAACGACGTCGTATTGGGTGTATATATTGACACCATCCATATTCCGTCTGTCACGACCCAAACCCGGCCCTATGGGTTTAGCATCAGAATGGCGGCGATGTCGAGATTCTCAAGGCCTCTTGAGCGATAGTACAATTAAGCAGTACGAGAACTGGCGGAAGCCAATACAGTATATAATTCAGGGGTTATTCAGTAATCAGTACGAGGGTTGTTACAGTCTCCCCTCCTTATAAGGAGTTTAGTCCCCTAAACTCGAGTTACCTTCGGTTTGGAAGAAAACAGGATTCAGCGGGAACAAATCAGGATATCGCCTAGCCATGTCATCTTCCCTTTCCCAAGTGGCATACACACCACCATGATTCTGCCAATCAACTTTCACTAGCGGGATCTCTTTGTTTCTCAGTTTCTTGATCCGTCTGTTCACAATCTGTATAGGCCGTTCCTCGTAAGTGTAGTCATCACTTAGCACTATCCGAGTAGGCTCAATCACATGGAAAGGATCCCGGAGATAATCTCTCAACATCGAAATATGGAAGACGTTATGCATATGCTCCATTTCAGGAGGGAGCGCAACTTGATACGCCACCGGATTGATTTTCTCAATAATTTGATACGGTCCGACATACCTTGGCGCTAACTTGCCTTTGACTCCAAAACGAGTCTGGCCCTTCATTGGTGTCACTTTCGCAAACACGTGATCACCCACTTCATATTCTCGGTCTCGTCTTCTGACATCTGCATAACTCTTCTGTCTACTCTGTGCAGTTTTCAGTCTCTGTTGTATCAGTTTCACTTTCTCAGTCGTCTCATATACAATCTCGGGCCCAAGCAAAGGCCCATCCCCAACTTCTGCCCAGCAGATTGGAGATCTACATTTCCTACCATACAATGCCTCGAAAGGCGCCATACCGATACTCGAATGGTAGCTGTTGTTGTAGGCGAATTCAGCTAATGGCAGATGATTTTCCCAATTTCCCTGAAAATCCAGGACACACATTCTCAGTAGATCCTCTAGAGTCTGGATGGTCCTTTCTGACTGGCCATCTGTCTGAGGATGATAGGCACTACTCAGCCTCAATTCAGTACCCAATGCAGTCTGTAGGCTTTGCCAGAACCTCGATGTAAACTTCGAATCCCTGTCAGAAACAATAGATACAGGCACTCCATGCAATCTCACAATTTCATCAATATAGATAACAGCCAATTTGTCCGCATTATAAATTGTCTTGACAGGTAGGAAGTGTGCAGATTTAGTCAATCTATCAACAATAACCCAAATAGAGTCCATACCTTTCCTGGAGCGAGGTAATCCAACGATAAAATCCATCGTGATATGCTCCCATTTCCACTCTGGTATGGGTAAGGGTTACAGTAATCCGGCAGGTCGTTGATGTTCCGCTTTAACTTGTTGGCAATGAAGACATTTAGACACAAAGTCGGCAATTTCTTTCTTCATTCCCGGCCACCAGAAATTCTGTTTCAAATCTTGGTACATTTTCGTATTCCCCGGGTGAATAGACAATTTTGAATTGTGGCCTTCTTGCAAAATTCTTCTTTTCAGTTCAGTGTCATTTGGCACACACAGTCTATCTTGAAATTTCAAAACATTGTCGTCAAATTTGAACCCCGATCTCGGTTTTGAATCTCTTTCTTCAATGATCTTTTTCAGAAAGTCATCCAGTTGCTGTTTCACTTTAACTTCTTCAATCAAAGCCGGTTCAGCAGAAATAGCAGCTATGGTTCCACCTTGTTCTCTCAGAACAACTTCAATCTCAAATGTTTCAAGATCACGAAGCAATTCTTTCTGTCCGGTGAGCAAACACGCTAAGTTGACAATTGATTTTCGGCTCAGTGCATCGGCAACAGTATTGGCTTTTCCCGGATGATACAAAATCTGTAAATCATAATCTTTGATCAGTTCAAGCCATCTCCGCTGCCTCATATTCAATTCTTTCTGTGTGAAAAAGTACTTCAGGCTCTTGTGGTCAGTATACACTTCACATGTTGCTCCATACAAATAGTGACGCCAAATTTTCAGTGCAAACACTACTGCAGCAAGTTCTAAATCATGTGTTGGGTAGTTCTTTTCATGCGGTCTCAACTGTCGGGAAGCATAAGCAATAACTCTCCCATTCTGCATTAAAACACACCCCAAACCTTTATGAGAAGCATCACTAAAAACAGTGTAACCTTCTGTACCTGAAGGTAGAGTCAGAATCGGTGCAGTCACAAGTCTAGTTTTCAACTCCTGAAATGCTGATTCCCGTTGGTCAGTCCAGTCAAATGATATCCCTTTCTGTGTCAGCTGAGTCAGTGGTAAGGCAATTTTGGAGAAGTCTTTAACAAATCTTCTGTAATATCCAGCCAGTTCTAAAAAGCTTCGGACTTCAGTCACATTGGTTGGTCTAGGCCAGTTCACTACAGCTTCAATTTTCTGTGGATCAACAGAAATTCCATCCTTGCTAACAACATGTCCCAAAAACATAACATGGTCAAGCCAGAATTCACATTTAGACAGTTTAGCATACAGTTTCTGTTCTCTTAAGGTTTGCAGGGCAAGTCTCAGATGCTGTTCATGTTCTTCTATAGTCTTAGAATAGATCAATATGTCATCAATAGATACCACAATGAAATCATCAAGGTATGGTTTGAAAATTCTGTTCATAAGGTCCATAATGCAGCAGGGGCATTCGTGACTCCGAACGGCATAACTAAAAATTCAAAGTGGCCATACCTCGTTCTAAAAGCAGTTTTATCAATGTCTTCCGGTTTGACTTTCAGTTGATGGTACCCCGATCTAAGATCAATTTTGGAAAAGACTTGTGCATACATGGAATCGGTCAAATAAGTCATCAATACGCGATAATGGATATTTATTCTTCTGATTACCTTGTTCAATTCACGATAATCAATACCACAGTCTCGGAGCCGTCTTTCTTTTTCACAAACAAAACAGGTGCACCCTACGGTGACGTACTGGGTCTGATAAACTTCTTGTCTAACAGTTCCTGCAATTGTACCTTCAATTCTTTCAGTTCGGTTGGAGCCATTCTGTAAGGAGCTTTAGACACTGGCTGTGTTCCCGGAATCACATCAACTGTAAATTCAATCTCCCTATCAATCAAATCCCCTGGTAGATCATCTGGAAACACATCTGGGAATTCTCTGACTATAGGAATGCAATTCACATCAGTTTTAACACTATCAGTAGACACAGTCAATACAGAACAGAAATACCCTTTACACCCCTTTCTAATCAACTTCATGGCTTTCACAGAAGAAATCAAGTATGGGGGAGGTACCACTCCAATTCCACTAAATACAAATTCAGGCAAACCAGGTGGACGGAAAATAACTTGTTTTGTCACACAGTCAATGGTAGCATGATATTTTTGTAGCCAATCCATCCCCAATATCACATCAAAATGATCTATGTTCAACGGTAGTAAATCAATAAACAGATGCATATCCCCAACAATAATCTCACAAGCAGGATACATATATGCACATGTCATGGATCCCCCAACAGGTGATGATACAGCTAGTAGGTAATTCATGGGTTCTAAGGGTCTATTCAATTTTCTCGAAAAAGCATATGACACATAAGAATGTGTAGACCCCGAATCAATCAATACATATGCATTTTGAGTACAAATAGAAAGAATACCTGACACGACGGTCTCGGTATTCTGGACATCTCCCGGCACTAGGGCGAACACTCGGCCCTGCCTCATAGGCTCTTTCCCGGTAGCTTTGGGGTTCGGTTTTGGTGCTACATTTGATCTTCTTTGCGCTTCGGTGCGGCTTTATTCTTGCTTGCAGGCGGAGGGGCGATCTTTAATCCTGTGGCCCACCTTGCACACAGAAACAAGCTCCGTAATCGTAGCAAACCCTTTGTGCTTATTGCCACATACGGGCGGTGGAGTAAATCCACTCCCTTAGTGGGGCTAGTTGTCGACCCGTGATTACATTTCTTGTTCTTTGGGTTATGCTTGCCTTTCTTAAACTTAAAACCCTGCCTTTTACCTTGCCACTCAGTCGTTGGTGTTTCAGATTGTTTCACTGCTGCAATATTTATCTCGGCCATCAATGCTCGGTCGAGAACACCCACAAAAGTTGGCCTTTTCAAAACACTAATTCTGTCCTGTATATTAGCAATAAGGCCTCTTTCAAACCTTCTGGCCTTCTTATATTCGGTATCCACCATATGCGGTGCATATCTAGCAAGTTCGGTGAATTTCTTCTCATATTCGGCAACAGACATATTGCCCTGTCTGAGTTGTTCAAACTCAATCACCTTTCTGTCTCTGATGCACTGGGGAAAGTACTTTTCAAAGAAGGACTCCTTGAAGTGAGTCCAGGTTACAATAGTATTTGCGTCACGAGTAAACATCCACCACCTTCTTGCTTCTTCCTGAAGGGTGAAGGTTGCTAACAATACTTTGTTGGCTTCAGAGCACGGAAACATTTCAAACAACTTTTCAGTCTCAAGAACCCAAGCTTCAGCCTTTAGCGGTTCTAAGCCTCCCTGAAAGGACGGCGGTTTCATCTTGCTGAACTTATGGGTCAGTGCAATAATGTCCACCTCATTGGCATTCACATTCTGTATATTCTGTTCCGGTTGCACCGGAGGAGGAGGTGGTTGAAATTTGTTGGTTACATTGTCGATCCAGTTTTTCAATTACCAGTCCCATCATTTGTTCAAGTCTGGCCATTCTGGCCTCAGAGGATGATGATTCAGTTTCATTTGCATTATCCATTTCACTATAAAGCAGTTATGACAGTTATCATTATAAACAGTTGTATCTTTAAACAGTTTAACACTTTAACATATAATCAGTCAGTCAAAAGCACACACTTTTCAAATTCATGAGATGCCCTAACTGCTTTTCTAGGACACCCTATAGCTCATTTGGACACGTGTGTGCGGTACAACTCGTGGTTATGTATCGCTTTGATACCACTCTGTCACGACCCAAACCCGGCCCTATGGGTTTAGCACCGTAATCGGCGATGTCTGAGATTACCAAGGCCTCTTGAGCGATAGTACAATTAAAGCAGTACGAACTGGCGGAAGCCAATACAGTATATAACTAGTGTCCATTAAGCTGTGAAAATCTGTATGCCAAAAACATTTTTTCATTCATACATGCATTTATACAGTTCAAAACGGTACAGTCTGTACAATCATTCGCAACATTGATGCAGGATCGCGTCCTAGGCAACAAGATCTGGTATAACGATGAGCGATCTATCTGATAGTCCCAAAAGCGATTACATAGGCAGACGAGGGAAAACAAAACCCCAAAGCCATGGCATGGCAAAAACGGAACCTCTCATTGAGGTACACAGGCTGGCTGGACAAAACTGGGGACTGACCCACGCTCCTAGCTCCGGTCTGGCTGCTGAGAACCTACATATATATATATATATAAACAGTGAGCTAAAGCCCAGTGAATAACATAAAGCGTAAAGAGGTTATGAATGAATGTCCTTACAGTAATGAAATCAATTCATTAAACAGTATTTCAATCTTTCAGTATTTCAGTCAATCAGTATTTCAATCAATCAGTCATATGTGGTACATCCATTAGCCTATAAACAGTAGGTCCAAAAGGACCGGGCCTTAACAGACCCAACAATAATGATGATCATCAATCAGTAAACAGTATGGTTCCACAAGGAAACCGACAGAGCTCTGTAACAGTCAATAACAGTGGGTGCTAAGGATGCCACAATACAGTTCGAAATACAAGACATACATTCATTCAATAAACAATATCAGTTCAATAAACAGTTCAATTCAGTATTCAAAAGATAACCATTTTGAACATATCTTTACACAATCTGTTACTCACAGAGATTGGGCTATAGCAGCTAGAGCGCGTCCCCGAGAGCCAACCCTAACAGTAACAAATAGAACACACACTAAGTTTACAATCGAAATGATGGTAATTAAATCCCTAACTTTCCTCGGTGTGGTTCTATGTCTAAATCCTCATTAAGATGCTTTAAACTAGGCCTAAGAATGCCTAGGATGGGATGAGGATGCGAAAATGCACTTAGAAAACAATTTCAGAATTCTCAGTGAAACAGGGCTTCCGCTCGAGCGCAGGTTTCCCCGCTCGAGCGGACAAGCAAACAAAGGCACCCCGCTCGAGCGTACATTCCGCCGCTCGAGCGGACTGATGAAAGGTGCAAAAATGCTGGATGCGCGATTTTCCCGCTCGAGCGGACTGTAAAAACATGCCAAGGAAATACTGGGAGCATGAATTCCCCGCTCGAGCGGCACTTCCCCCGCTCGAGCGGACGGCCAAATTCTGGAAAATCCAGATTCGACCTCTGAGTTTCAAACCAAGTTTTGATGCTCCAAATTCGATCCTCTTGGGCCCATTTTCTGGAAAACTCTTTCAAACACATAGAATAACAAGTTTTAAAGCTCAATTTAAGAAGTCAAGGCCCAAGGGTGTTTCAATTAAACCCAATTTCAAACCATTTTCAAGAACAATGCTCAAACATGACATGCATGCATTCAAAACAATTTTAAGCTTCAAATCATGCTCAAATGAGCTCAATTCTTTGAAAAGCAAGTTGAAAACCTGGACTATAACAATACCATGAACATGCATGTGACAAATTGCCATGAACTTAACTCAAAACCCAACAATATTAACATGCATGCAAGAATTATGCTACAATCCAACATTCTTGAACTTAAAACATGGTTTGATTCTACAATGGAGCCTAGAACATGCAAGGTGAGGTTCAAGACAACAAGAAGACAATGAGTTCCTTACCTAGAGTTCCAATTACAAGGTGAGGAGGTTAAATTATGCCAATTACACTTCAATTCCAAGCAATCCAAGCCAAAATCTACAAGGCCAAGTCAATTCTCTCTCTCCCTAGACTTCTTCTTTGGTCGGCTAGAGCAAGCAAAAGGCTAAGGAAAGCTTTGATCAACATGTTCTAAGGCTTAATATAATATCCTAAGTGGCCCACTAGGAGTGGCAAATATGGTAATTACACCTAAGTTTGCAATTAACTCACTTTATTCTAATTTAATCGTTCCTAATCAATTTTCGGATAAATATACCATTAAATCACAAATATTCTACTGATTATAAAACATCAAACGGTTTCTAATTCGGCCGCCGATAAGGCCTCCAATTAGCAGTTTAAACATATAAATTCGAACAGATAGTCACACAATCAAACAGATGCAATATGCAATATAACAGACAAACTTATTCGATTTCAGTTTCGATTTCAATCGGTCCATCCAATACCTCAGTTAATCCAATTATCAGTCATAAGCGGCCCAGTTTAGCAATAATCAGTATATAATTCAGGGGTTATTCAGTAATCAGTACGAGGGTTGTTACACCGTCTCTGTCTCTCACTTTTTCTCCGTCTCTTCCGTAGCTCGGTCTCTCTCCCTCTCTCTTTCTCTCTCTCTCTTCCAAAGCCCTCGATTGATATTCATCGAACCAGATCAAAGACACACACACACACTCTCGGTCGATTGTCGATTTTGCATTGTATATTCGTACAAGCAGAGAATTGGTGTAATGTGTATTCTCAAATGTTAAATGAGAGAACTGGCAATCTCCAAGTTCGCTATCAGTAGCAATTTGTTCTGGTGTTTCAAGTTGGTAGTTTCATATTCAAACCTCATAACTGAGATTTAGATTGGAGACATGAGTCTTGACAAATATTTGTTGTGTGGGACATAATGAACATGCAGTTTTGGTGAGGTTCTTCCATGGCCAAAATGCAGCAAAATGATGTCTGCTGACAAATGCAATTCAGTGTATGTTGTAGTTATAGTTGTGAGGTTCTAAAAGGAGCATACTTCATCCATGTTTTGTTATCTTGCATATCTTAATTTTGGTGGATCTGATTTTTGGACTCAAAATAAGATTTAACTTCCCAAATTATTTGTTGCAATGGCCTAGGCCCTAGAATGGACTAGGGCTTTGGGGATAGAATTGCGGGGAGAGGTTACAGTGGAGATGAGTCCATCTACAAGGTTGCATTGGCCTCGGCCCTAGATTGGTTACATAGCGGTTTTCACTTAAAGGCCCCTGTGCTTGGCACTTCTCTTCGAGCAGCTAACTTAAAAAGCTCCATTATCATGTGTTACTGGTTGGTGAACACACTACACATTAGGAACTCGACCTAGTAGGAGTTACTAGTGTAACTATTTTGGCATTTCAAATGTTCCTTTTATTTTAGCGAATGGCGGTAATGTTCTCTAGTCTTTTCGGTGTCCTTTACTTGGGAGTTGTTGGGGGTTAGTTTAATGGCATGGACGTTTCAAGTCGCTCCTTTTGAACTCAATTAATTAAAAAACTGGAAATTTTAATTTTACTTCATAACTTTTTTCAAAGATGCATTTCTTTTCTTTTGTTTATGCTCATCCGCCTTCCTCTCCATTGTTATTTGTCTTATTATTTGTCTACACTTTCTGTAAAGCACACATGAAGCATTTGTAGGCACTCCTTATCACCTTTGTTCTACACCCTTGTCTTGGTTTAATGCCTTTATTTGCTACTATTCTGTAAGTCCGTCTCATACCCATCTCGTAGTACATTTGTCATTCCACAAAGCATTAAATGCAAGCATTATCTTAGATGTGCAACTGGTTCTTTATGTTATCCTCGAAATCCTGCTCCACAAATGAATTAAACCAGTTCATTTTGTTAGTTGGGATAGTTGATTTGAAGTTTTTAATTCCTTGTTTGGCCATGGGTGTGAAATGACATCCAATTTTGAGTTCGATGATGGTTAATGAAATCCAGTCATATTGGTTATCCAGCAAAAGATTTTATTTTTCATTTAATATTTTCCTTGTGAGATATGGCATTAATTGTTATCATAGAGGGTTTAGTCTCTGCATGATTCATGTTTTGTATGTCTGAGTGAGATGTAATATTGATGATTTTGTCACTTTTATAATACCACTGGTACTGTGGTCAGATCAGGTAATGAACTGTACAAATAGTAGTAATCCTTGTGATGAAAAAAGTCAAAAAAAGGTCACCAAACTCGTGTTTTGTGGCAAAGTTCTGAATTCCATGCATCTTTATGTGTATTAATTTTGAAGGAGTTGAAGTTTAATGCATTCAAATTAGTTCTAATCTTATTTTCGCAATTCTGTTGGGATTGGCTTATGTTGATTTCTCCGATGATGTTCACCTTACTGCAGCTCTGGCAAAGAACAAGCAAATGTTTCTCAATAAGAAATTGAGTATTGCACGGTCAGATCCGAAGCAGCGGAGAATGAGAGAATCTGTTGGACGTAACACCCCAATGGAACATGGTATGCTTGTCTTTTTTTCTTCCTTTTATTTTCTTTTAATATATGTTCTCTCCTCCACTCAGTGTTGCCGTGTGCCTATGCACATTGCTTGGCAAACAATTGGGTAACGAAGAAATTTTTTAGCAGGGTTGAGGTACGTGTATATGGAAGATTGAAAACTATTTGATGTATGTGTTTTACAAATTTAGGGGGAAAAAAAAAAGTAAAATGGGAATATTCGAAACAATCAAAATGAGAAAGAGCTATGATTATATGTAGCCAAAACCATTTCTCAACCTGCTCATGTCAAGTAGCAAGGCAATCTCATAATTCCAATCGTGTTCAGTCTCTCAATCCTTCAATTAGTGGATTTAGAATATAATATTGTGTGTAATACATGCCATTCTATGGGGTAGGCACCATATAATGAAGGTTTCCTAGACAAGAAGTTAGTTTATTTGGCTTCTTTATTAAGAAATCATTTCGATTTGAAATTGTTTAATTAATTTTTCAAGTGCCTATTGGTGAAAGATAGTCCTAATATTACTCTATCTTGTTGCACCTAACAAATTATGTTTTGTATTAAAGAAGTCCGTTAGATATGCTAATCATTGCAATTTATTATCAAGTTTAAAGTTCCAGAAAGCTTACTCATGTCTGTATTTGCTATCACATTGTCTTTTGTCTCCATTTTTTTGTAGTTTTTCTTACAAAGGTTCTCCCTTTGGTCATACAAGCCAATGATGAATGTTTTATTCTCAAATTTAACAATTGAATTATAGGCATTGTTGAATCATGAGTGTTATCCTAAATCAAATCCTAAAATTTTATCGTGTACCATATCAACATTTAAATATCACAGCAAATTCAGAAACAAAGAAATGTAAGCAAAATATGAAATGTCAGTCAAAGGTAACTGTAGATAATATAAAAAATGGTGAATGAGGAAAATAAAATAAATAAAAAGTGAAAAAGTTCAAATGTAATATGCTAGTTCATTTAACAACAGACTGTCATACAATATGCTAGTTCATTTAACAACGGACTGTCATACAAGCAGAAGAATCCCATCTAATAGTTCAAATGTAATATGCTAGTTCATTTAACAACAGACTGTCATACAAGCAGAGATTGCCTCTCTCTCTCTTTTTTATTTTTTTCCCCAATTTTTTTTTAATTGAAATAGGGACACAAAAATGGTGCTATACAAATGAAATAGAACACCACTAAGATATAATATGCTAGTTTTCTTTTTGGGCTTTGATAGGGACACAAAAATGGTGCTATACAAATGAAATAGAACACTACTAAGATATATTGGTATGTGTGGGTGTTCATGTAGTAGTGAGAACTCGTTGCTTACTTGTGAGTACAAGAACAAACTAAATGAAGCATACCTACACTACAAGAAAAGTTGCCTATAATGGCGCTTAAATCAAAGACGTTTTATAAACGCTGTGGTATATCTCAATAGCCAACACGTTTTTCAAGGCGTGATGCCTGTTGATGCTTTCATTGAGCCAAGCTTATTTTACTGAACAGACACTTAACCCATTCCAATCTCTCATGAGCTGCTATTCTCTCTCACGATTAATATCGAGCTCACACTGTAGCTGTTTTTCATCAGACTCAAACTCGATGTTTCTCACTCTAGCTGCTCTTCATGTCTCTCTCTCTCTCTCTCTCTCTCTCTCTCTCTCTCTCTCTCACACACACACACACACACACACACGCACACAAATCGCAGATCCGAAATCGAACAAGAAAGTCGATCTAATCTGATCTGATCTCTCTTGCATTTTGTTAGATCTGTTCTTGCTCTAGCTTTTCTTCATCGAACTCGAACTCGATCTCTCTCGCAGATTGTAGATCCGAAATCGAACAAGAAAGTTGATCTAATCTGATCAAAATCGAAACTCGATCTGATCTGATCTCTCTCACATTTTGTTAAATCTGCTGAGTAACAAGGTTTCAAGCAAGTCGTTTTTATTTTGTTTTTCATTAACAAGTGTTAATCGGTGTTTGATTGCTTTGTAGGTGCCGATGAAGTATAGAGATTGGTTACATGAACTTGTAAAGGAAGAGATAGAAAAGAAGGATTCGAGTACGGAGGAGTGGAAGATCGCGATGGAGAGAAGCTTCAATCGCATGGACAATGAGGTGATTGCGGGCGACAGATTTATTTTTGTTCTGTCAGATTTTTTTTCTTCCTCTTCTTCGATTCATCTTCCTCTTCTTCTTTGTTCTGTCCAGATTCATTCATTTTTTGTTCTGTCCAGATTTTTTCTTTTCTTCCTCTTCTTCGATTCATCTTCCTCTTCTTCTTTGTTCTGTCCATATTCATCTCCTCTTTGATTCATTTTTTTTCCCAATTTTTTTCTTCTGTTTCTTCGCAGCAAATGAAGAACGAAGACACATTCTTTTTCATTTTTTTTTTCCAGATTTCTGTTATGTCAAGATTTTTTTTTTCTGTTCTGTCCAGATTTCTGTTTTTGTGGGTTGTAGGGGTTTTACTATCTCAAATTCATTTTTATTCGCCTAGGTTTTGTTCTATAAAGTGAGTGACATTAATGACAGACAGGAAATTAAAATGTTGTGATATGTCAAAACAAGCTAGCACAAGAATATGCAAGAAGAAACATGTAATTTATAGCACTCTTTTGGGTAGAAATAAATATTTTTGTAATGAGAATTCACTGGTGAAGGACTTGGACTGGTACAGCACAAACTCTGAAAGCTAAGAAATTCATTAAAAAAAAACACACTTGGAATGATATATATATATTTTTATTTTCATTGATGAATCTACTTAATTCTCACAATTTACATTGATACACTTTATGAGAACTGGACTATTCTTTAGTATGATTTGGTTGCTATAACATTGATGAATCTACTTAATTGTTGTGGGTAGTCGCTTGCCACACACATTGCCTGGGGGACTCCATGGAAGTTGTGGTTTGTTGGGTCATGAGGGAGTGCTATTTAGGGGTTAATGTTGTGAGGCCCCCTCGTCATTCCCACGAGCCAACACCTTTAGCTTAGTAGGGAATTGTTTAAGGAGATAATTGGAAAGAAGCCTATGACACATGCGCCCCCCCCTCTCATAGAAACAACTCAGTGGGCATGTGTCCCTATCCTTATTGGTTTGCCCTTACTCTTGGTGCCAATGGTTTGCGTGTTTGTTGTTTGGTTTGTGTTTCAGGGTGGCCTTTTGGTGAATATAGCTTGAGTGGGTCTCTTGGACTATGAAGCTGTTCATTATCACCTTAAATCTGGCCACTTGGGAGGTTTAGGCATGGATGTTGCTTGGACAGAGCCATTTGATCCTGACGATCCAACCACTTGGGAGATTCTTTGGTGCTTAAATTTTTTTTTCCCTTTTAAGTAGTATTTTTCCTTATCTTTGTTTTGGATTGTTTCTGTGATGGTTCTGCTACCTGCATACCAGTCCCATTGTCGTATTGTCATTTCTTACCATAATTCTGATTCTTATTCGCTATCTAAAATCAGAAGCTTCACATAGTTTTCTGTAAGCATGTTTGGCATGCTTGGATGTTAACCGATGCTTTGGTATAAACCGACTGGATTGTCTTTGTTTGTCTTTGTCGGATCTGAGTTTGGGCATTTTGTGTGTGTACGACATCATGACTTCTTCGTTCATGATCTCTCGTATGCTTCCATGGAATTTTGTCGATTCATCTCTTATTTAGCATAATCTAGTTACGTATTTATTTTTTGTCTAGTTGAGTTGACCATGTGAACCAATTCATGCATGTTTTTCTTACATCAAGGTCCTGGAGAGTGTTTCTACCATATTACTATTATTTATTTGGGATGGGGTTTAATACACATCCTGAATTTTGAGAATTTCAAAAAAATCCATGTTGTTTACTCTGTCATCCATTTTTTTTTTAATTTAATCGAGGTGGTATGAGCTCCTCTATATGAGTGCTTTAATAGATAAACCTACGTTTTAGTTGGCACTAGTTAAGATATTTTGCTCCATGCATGTATTCTAGTAGAGTGCAGATCGAATTTTGAAGTTTGATTAGGCGGTTAATACAATTTTAGCTTGTAGATGGTGACATGTGATATGACACTTGAAAAACGAGTTTGTATGATAGCGGTGTGTTGATAATAGCCACTTTACACAACTATACTATTTCTTGATTTGAGCGTAGAATGCTATTAAATTGTTTCTGTTTAAATCATAGGATTACTTAATATCATAAGGGACAATTCTATAATTGAGCTAATTATTTCATAAAGTAAGTTGGTTTCTTTGTAAATGTAAGCATGTATTGCAAAGTAAAGATCATTGGACTATTAGATCGGTGAACATTTATGGACTACTTTGTTTTCTTATTTGGCTTTTGTGTTATGGCCCTTCTTGAATTTAGGATCTGGATGTCACTTTGTCACCTAGGCCTAACGAGCGGGAGGTCAGTGATTTTTCATCCTTACCATTGGGACAATTGCTTTGGTCCATTTCTTATGAGTCGTGGATCTGTTGTTGTTTGTACAGTAGCCATTTTATATATTGTAATATGTTTTTGGTATTTATACCTATGTAATGAGAGTTGAAATGACATGTAATTGCATAAATCGTATGTCATATTATGTGCATACCTCATTTAAATGTTTGCTTACGATTGATTGACATGAAAATTTATATGGTCCTAGATCATGGCGGTTAAGAAAAATATTGAAGATGTGCAAGGAAAAGACAATTATCCATGTGGACAGCAATTATTGATACACAATGGAAAGGTTTTGAAAGATGAAAGTACTCTGGCGGAGAACAAGGTCTCTGAAGATGGTTTTCTTGTTGTCATGCTTAGCAAGGTAGCCTTCTTTCTTTGGAATTTATAGTTTTGTTTTTCTTTTTAACTCTAGAATGTTATACTAATATGTGGGTCTTGATAGTGTATTCTATGACTATTTTGCTTTGATACTTGTTTATGTTATTATTGTTGGTATTACATCTTTTTGCTTCTTGCATAAATATTGCATGCATCGTCTGAATGAGACCGATATTTTTAGAGTTCATCTATATTATATATGTGCATATATATTTATCTTATCGACTTTTTCTATTCTTTGGTTATATCTAGAGTAAAACTTTGGGCTCAAGTGGGACCTCATCCACCCAGTATTTGTTTGCAACGTGGTTACTATTTAAGCAATATTGCCATGTATTACCTTAGTCGATGTGATTTTTAACCGTAACATCTTTTATGGATATGTTTGAACGACTGGATCTACAACTCAACCAATTTCTAATCCTTCTCACCTTTTGAAGCTCTGTACAAGCCTTTGTGAGTGAAAATGACAAGCATTTGTATAATGTTTCTTCTTTGTAACCTGGATTCAACTCTTCATGTTGTGAACTTTGTTATCTGAGGGCCCCAGAAATCACCTTGTCTGCTTCCAATGTGGCAACAGCCAAGTATGGGTTCTATCTCTAATGTAATGTTGCACTTGCAAATTTGCAATGTCCTATGGCAACCCATGAACCATGGTTTTGTGATAAGCCTAATCTTTAAAAGAGAGGGGTGAGGCTGTTGGGGAAGGTTGTGATTTGCAATGTATGAGGACATTTGAAGACTGTAAAAGATTTCATTGTCAATTAAAAATATAATAGATGCTTATTGTTATTTTTATGATTTTGTATTGTCATATTGTATTTAAAGGGGTTTTATTTATTTATTTTATGAAAAATTGAAAAATGAATGCTCATTTACATTATGGTATATATTTTTTTGAGAATGGTGATGGATGATAGATGGATGATATAGGTTTGGTTTGAACAAAAGTCAAAAGATTATTAATTATGATTTTTCATTTTTTTTTTCAAAAAAATGAAAGAAATGGTGGCGTTTTCCTTAAAAACGTCGCGAAATGTCGTCATTGTGACGTCAGCGATAACTCCTTTAACGTGCATAGTTAACGGCGGTAAAGAATTAGCGGCGTTTCATAAAACGTCGTCTAAAGTCTTTAGTGGCGTTTTTCAAACGTCACAAAGATACAGCGACGGCCGCATTATCGACGAATTTTATAAACGTCGTTTTATCTTTTCGCGGCGTTTTTCTAGGCTATAGCGGCGTTTTTTAAACGCCACTAATTCCCGATTTTCTTGCAGTGAAATCTCTTCCCAAATCTCTTAATCAAACACAACGTAAAAGATAAAACGCTTCAATTAGGAGAGAAGAATCAGTCCTTGACAACAGAAGTCAGTTGGAATTGGTTCACCAACAATATAATCTTTAGGGTAACTTTCTAAAAATGTTATGGAAAAGATATATACTTGCATTAGAAATCGATAAAAGTATGAAACAAACCACTCAAATTCCATTAGCAATGGGCTGTAATTTGCAATGGGGTGGTGGTAATACATGTTGCTGTTTTTAAGTTAAAATTTTTTCCATGGATTATTGATTCTCAACAATTGCATGGAAAAAAGGTTCTTGGTTGGATTTTTAGTAGAGTTGTTTAAACGTGCATCATATTCAAATTTATAAATTTTTCTTATAAACTGATGTAACGTTTATTGTGTTAGTTTACCAAGTCTCACTTCTTTTTTTCTTGTACTATAATAGAAAGGAAATTGGTAGGAATGATGCACTTAACATCATGCCAAATAAGAGATCGCTTCATTTATGAAGACAACTCTTGGTCTTTAGTGAGTCCCAATTCTTTTATATATATATATATATTTTTTTCTTCTTTTGTCAATCGGTGAAAATTATTTACACTATAAAGACAATTATATCTAAATAATCATAATTTAACAACTACATAAATCCAACAACAAAACATCATAATTTAATAACTGTAGAAGTCCAACAACAAACACCGTAATTCGGTAAGATCCATTTCTTCTTCTTCCCCTTTTTTTTGGTCAGCCATTAAGAAATTGTTCATAATATGAAGATAATTACATCCGAACAACTATAGAAGCTTAACAAAACCCATAATGAGCTGAGACTCATTTATTCTTTTTGTTTTTTTGTTTTTTTGTTTTTTTTTTTTTCCCTTTTTGTCAATTGTTAAAAAATTATTTATAATATAAAGACAATTATCTCTAGAAGTCTCAACAACTAACCTCATAAGAGCATCCGCATCAAGTTTGCTATAGCCAAACAAAGCCCAAAAGAACCCTTGTATCAGGCTAGTTACAACAAAACAAATTTTGACATTGTTACATTACATCGCTTGATGTAGTGGTCGACCACCAAGTCATTCACCCAGTCGACCACCTAATAAATGGAAAAACTAAGTAATTTTCACCAAGTTGTCGACCACTTAATCTCTCTCAAAACTGGGCAATTTTCACCAAGTGCTTGACCAGATCGACCACCTACTATCTCTCAAAACTAGGCAATTTTCACCAAGTGGTCGACCACCCAATCATTCACCCGGTCGTGTCACGACCCAACCCCAAGAGCTTAGGGTTGGAATCGCAACTTACTAACATATTCTTATTCGTAGCAAATTAAGCTGCGCAAGTGGAAATAAAAATAAGTAAACAGAAATTTTACATCATTTTACTAAAGAAAGAGGAAATACATTTCTAGGGCTTTTATTATTTTATTATTCAGTGACCAGTCTCGAATAGAAACAAAATGAAGCAAAAATATAAAAAAAAAAAAAAAGAAAGATAAAATAGTGATTCAACATCAGTCCATGTGCAGGTTCCATTTTGTGGGGTTATGGGTTTCCCTTACATCTCATCACCTGAAAGGGTAACAGCTATAAGCACACAGCAGAGTGAGAAATATTATGCCAAGAGTGTAGGGAATACTAAATAACCATGGATAATTAGTTAGGTTAAAATATTTATATAATTTAATTTGAAATAACAATTTATTTAAAGTGACAGAATATAGAAATCATGTAAATAAATAATCATAACCACGGTATTAAACAAAACAGAACAGAGGTCACAGAAGTGACAGTCAGAACAGAGGTCAATGGATCCATGACAAACAAAGGACCACAAAGTGGTCAAACATAGGCCAGTGGTTATTTAAGTCCCCTAAGGCGTGGGACTCCTGTGGTGGTATTTACAAAACATAATTGTTTATAAAGTTATAGTCAAATATATACTAAAATTGAAACAAACATATCCATGGGTTTCCTTTTAAGTAAATGGAGTTTAGAAAGTAACCCACGTAACTGAAATAGTTATAAAACATAACTTTTATTTATATAACTTAATATAACTTAATAAAATATAACTTGTATAAATTAAGCTGTGATAACTCAAAACATTCGTAAAATATATAATAGTAAATCAAGACATAATATAACTCACTTTACACGTAACCCTTAGCCTTACTTTACTATTAGAACTTCCTTTCCGTACTCTCAATTTATGTATTTCTCTCGGTTTCCCACTCTTGCTTTCTTTTTTCTTTCGTTTTTTGTTCTCTTAATCACAACACCCTAGTCCCTTTATATACTGCTAACCGAGCACAGAAAATGAATGACACGTGGCCTCTCTCTATGGAGGCATCATGATGCTAGAAGATTTGAGCTCTTAATTAAAGATTCAGTATGAGATTTAAATCTTTATAGATAAGTATTATCTTCTTAATGAATGTACATACTTGGGCCTCCTTTTTTATTTTTTATTTTTATTTTTTTTTCTTCTCTTCTTGGGCCAAAATCTACAAAGCATTGTTGGGCCAAAATTTTTGCTTTTTTTTTCTTTTCCTTTTATTCATTTATTTATTTGTTTTAGTGTTAAGTGTTTCAATGTTCTTAATATAAATTAAATTATATCTTATCATTTAGTATCGTAAAATTAATTATTTTATTTTATTTTACTTTACTTTATAGATTACTATTATTATTCCATATTATTATTTATTTATTTATTTTCTATCTTTAACTTTAATTTGACCCAACTAGTATTAGAATTTTATATTTCTGTTAATTTGGCCCTAAATAAAAATTCCTAATTAATCCCATATAACCCAGTACTAAATTAGATTTTGTATTTATTATTAATTATTTAATAATATGTTATCACATACACCCACAATTATATAATTATAAATATTTATGTGGTATTTAATTAAACGTTCAGGGTGTCACATTTCTCCCCTCCTAAAAAGGAGTTTGTCCCCAAACTTGACGTACCTTGATTTTCGTAGAGGTGTGGGTATTTGGTTCGCATTTGACTCTCCGTTTCCCACGTAGCTTCTTCAATGTGATGATTCTGCCATAAGACCTTTACCAGTGGTATGGTCTTATTTCGGAGAACTTGATTACGACGATCGAGAATCTGCACTGATTGTTCTTCGTAAGAGAGATCTTTTCGAACTTCCAAGTTCTCATAGTCGATGACATGTTCTGGATCTCGAAGATACCGTTGAAGCATTGAAACGTGAAATACGTTGTGGACATTAGATAGCTCAGGAGGTAGCGCAAGGCGATAAGCTACTGAACCAATTCTTTCCAGTATCTCGAATGATCCGATGTAACGTGGGTTTAGCTTTCTGCGCAAGGCGATTGGCCTAGCTTTCCACGATAGGCGATAGGTTATCACATACACCCACAATTCTATAATTATAAATATTTATGTGGTATTTAATTAAACGTTCAGGGTGTCATAGGTCGACCATCCAATATCTCTCAAAATTGGACAATTTTCACTAAGTGGTCAACTGCTTGATCATCCATCCGATCAACCATCCAATAAAAAATAAATATTTTATAAAATTCAATTTTAAAATAGAAAACTTGATGAAGTGTGTAAAAAAATACTTATTAAAATACAAAAGTAAATTTTTAATTATAATTTAATTTAAATTTACTGAGTCTGATAAGATGCTCTAATGAGTTAAGATCCATACTTGTATAACATTTTTTTATCAGCGAAAGTCAAGTGAATAGAGCAGGTAAATACTAGGAAAGCAATTGGAAATGAGTTTCGAGTGATAGTAATATTGATGGAATAATATGGTTAGTTATGGTGGTTGATTTATATTAAAATATCAAACAAAAAGTCTCGGAATTGATTTATATTAAAATATAAGTAAAATCACTTTTGTGTGTGACGATTAAAAAATTTAATAAAATATGTATTTGTGAATAATATTTTCTCAAAGAGGATAAGGGTTTGATTTTTTTTCTCCAATATAATGAGTCAGCAAGGTAGTTAATTTAGTACGAGGTCAATTGGGACTACACATATATCGTGTTTTTATACTAACATTAACATAATAATAAAGTGTAGAGAGAGCACAAGACCCTAAATTGGTGAGAAACCAATCAAGGAAACAAAAGGAAAAGAAAAGAAACTACATCCAATTCGGAAACCTGATACACATGCAACCAATCGGGAATCCTGATACACATTCAAACAAGCAGAGAAACATCATCAAAGAAGCAACCCCAGCAGCAGACTGACTTCCTTCATCCAACCCCAGCAGCATACTTCTGTTGGCTACATATTTTGTAAAAGCCAATTACAATTCGACACGTAGCAGAATAAGGGTATTATGGGAAGATGATTTTAATCTTCGATCCCAATCGTACACGTGGCAATAAATATTGGTTCTCAAGTGATCTGAGTAGCACTAGATCAGTAATGAGATATAAGGTGACGTGACTTCAACGGTTATCTATATTCAAATTCAAATACAGGAGGGAAGCTCAATTGCAAGTGATGGCGTAGCGGAACTACTTCTAAGGTAGCATGATCAGCGATCATGGAGGAGCAGTTCGACGGTTCGAAGTGCAGTTCGAAGGTCATCCTTGACAAGTATAAATAGCAAGGAAGTCCCCAGAAAAGACCCCCAGACTCAGATTATACAAACCGGTCTTTACTTCATATTTTCTTTCCCAGTTTTACATTTCCTGCACTTTAAATATCTGTTCTTTAAATACCTGTACTTTAAATGCCCGCACTGCACTTCGATTCATAGGAGTAGTTTCAAATAGATTCAAGTAGGCTGTTGCTGTAAACCTCCTCGAGGCTGAGTTTGGACTATTGTAAGTATTCATTTTAATGAAATACTTCGATTGTTCTTCATATTAACTGTTATTTCTCTTAATTTCTCCTAAGTTAAGCGACCAGTAAAAGTCCTCTTCATTGAAATTTGAAAGAACTAAAACACAATCGCGATAATTGATTGGCAATTATAATTTCATGGGGCTGATTGATCCTTGTACGCTCGCATTTACAAATATACCCTTGAAAAGCCAAAAAGCCAACATATATTTTTGCACGCCCGGTGGGACTGTTAAAATGGCTGAAGCGAAGACGACAAGGAGAAAATGAACGCTTGGAAGAAGGCGTAGAAGGAGAGGTAGAAATACCTAATCCAGAGGAGAATGTGGTAACACATCCTGTGGAGACTCCTATGATATCAGAACCTTTGGTCGAACAGACCAGTACTTTTGGACAAGAACCATATGTTCATAATATTGGACGAAACCAAGGAATTGGACCATCCATTGTTCCATCTACTCAGCCAACAAATCCATGGGATGGCTTGGTAGATGTTATGGGATAACAATTAATGAACACAATGGAAAGGTGGGCAACATCCTTTTTGGATCGAATGAATAACCACCAACCAACAAATACAAGACATACAGAGGAAATTTTAAATGTCCCTCAGCAAAGATTGGCTAGAGAAAAACAGCCTATGCAAGCTAATGGACAAATTAATGGTCAGACTAGTACTCAGAACTATGAAAGACCATCGCCTCAGTCTTGGTATGAACCCATTTCAAGGCCTGTAGTACACCAAAATGTCTCAGTACTCAACAATGAAGCCACACAAGTTGGTGGATCTGGCCAAGTACAAGAAACTGGCATAAGAATGGTGGCAAATCCCATGTTCGAAGCCATACCTGGCACTAGGGGGTATAATAATCCCTTATTCGAATTTATACAGGGGTTGGAAGGTTTGCCCACAAATGGAAGGACACAATACTGTTCGGCACTTTTCACGGAGTCCTTCGCGGGAGACGAGGCTCAAAGGGTTACCCATACCCCATGACAACTTGCACCACAGGGGCAACCAGTCCCAAATGTACCACCTTATGGACCAAGAGGACCACATGCACAAGTTTGTCCACCAAACCCTGTGTTTGTCCCTCCAGTAGTGGTTCAACAAGCCCAAAATATGGTCCTTAGGGACCAAATTGCTGATATTATTAGCAAGATGTGTGGACCGATGGCTCGGGGAGTCCAGACTCCTGTATACAGAAAACCATACCCAGAGTGGGTAGATAGGGTACATGAATACCCAAGAGGATTCAGAATACCAGATTTTACCCTATTCTATGGAAGCTGAAATCAATCAACAGTAGAGCATATTGCGATTCATTTGCTCAATGTGGTGAATTCACTAATCATGACTACATAAAACTGAGATTATTTCCAAACTCTTTAACTGGGGGAGCATTTGTATGGTATATCAACCTTACACCTGGCTCCATTCAAACTTGGTAACAAATGGAAGAGGCATTTCATGCCCAATTCTTTCAATCGGAGCCAGAGGTGTCCATGGCAGACTTGGCAAGATTGAGTCAAAACTGAAGAAAAGGCTACTCGGTTTATTGCAGTTAAAGGGCTCGAAATAAATGTAGAGTCATCCTCCCGAGCGAAATTTGTAAGATTGGCTCAAAAGCGGTTTAGAGTTCGGGCTTGAAGAAGTTTGATTCAAGCGAATTCGAGGATTTGGTCGAATTAACCTATAAGGTGTCTCGATATGAAGCATTACTAGAGGAAGAACAAGATCGAAATAATGCTTCGTATAAGGCGTATTATAGAGATCCCAATTATGAGATCGATCGTGAGATATTGTGGGTAAAGAACATAATTTGTGAAGCATTAATTCATAAGGATACAACCATCGACGGCGGTTTAAAAGAAAGACCTTCCTGAAAGTACTCTTCGATTTAACAAAAGCAGATGACATTTTTGATCATTTGCTTGCGACCAATTTCTTAAGTTACCAAAAGGAGTAAAGCGCCATCTCGGATGAACTTAAAGGAAAAGTATACTGTAAATGGCATAATTCTTGGTCTCACTCGACTAAAAACTGCATTGTTTTTCGAGACAGGATCCAAGAGCAAATCCGGAAAGGAAGTCTGAAGTTCCCAGCCAAAACAGAAAAAGTCATGGTAATTGACAGTAACCCGTTTCCAGAAGTTGGAGAAAGCGCGGCTAATGTGGTTGTACCAAACTTTCAAAATCTATCTTTGCAGGAATTGGAAGATGTCAATGTGCAAATGCATATTGCCAACCAGACAACTGCCAAGAAAGAGACTAGAAGCCTGCCAGTTATTGGACAAGGTTTCTCACATCAGAAGGAACACTCTGATGAAGAAGCACTGGATGACGATTCCTTAGAAGCAGCTGTAATGCAGAGGATGTGTCCTAGATGCAGACTAAGCTACAAATGGTTGAAGGGGCTTCCGATTGATGGGAAGCAATACTATAGGGATGTTCAGAGACGTCCTAAATCAACCAACGCTTACAACAAAAGGCCGTACCCGGCTAGTGATAGGCAGCGACCATTAGTGGTTGAGTCTGCAGTTGACAGAATACATGCTAAAGGCAAGAAGCCCTTGTATGAGTCTAGGCCACTCAACTACTACAGAATAGAGAGCAAACATTCTGAAAGAAGATTGGAGAGGAGTTCAGGTTATGGGACCAAAGCCAGAGATTGGCCCCCAAGACCAACCTCACACAGAACAGAAAATGGCCACCTCCATCAAAGGCCAGAATCAAACTTGAAGCATGAGACTAGAACCAAGCATTTACCTCCACGGCCAATTTCGAAGATGGCTTCGAAGGTGGAAAAAGGTGATTCAACATCTGAATCAGTAAGCTCTTGGGTACCTGGGGTTCCAGATTGGTTTGTAATGCAAAACAAACCTAGGGAAGTATCTGCTAGGAGAGATGTTGGAATCCCAGGCAGGATGGTCAAGCCTCCTTTAGTGGCTCCGAACAACTGGGTATTGTTGAAACACCCAAAGACAAAGGAACCAAATATGGTTCCAGTTATTTCCAGATCACAAAGAAGGAAGATTCAGCGTAGGTACACCCAGTACCAGCAAGATCTGAAAGAAAGCGGAGAGAGTTCTTCACAGGTCAAGACAGAAGGGAAGAAAACTTCGAAATCAGACCATGCTCCAAAACTGACTCTACAAAGTAAAGTGGTTTGTAGCAGAGAACAATTGGCCCAAGTTCATTCTGAACTAAAGGCCAGGGAGAAGTCTAGTTTGGCAGGGCTGGAGAAGGCTCTGATGGAAAGTGATAGCGAAACAGAAGAAGATATTGGCATGAGCCAAAAGAAGGAAATGGCAGAAGAAGAAATGTTCGAAGCCTTCATGGCTGAACAAACATTTCCGACTGAAGAACCAGTTGAGAAGGATCCTTGAAGGATCGATTATCAATGAAATACGAGAATGCGACATGGAGGATCTTTCTGAAGACAACGAGCAAGGTAGCCAAGAGGGAAGAAAGGTCTGACCCGGCTATCGGTTTGGCTCATTTCCTATGTCGATCAACATGGTAAACATACTACCTCATGAATTCCAGGCTGAAAATGAGGATTAGGGTGACCAGGACATGGATCCAATTCCTGTCTCTAGCGAGGAGTCACAAGTGAGTATGGTACAGGATACTCCTAAAACGGCTACTCCAATGGAAACTGAGTGTGAAAGCGAGGAAGAGGTGAGCATCAACCTCTCATATCCTTTTGAATACCCCTCGAATTCCATGACCCAACATGTCAAGCCTTTGTACATCAAGGCTTTCTTTGATGGGATCTGACTAAAGGAGTCCTAATAGACAATGGGGCAGCGGTAAACTTATTACCGAAATCTTCTTTGAAGAAACTAGGGAAGAAGAATCCCAGGTTGATCCCAACCAGCACAACCATTGCTGGCTTTGCTGGAGATAAACAGATGGCCCAAGGGATTCTGCCTATTAATTTGAGTGTGGGAACCAGGGACTTTATGACAGCATTCTTCGTAATCGACAGCAATGCTAAATATAATGCCTTACTTGGGAGAGATTGGATCCACACTAATAAATGTGTGCCTTCCTCTTTGCATCAGAAGATCATGATGGCCCTGGGCAATGGAGAGACAGAGGAGATTGATGCAGATCCTCAACCCTTCATAGCTTTGTCGCGGACTTTGCGAGGCCAAGTTGTATATTGAGGGTGACACCACTCGATTATCTTGAGGAAAGTGATGGCTCGGCGAAGTGGCGGTGATGAGGAAGTAACACACACAAGCACTTAGTACAAGAAAGTCTTGATGAAGAGGTTGTCGTGAAAGATGACAATGATGCTGGTTATAGGCAAAGAAGTGAAGAACGAGAAGCCAAGTCCTTGGCTTTGATTAAATTCTCATCATTGGACGTAAAAGCAATAGTCCGAGAAAGTCTGAAGCAAGAGAGAGGCCATGATAATTGGTACGTAAACAAAAGCGACAACGAGTCAAAAGTTTGACCCTTGGGAAATCTTGTGCATTGGACATTGAAACAAAAGTCCGGAGATACAAGAAGAAGACGCCTTATGGATGATTTTGTCTATGAGGAAGAGGCGAAGATGTCGAATTAAAGAACTTAGGAAGCGAGAACAAGGCGAAAAGGTTGCTTGAAGGTTGAAGAAACCAAAGAAGAAGCTTGATGAATTCTCGGTACAAGACGCCTTAGAAGAAGTGAATTTAGGGAATGTTACGTGCTGACCCACCTATATAAGTACTTGCTTGAATGTTGCGGGCAGAGACCGATTATTGGTTGTTCTAAAGAAATACAAAGATTGCTTTGCATGGTCTTATAATGAACTACCAGGATTGGATAGATCATTGGTGGAACATAGGCTCCCTATGAAGCCTAATTTCAAGCCATACAAGCAGAAACCAAGAAGGATGAGTCCAGAAATAATTCAGAAGGTTAAGGAAGAAATTTTTAGACTACTTAAGGCAGACTTTATTAGGACAGCCAGGTATGTTGAATGGCTATCTAATATTGTGCCTGTAGTTAAGAAGAATGACAAAATAAGGGTATGCATCGATTTCAGAAACTTAAATCTAGCAACTCCTAAAGATGAGTACCCTATGCCTATAGTGGATCTGCTGGTAGACAGTTTAGCAGGGCATCAAGTTTTATCGATGATGGATGGCCACTCTGGTTATAACCAAATATGCATTGCAGAGGAAGATATCCACAAGACAGCATTCAGATGTCCTGGGAATATTGGCACCTTCGAATGGGTTAAAATGCCATTTGGTCTGAAAAATGCTAGGGCTACATATCAGAGAGCTATGAACACTATCTTTCATGACCTTATTGGAGGGTATCTAGAATGTTATATTGATGACATTGTGGTGAAATCCCAATCCATGGAGGAGCATTTGTTTCATTTAGAAGCAGCTTTCGAAAGAATAAGGAAGTTCAAGTTGAAACTCAACCCTCTTAAATGTGCTTTTGGTGTATTATCTGGAAATTTCTTGGGTTATGTAGTGCACAAGAAAGGAATACAGATTGATCAGAATAAAGCCAAAGCCATCATCGAAGCTAGGCCTCCATCAAGTAAGAAAGAGTTACAAAGGTTCCTTGGGCAGGTTAACTTTCTTCGAAGGTTTATTTCTAACATTGCAGGGAAAACTAAAGTATTTTCTTCCTTGTTAAAATTTGAAAGATGAAGAGGAATTTGTGTGGACAATGAGCATCAAATTGCTTTCGAAGGTATCAAAGCCTACTTGGCCAACCCTCCGATCTTGATGCCACCAAAGGGAATAAGCCCTTGAAGTTATACATAGGCTGCCAGAAGATTCATTGGGAGCTTTCTTGGCCCAAGACAATGAAGAAGGCAAGGAACAAAGCTGTTTATTACCTTAGTAGGTTTTAAATTCTTGTGAATGTAAATATTCATTTGTTGAAAAACGTGTCTTGCTTTGTATTTTCTTTGCAATGAAATTAAGATATTATCTTTTACCTACAACTGTCTTGGTAATTGCAACCACGGATTTGGTTAAATATATGTTATCTAGACCTATGTTGAGGGGAAGAATTGGCAAGTGGATACTAGCCTTATCGGAATTTCATTTAGAATATGTCCCTCAAAGGGCAGTAAAAGGGCAAGTATTAGCCAATTTTCTGGCAGATCATCCATCTCAAACAGAGCGCCAAGAGGTAATGGAACTCGGTATGGCTAGTGTTGAACCATGGCAAATGTGGTTCGATGGATCGAAGGCCAATGGATTAATTGGGATTGGTCTTGTGATTAAGTCTCCACAAGGGGTAGAAACCACACATGGTTTTAGAGTGGATGAAGCTAGCTGTTCCAATAACCAGGCTGAATACGAAGCCTTAATAGTGGGACTAGAAATCCTGATTGGATTACAAGTACATGCAGTCGACATATTTGGGGACTCGCAATTGGTAGTTAACCAAGTAAAAGGGATTTTCAAGTGTCAAAGCATAAGCATTTTACCATACTATGTTGTTGCATTACATCTGCTTTCTCAATTTCAAATAGCAAATGTAACTCATGTTCCAAGATTCTTGAACAATAGAGCTAATGATGTTGCTCAGAAAGCTTCGAACTTCAAGAGAAGGGATAGTACTCAAAGGGATATAAGCCAAACAACATATCAAAAATTAATACAGCCTTTGAATAAAAGGAATGTGGTCTTAGAAGTCAACCATAATGACTTACAAGAAGAAGATTGGAGGCATCCAATAATGCAGTACTTGGCTGGTCCATCTTCGAAGGCCAACAGAAAAGTCAAATTGCAGTCTATGCAATACATGATATATGGTAATGCTCTCTACAAAAGGGGGGGAGATGGCTTATTGTTGGAATGTTTAGGCCCAAAAGAAGCATTAACAGCCATGGCTGAGGTTCATGAAGGCATCTGTGGTGCTCATTAGCCTGGTGTAAAGATGAGATGGTTGCTTCGAAGGCATTCCTACTATTGGCCAACTATCCTTAAAAACTGCATAGAATATGCAAAGGGTTGCCAGGCATGTCAAAAGTATGGTACAATAAGGCATGTGCCCATAACTGACCTACATACATGCAGTAGTGAAGCCTTGGCCATTCAGAGGATGGGCCATGGATATGATGGGAAAAATACATCCACCTTCTTCGAAGCATCATTGTTTCATTCTAGTGGCCACTGACTACTTCACTAAATGGGTTGAAGCTAAGCCATACAAGGCTGTAGACCAGACAAAGATCATTGGGTTCATTAAAGATCTGATCCATAGATTTGGCATCCCACAAACCATAACAGTTGATAATGGAACTGTGTTCGATGGGAAAATGGTAAAGTCCTTTGTGGCAGAATTTGGAATTAGCCTTATTAATTCCACACCCTATTATGCACAAGCCAATGGTCAAGCTGAATCATCCAATAAGTCCTTGAAAAAGGGAATACAAAAGGTGGTGGAAGATAATCCTAGGGATTGGCATAACCTATTGTTGGATGTTTTATGGGCTTACAGAACTTCCCCAAGGTCAAGCACAGGAGTCATCCCTTATGCTTTAGTATACGGGCATGATGCAGTGTTACCTGTGGAGATTAATGTTAAATCTCTGAGGGTAAGATGCCAAGATCAATTAGATCCTGAGCAATATCATCAAAGCATGTGCTTGGAATTAGAAGGCATAGATGAAGTCAGGATTTTGGCATTAAATAGCATTCTTTTTCAAAAGAAGAAAGCAGCCAAGAATTATAATAAGAAAGTCAAGCATATTGGCTTTGATGAAGGTGACTTGGTATGGAAAACAATACTCCCAATAGGAATTAAAAGCCATAAGTTTGGCAAATGGTCACCTAACTGGGAAGGACCATATCAAATTCATAGAGTTCTGCCTTTTGGAGCATACCATTTAAGAAATTTGAATGGCTATGTACATCCCAAAAAGATTAATGGCAGATATTTGAAGCCTTATTTCCCAACCATTTGGGAAACACAAGGAATAAAATAAACATTATGTACAAAAACACAAGATACTCAGATAATAGATAAGAATTTGATTTTTCATAAAGAATCAAGTACATGGTGCCACAAATTGACCCAAAAATCATTACAATGTTTCAATTGTTTTTGTACAGTTGATTTCCTATTACTAAGTGATGGAAACAGGTGAATAAATTGCGACCATGTCTTCTTTTCGTTTGACCAGTTCTTGGTTGGTGATTTGCAATTTGGTGTCGATTCGAACCAAGGCACAGTTTCTGCGACTAACTCCTCCTCAAGTTGAGCTTTCTTCTCCAAGAAATTGAATTGGCGGGAGGCGGAAGAGTGTTGTTCCTTGAGATCGATATTTCGGTATGCACTTGAGAAACAAAATCGATCCTAGCCAATTTCTCATTGGCGATATTAGCGACATGACAAATGTTGATATAGAAGTCAATAGTAGCTGCAGCCTGGGATAGATGATTTGAGACATTCATACTGGACTGCTCAGCAAAATTACAGCACTGAAGAAACCCATTCCTGATAATAGGCCTTTGTAGAGCCTCGAAGGGGATCCTCGAAAAGGAAGTCAGCAGTTCCAGACATGTGTCCAAGTCCACTGAAGGTGCAGGAGGCTTGCTGCTAGAAGAAGGAGGACTCTCAAAAATTTCCAGCAAGGAGTCAACCAAGACTAATGGCTCAGCTTCAGCACTAAATGTTGGAGAGGTAGAAGGTACGTCGAAAAGACTAGCAAGTCTTCCTTCGAAGATGTCTACCTCATCCCTAGACATGAAGGGCATGGAAAGTTTTGTGGTGGAAGACACAGAGGGCTGCATAGGGATGGAAGAAATAGATGGAGCATCTTTGGCAGCCTCTATGGTCTTAGCCACCAATGAATCAAGTGAAGAGGGGCTGGAAGTAGGCACAGGTGATGAACCATGAATTGGAGAACTAACAGCACCCTCTGTGAAAGAATCAACTGCCATTGGGAATAGAGTAGCAGTTGGAATTTCTGAGAAGGAAGAAGGAAGAGCAAGGCTTGAAGAATAAGTAAACTGAGGCCGGTCAAGGGCCAAAAAAGGGAGATATGGTTCTAAGCCAAGGAAAAGAGACGCATGGATACTTGGACTCAAAGAAGGCGTATCAAATACAGGCTTGGAGAGTGGGAGCATGATTTGGATGGTTTTCACATGTTGCGTCTGGTCAACTGAAACTGAAACTGGAATAGGCTTTATGGGGAAGATAATTGTTGCTGCAAAAGGAAGAAATGCAGAGCAATGTCAAACTTCAATACAAAAGCTAATGAAGGAAAAATAGCAGAAACATGAAAGAGATTACTTGTTTCAGAAGTGTTGACACTGATGGGAGAGCTCCGAAGGGAATAATGCTCGATAGTTTGTTGTCTTCGTGCAGCTTCTCTTTGTAATACATCGATGGCGACTTCATCTCTCGGCTATTCTTGCGTCTCTTCTCAGCCCTCTCAAAAACAATTATTGCCTTAGAATGTTCCTGTTCTACTGTTTGGACGGCTGCTTCATGAAGCGGATCTCCACCCAAGTCTGCAGCAGAGACAGTCACCTTCTTCCTCTTCCTCTTTGGTGGTGATACTACTGGTTCCTTTTCGATCTCCCTCTCTTCAATTTGGAGTTCAGATTTTTCAGAGGTTAGTTCTTTCTCCATTATTATAATGTTTGCCTTGAGAGAAGGGTGCTCAATTGTATCAGAAGGGGAGGCAGCCACCTTTTGTCTTTTTGTTTTTTGTAAGGGTACTTCTTGCTCTTGTTCAACCGCTTCTTCTCCCAAAGATTCAGATTCTTCAGAAGGGAGGATCAGCTTTCTTTTTTGTTTCTGTTGTTGTTTCTTTTTAAGAATAGCTAAAGTTTCAGCTCTCTTCGGAGATTTTTCTTGCGGGGACCTTGCACCAAAGAACATAAGTATAAAGGAAACAAACAAAAGATTCAAGAGGAAAAAAAAGAGAATTTGAAAGTATATACCTTTCTTTGAAGCAGCCCGAGTGGTTCTCGAAGGAGTTGAGGTAGCAGGAATGGACTGAGCTGTAGGAGGTACAGTGGAGGAAGGGACCGTTTCAGCTCCTTTGGGCTTGGACACATCTAACACCTCCAGTAGGTTTTTAGGTGAAATGGCTAAATAGAATTCCATATTACTTTCCCACCACTGTTGGTATCTCTTCAATGCAGTTCCTCCAGGAATGAAAGGAGTGTACTCAAATCTAGCCAAGTCATCCATGAATTTGAAGGTTGCCTCCTCCAGCCTTGATTTCCTAACTTTCAGATCTCTTCGGGTAAGGCTCAGATTGGTGTTGCTACAGAGAGGTATTGGGACCCCTTGTGTAAAACCAAATTGTCTAGCAAATTGAGCAAGACAATAAGGTTCAGCTATACATTTATAAGCTCTGGGGTTTGTGGTCCCAATAAACATTTCCCGAGGAAGCAGAAGGGAGGCCCATATATCTTTGTGAACAGGCGAAGCACAGAGCCTGTCACTTAAGAAGTGATTCAACCAAGCTGGACCTATGTTGGTCTCAAAGGGACGGAAGCGGTGAATAGAAAGGGCGGCTGGTAGTTGATGGAAGAAAGAGAAATAAAAGGCAAAGGTAGAAGGATAGAGGGAAGCATTGGCTAGTCTTATGCCATGGGTAAGAGAGTGTAACCCAGAAAATTTAAGGCATTTGGATTACAATTCAATAAAATATGCGAAAAGCCAAAGCTGAAGGATCCATAATGACCCCCCTTGATTAACATCTAAGGGCTTCTCACAAAAGAGGGAACAAACTCTGTATACATGACCTAGAATATATGGAGCTAAGGCTACCCTTTTGTGCAAAACAAAGGCTTTGGCAAGAGAAGCAAATTCAGGCATAATTCTTTGAGAGGAGGTGCAGACGAGGAATTTGCAAAGCCAGTATAACAAGAAGGAAAAGAACTCCCTATCAGTTACTGGGCCCTCTTTTTTATTTTCAGCTTTAACAAAATCGCTGTAAGATAAGTTAAGAGAGGGGAGGGAGAAAGAGACTGTTAAATCAGGGAAGTCTGGTGTAATAATGGTTACCAATAGGGGATACTCCTAGTAGATGGCAAATATCAAGAACAGTAGGAGCCATCATCCCACATCTAAATTGAAAGAAATTGAAGATAGGGTTCCAAAAACATAGAGCAGCAGGGACTAAGAAAGGGTCCTCCGAGATAGTTACCCTAGATAGTCGGAGAGCATCGAGAAGGCAGAGCTCTTGAAGGTCCAGTGTCCTTGCAGGGATGACCCGATCATACCACTCTTGCCATTCCGGTTTCATTGTGGGCCAACATCGGTGGGGGCGATTGACTCTCCAGTTCCTCCAATCGAGACCACCTTCGTAAAGGAGACATTGGTTTTCCAGACAAGGATATAGAGCTGGGAGCTCAATGGGGATCTCCTTGAAGATTGGCCCAAGCACGTAGTCTTGTCGCTCATGACGACGAGGGACAAAGATACGCCCGTCAATGGCGCTTTTCCCCCCAGCTTTGTACTTCTCACACTCCACGTCGATGAGCCTTTTCAAGGCTACGGATGAGCTCACACGTTCTATGATTGGCACTTCTGGTGAAGAAGAAGCCATGGATGGTACGATATTCGAAAAGGAAAGGGGGAAGTAAAGAGAAGTGAAAGATATGAGGGTTTGAACGTTAAAAGAGCAAGTGATTTCAGAAACACGAAGCAAGAGGGTTTTTAAATAAAAGCTTTTTGTGTCTGGAAATATATTGCATAAGTAGTTAAGTACTAAAAGTACGAATATGAGGAGCCTCTTCCAATATTGATAGTTTTGGAGGGAAAAAGCACACTCCGGATGTTGACGCCAGCTTCGAAGCAATATATTTGGCTTCGAAATGAGATTTTGGCGCCAAAAAATCAAATAACAACGACCTTGAAATACATAAGTAAACCGAGGCGTACTACATGCTTAAAAATGCTAGAATGCTCGAATATTAGTCCACTTCAAAGGGTTCAAAGACCTGTTTGAAGGTTATTAATCAAAGTAACGATCTTTGGAGCAAATCCTCGGATCCTTTAAGGATGGGGAGCACTGTTCGAAGCATTAAAACCAATCGTTGGTTTTTATAAGAAGGAATTGCTTTTTGAACAAAAAACAGTATGGATTACTCTTCAAAGCAAGATGGTCAATTTGAAATTGATTGGCTATATTAACCATGACCACATATTGGTTATAGTTAGTTTTGAGGGGTAACGTTGTTGAAATTCAAAGCATTAATTCCAGATGATATCAGCCAGAATTGTCAACTTTACTCCATAAATTGGAAAAAAAAAGATATGTTGGTTCTTTTAGCATTTCATTAAATAATTGAGTCCAGATTCGAAGGATGAGATTGTTCAATTCGAAGCTATGAGTTGGCTTTTAAAAGCAAAAAGAAGCAGAGTCAAACAATGTCAAGTACAGAAGGACTTTGTTTATATTGAAGCCAAGACAATTACATTAAGTAACCTTATTTGGGTACAAATTCAAGCTCATAAAAATAAGGAATAGAATAAATAACAAGATCATGAAACTTTGTCCAACAATGATCAATGAATGTTTGTTCTTTCTTTATTATATCTTCTATCTCCTCTAATGTTGGCTGCATAAGTTGGTGTGCTCTCACTTCATAGTAGAGCTCCTCAGCCTTTATTTCGAAAGCCTCTTCTCTCAATTTTTGTTCTAACTCATCTATAACCAAATCATCCCAATACGCAGAATCTTTATTTTTGAAGTCATCGAAATCTTGATGAAGTTCTGCTTGGTCGTGGGCATGAATTCGGAGAGATGAAAGTTGATCCAAAGATTGGATGGTGACCTTGGAATTCCGATGCCAGTGGAGGAGTACTGGAAGTTGGTCCAGGAACATGTGAAGTTCTGCTTGGGCAATGGGATTAAGGACATAGCCCCTAGTCAGAATATCACAAGCCCATCGAAAGTTCTTGAGAGGGATGTCATCCTCAAGAACATTGAAGGGCAAGTGAGAAAAGGCCGCAAGCAGAAGTTGAGCTTATTTCCGCTCAAATGGAGTTGGGGGTGATGGAGGATTGTAAGGTGGAAAGATTTTGTCCATGGGAAGGGCAAGCCTTAATTTCTCTGTCCAGGAAAGAGTGGGAGGAGGAGAAGGAGTAGATGGTTCTGCTTCAGAAAATGGAGAAGGTGTGGATGCTTCTATTCCAGAAGGTGGAGAAGAAGGTGTAGATGCTTCAATTTCAGAAGATGGAGAAGAAGAAGTAGATGCTTCTGTTATGGAAGATGGCACGGGAGTGGAAGGAACAAAGGCATTAATGTAGTCAAGCCATTCAAAAGAGCAAATCTTCGCCTTCTTGGCTAAAAATGAAGGGCTGTACCTTTGTGATTCTTCCAGACGCCGGGCAGTATGCATTATCCTTGTGGGCATAGAGGATGTGTACCAGGCCACAAGTAGATTCTCCTCCAAACTACGTCGAAGGTCAATGGGCACATAAGGGTAGACCATCGAGCTTCGAGCGTAAGAAGGAAAATCTAAAGGATCAGTGAACTCAACAAAATGGTGATTGATTCATTCCCTCAACTCCCAGGACTCAGGTGCTGACCAGTTTGTCCATCCGGAAACCCCAGAAGATGAAGAAGTGGTAGCTTCATCCCAAGTAGAGGTTTGTGAAGAAGAACTTCCCAAGTCCATATTTGTAACTTGTTGAAGCAAAGGCTTGAGAATAGTTCGTTCAAAATACAAGGGGAGTTTAGAGAAAGAACTTCTTGTATTTGTAAATTTGTAAACCAAAGGATTAAGGGCAATGTGTTCGTAGTCCAAAGGTTGATAATCTGCAAAAGCCTCCATGATCTGAAGATAGAAGGGCGGATAAAGGCGGCTAATGAATGCGTGGAGATTCTTTCGAGGGGAAACAGCATTACTCAATGGCTCTTCGTATGCTTGATCAATAGAGTGAGAAGTTGATTGAGTCATAGTCCGTTCGAATGCTAAAGGTATTGGAATGTTCAACAAAGTTGAGAGTTAATGCAAATGATCACCAAATAGGTGACGGTTGTGTTTCCTGAAGATGGATTCTATGCACGTTCCAAAAGCGCGGGAAAAGCTTTTGATCCACTAATATCTCCAAGTATTGGGTATATTAGTGCGGGGGGTAATGTTGGCTACATATTTTGTAAAAGCCAATTACAATTCGACACGTGGCAGAATAAGGGTATTATGGGAAGATGATTTTAATCTTCGATCCCAATCGTACACGTGGCAATAAATATTGGTTCTCAAGTGATCTGAGTAGCACTAGATCAGTAATGAGATACAAGGTGACGTGGCTTCAACGGTTACCTATATTCAAATTCAAATACAGGAGGGAAGCTCAATTGCAAGTGATGGCGTAGTGGAACTACTTCTAAGGCAGCATGATCAGCGATCATGGAGGAGCAGTTCGACGGTTCGAAGCGATTCAAGGTCATCCTTGACAAGTATAAATAGCAAGGAAGTCCCCAGAAAACACCCCCAGACTCAGATCATACAAACCAGTCTTTACTTCATATTTTCTTTCCCAGTTTTACATTTCCTGCACTTTAAATATTTGTTCTTTAAATACCTGTACTTTAAATACCCGCACTGCACTTCGATTCATAGGAGTAGTTTCAAATAGATTCAAGTAGGCTGTTGCTGTAAACCTCCTCGAGGTTGAGTTTGGACTATTGTAAGTGTTCATTTTAATGAAATACTTCGATTGTTCTTCATATTAACTGTTATTTCTCTTAATTTCTCCTAAGTCAAGCCACCAGTAAAAGTCCTTTTCATTGAGGCTGAAAGAACTAAAACACAATCGCCTGATAATTGATTGGCAATTATAATTTCAGAAGGATCGATTGATCCTTCCGCACGCCGCATTTACAAATATACCCTTGAAAAGCCAAAAAGCCAACAACTTCCTACAATCAAACTCGGCTACACACAAGAATTAGTCTGCTGCATCCAAAGAAGAATCGACTTCATTCAACCAAATTTCAAAGACAGACTTCCTTCAATCATACTGGCTACACACAGATCTGCCAGATCCATACAGATCTGCCGAGAACATACCAAATTCAACCCACCGCGGCATAATAGCAAATGCCGCAGAGCACACAACGATTTAGAAGCGGACGGCCCGGCCAGAAAACCTCTGAATTAGATAAGCTTGAGCAGAGCACACACACCCCAACACACACACCCGAAGCGGTCGGAGACTTAACTAGATAAGCAGACACATAATCCCCTAACGCTACTCGACTCACGATTCAGATTAGCAGACTTCCCGATTTTAGATTAGGATGAGCGGACTAGAGCGAAACACACACGCCCATTAGCATACACACCCCAGCAAGCGAAGCACACACACCCCAAAGAACTCCTCTACCTATAGACAACATGTCACTGATTCAGATTTGCCACAACATCATGCATCAGATATTGAAACTCTGGCAGCCAGACTTGGCCCATAGCCCCACCCTTACTTTCACACTTTCACCAAGGTCATACATATTAGGTTGGCTTCCTTTAAAAACATAATCGTTTCTTAGCTTCCATACTGACCACAGCATTGCAATTGGAACAAGCCTCCAAATCCTCATAACTGACTTCTTAAACTTTGTTCACATCCACCATATGACACACCATCCTTGTCAGCAGAATGACCCAAGATACCCCCACCATTGCATCAAAGAAGACCAAACCTTCCAAATCTCCGAGCAGTGCAGTAGAATATGATCCACTGACTCTGTTTCCAGCTTGCAGAAAAGGCACAGATTCTCTACATTACTACTTAAAGCCCCAAACCTCTGTAAAAGGCTAATAGTTTTAACCCTCCCCCTCCATGCCAACCAGCTCAAAAATTGAGCTTTTGGGGGAGCTACACCTCTCCATATCAGATTGGTAACCTGTAGGTTTGGGCCTTGAACCAACTCAGACCATTTTCTCATTGACGCCACAGTGAATTTACCTGTAGGAGACGCAGTCCACCTAACTGAGTCTGGCATCTCCTCAGTAAGTGTGAGGGCATCTCTAGTCAAGACGTGCAGCCTTTGAACCTCCTCTCCCTCCCAAGCACAAAGAGATCTAGAAAACAATAACCTCCAATTTCTTAAGGTATCCCTCCTCTGCATGAAAGAGCTCAGCTTCCCCTCTTTTTCCACAGATAGTCTAAACAACCTCGGGAACTCTGCCTTTAATTGTACATTCAACAGCCACTTATCATGCCAAAAGTCAATCCTACACCCATTTCCTATCACAAGCTTATAATTAGACTTGAAAAAGTCAAATAACTGAGCATTATTCCTTGGCACACTTAGAATATCACTCCAAACATTAGACTCTTCACCAGTCCCTTCCATCACTGGGAACCATCTACCACCAACTACTCCATACTTACTTATTATTACTTTTTTCCACAAAGATTCATCTTCCACCCCATATCTCCACCACCACTTAGTTAACAGGAAATCATTAATGTCCTTCACCCTTCTTATGCCTAACCCTCCTTGCTCTTTGCTTAGTGTTACTTTCTTCCAGTTTACCAAATGAATCTTCCTTCGGATTTCTAAACCACCCCATAAAAATGTTGCCCTCAGCTTATCAATTTCCTTAGCTACTCCTTTAGGTAATTTGAAGAGAGAAATTTAGTAACCAGGTAGACTATCAAGAACAGATTTTATCAACGTTAGCTGACCAGCAAAAGACAGCATCCTTCTCTTCCATAAGGCTAATTTGGCTTTTACCTTTTCCACCACAGGCTGCCAAGTCTTCTTTCTTCTTGGATTAGCACCCAGAGGTAGGCCCAAGTACATTAGAGGCAGCTTCTTACTTAAACAGTATAGTTTAGAGGCAAAGACTTGTGCAATTTCATCGCTAATCCCTACTCCGCACACCACACTTTTGTGGAAATTTATCTTAAGGCCTGACATAATCTCAAAGCATCTAAGGATCCTCTTGACATTTACAATCTCCTCCTACTCTGCTTCGCAAAAGAGAATAGTGTCATCGGCAAACTAGAGATGCGAAAGGACCAAGCTTCCTGACCCAATATTAGCTCCCTTTATTAAGCCCAAGTGTTTAGCTCTTTCCATCAAAACATTGAGGCCCTCAGCTGCAATATTGAACAGAAAGGGGGATAGAGGGTCACCTTGCCTTAGCCCCTTCTATGGACTGAACTCTTCAGTTGGTGAACCATTGACTAAGATTGAGATTCTTACCGTGGTGACACAGGTTCTCATCCAACCTAGCCACCTCTCTCCAAACTCGAGATTGGCCATCATAGAAAATAAGTAATCACAGTTGACCGAATCATAAGCTTTTTGGAAGTCAAGTTTGAGAATAACACCCTTCCCTTTAGACTTCTTCCACCAGTCCACCACCTCATTAGCAATCATGACCCCATCAAAAATATTCCTCCCCCCCAAGAAGGCAGTCTACACTTCACCAATCACATCTGGAAGCACCTTTTTCAATCTCTTGGATAGAACCTTAGACAAGATTTTATACAGAACACCCACCAAACTAATTGGTCTATAATCTAACAAACCCAAGGGACTAGTCTTCTTTGGCACTAGGGTAATAAAAGAGCTATTTAAACCAGTTACCAATTTATTGTTAATGAAAAACTCCTGCATGAACTGAAAAATATCACTTTTCATAATCTTCCAGCATTTATGGATGCACATCATGTTGAAACCATCCGGCCCCGGCGCTTTATTCCCATTACAGTCTTTTACAGCCTCCCAAACTTCTTCCATAGTGAACACAGGATCAAGAGACTCCACCACCTTAGCACTATTGATCAGAGCAAAGCTACCAGACAATTTTGGACGAGATGGCCAACACTCCGAAAATGCCTTAGAAAAATGCCTCAGCACTTCATGTTTTACCAACTCTGGATCTTCAACGCGAACCCCTTTTACTACCACTGTGTCCACTAAGTTCCTACTTTGCCTTTGGCTAGCCATTATATGAAAAAATCTGGTGTTCCTGTCACCATTTTGAGCCCAAATTACTCTAGACTTTGGGTGCCAGATCCAGTCCAGTTTCTTTCTATATGACCACACCAAATTTTTGACCTCCCTCATTCTTTCAACTTTATGAGGATCTAAAGACCCCATTTCTGCCAATAGATCCAGCTCATGCAGCTCAGCTTCAGCCTTTTTGAGATGTTCTTCCACAGAACCAAACACTTCAGAATTCCACTTTTTCAATTCAGCTTTGAGACTACACAATTTCACCTTAGCTTTGTACCCGGCCCACCCTTGCACCTGCGTATCCAACCATGACTTTTGCACAACTGACATGAAACTAGGATGCAAGATCTAAGCATTCAGAAACCTGAACGGCCTAGGACCCCAATTTTTCTCATCTTCCATAAGCAACAGAGGACAGTGGTCCGACACCAGTCTAGGTAAGCCCCATGACTTAAGTCTAAATCTTTCAACCCAGATGGGATCCAACAAGAACCTATCAATTCTACTCCACCTCTCTCCATCCAAAGAATTACACCATGTAAAATTCCTACCCAACATTGGTAGGTGCAACATTTCCAATTGATCGACAAAGTTATTAAAATCCTGCATCCCTCTGGATCTACTAGTGCAACCTCTTCTTTCATTAGGAACTCTAATCTCATTATAATCACCACCCATGCACCAAGGCATTTGGAAAGCGGATTTTACACTGAGGATAGAATCCTACAGCTTAGCTCTCTGAGTTACATCATTAGGGGCGTAGATATTTAAGAAAGCACACTCAAAAGAACCAGAGAGAGTACCTGATAAAGCAAGAAATTCCTGTTACTGCAACACTGAGACAAGGAGAATACTTCATGATTCCAAATACTCAACAGCCCCCCAACACTTCCATCCGAATCTGCAGCCATAAATTCCAGTTTCTCCCCAGGCCAAATAGAGCGAAGAAAATTAACATCTATATTTCTGCTTTTTGTTTCTTGAAGGAGCAAAACATCTACTCTTCTTTCTTTAATCAGCTGCCTCACTCTGCGCCTTTTTTCCAGCCTACCCAGGCCTTTAACATTCTAAGACATAATCTTCATTGGAAACTGACTTAATCCCCACTAAAAGCCCCCAATTCATGGGCCAATTAGGTAAGACCCACCTGACCCCCTTTTGCGATTTTATCAAACCGCTCTGTATCTTGTAATTCTAGCTCAACAATTTTTTGAACCACTTCAGACTCCTTCCCATTACAATCCATACCCAACCGCTTGCCAAGTTGCAGAGTAGCGTGAGCTTCATCGATGGCCATCTTCCTTCTCCTACTCGATCGGCTATTCTGTGACTGTGAGTATGAGAGGGCTGCAACCGCAGCCCTGAGTATCGCACCCCTCTGAAAGCTGCCAGAAAATGAAGCAAAATTTCTAATAGCTCTTCTCCTTCCCATTCCTCTCGTAGCTCCATCCTTACCTTCTTGATGCCAATGAGTGCTAACTGCCACCACTGGTTCTCTACCCTCTGTAGTGGTATTTATTATGCCATTCTTTCCTTTGATATTTCTATTCTGAGTTGGTTGTTGGGCTTCGATAAGGCCACAAGGCTAGGCTTCAAACACTTGGAAAAAAGGAGGCACTAGAGTAATTAGCCCAGAGTCCACCACATTCTGTTGATCTGGGCCCTTACCTGAGCCATGATATAACCCGTCAAAATGGGCCTGATTTAGCACTACCTCCAGATTAATATTGGGCCTAATAATTCCATTGTCACTTATGCTTTTCATTACTCCAGATGATTCAAACTCACCAACAACACTACAATTTCCCACAACTTGGCTTTGCAGAACTTTGCTTTGCATGCTTACCTTGGAAGCTCCTCCCCCTTCAGCCACTTTTTGGTTTTCCAAAACTGTAGCCGTTTCATCAACATATGAAACTGTGGGTGAGATGCCATGGCCACCTTGCATTAACCCCTTTACTTCCATGTCAACCCACTTGGTCTTAGCCACCTCACTATGGGCTGCCACATCATCATTTCGGGCATCCTTGTCAGCATCATCTTCCTCTTTGTCTAACTGTTTGGACACAGAGCTTTGATTCACTCTCCCATGTCTATCTTCAACTGACCATGATGAACTTCCAATAACAGCCTCAACATAGGAATGCCCATTACTCTGTTCAAAACACTCTACAACTTTTATTGGGTATGAAATACCCTTGCTTTCCAAGGTAACCAACTTATCAATAGTTTCCAACTGCGATGTAATAACCTGCACCTTACCATATTTCAGGGATTCCAAGCTTAGAGTTTCTTCATGAATGGCCACCACTTTGCCCCATAGCTCACCTATCTTTTTAAAATTATGAGAGTTCCACAAATTTGGTGGAACACCAAGACAATACAACCAAGTCAACCTTTCACCACCAACAAGCATTCCTTTCTCCCACTCCGTTGCCGACTCGCACCAGTTCTTAACCCATTTGATGATCTCTGTATTTCTGTTCCTCATTTCTTGAACTGATTGGAAAGTTACATATGCTAATCTACCCCCACCTTCCTTAACCTCAATATTTTGTATGCCTCTTGTCTGCAAATCCTCCTTGAATTTTCCAAAGGAGAGTTGTGGTCTCAGTTTGACCACCAAGCTGTTGAATAGCCAGTCATTCCCATATTTTATTGCATGAAAACCCAGTACTGGTTCCTTATCCACCGCTCCACCTTTTACCACCTCAGCATATGTGTACCTGTTTCTTGGTTCCTCCACTACTTTGCTGAGTTTCTCTAGTGGTGTCTTTGATCTCTGTACCATTTGCTCCTTGGCAAAATCTGCTTTCTTCACTTTCAGGACTTTATTTTCGCACCACACACCATTGGCTTTCTGTATTGCTACTCCCGCGGCTATCGGACAATCGAACCTCACAAATCCGAATCTTGATCTCGTTGCCTTTCTTCTTTTGGCTGGAATGAACACATCCTTTACCACCCCAAACTTAGAGAAGAGTGAGAATAGTCCTTTTGGATTCATTTCTTCAGGTACATCATCCACAAACACTGTGTGAATGCAAGAATTCCATCCCTTACTTCGAAATCTTCTTTTAAACACCGGTTGCCAACCTCCTCTGTTTACTTCAGTTCTTCCTCCCATCAGTTTTTTTTTTTTTTTTCATATAAATGAATTAGAGTCAAACATGAGACCTTGTGCTCCTTCCATCTGTGAGTCAGTTGTACAGAGTTTTGTTTCGATTTTAATTGGATCCCTACCGGATATCGAGTTATTCATAAAAAAAAAAATAACAATAATAATAATAATAATCAAACACAATCATTTCATATGAGTGAAATTTATACCATCTCATGTGAAATGATTACATCCTTTTATCCAATCGAATTTTGTGTGCATATACATCTTTATTTTTAATTATTTAATTTGTAATCACCAATAATTCAAGAGATTACATAATGTGAAAGAAATTGACTATACACATTTAATTTCTATTTTAACTTTTTATATACACATTTAGAATTATTGATATAATACATCTTACGTAACCTCTACTGATATTCAATGGCAATGAATGTGCATGAGATGATACATTAAATTATAAAAAAATAGTAAATGTCATTAAACCTAAAGACCTACTTGCTTAATAGGTTATTTTTCAAAGCTCAAATTAATAGAAATAACCAAAAATTGAACCAATTAAATTATTAGAATACCTCACGATCTATTCAAATTGAAGACAATCTTAAATATTTATTTAGTGTATTTTTTAAAATTTGATTGGAAGTTGAATTTCTGATACATTTTGTACATGCACAACTAATTCAGTTGAATTTGTTGGATTTTAATTTTACACATTGCGCACAACATTACTTTAATTGAATTTTTTTGTCCATTAGATTTTTGTTGGCTTCTTATTTTACTAGAAATATCTAATTACTATTTTTTTTTTTATCAGTATTCATATGTTATTATTATTATTTTTTAAATATATATATATCCAATATGAATTGGTATCCAAATCCTTCTGTCTTGCCATGAACATTCTCAGCTATTAAGCGATAATTCTAAAACATAGAATCTTGTTGACTACTATTTTTAAATTACATGTAATTTTCATTTTTCTTTTCAAAATAATAATAATAATATAAATTAAGATTTTCCATATTAATAATTAAAAAAAAAAATTGAAGTCACCATTGATTACCTAATATTATTTGGATAAATAAGTATCCATAATTTTTATCATAAAATGTACCATGAAAGATCATGCATGGTCTAGATTTTAACTTGGATTAAATTAGACCATCACAGATTAATTTTTCTAAGTAAAATTTTGATGAAATTTTCTAATTTTTGTTTGTCAATTAATTATTTAAAAATAAGAATATAAATTATCCCATCACTTATTTATAAAATGTCAGAAAATTACAAACGTAACTATTTCTCAAGCCAGCCATAGTATTGGTGAATATTTTTCCTCAAAGCAACCTCTCTCTGACTTGTCAAAAAGGAGACAAACATACAAGAGGAGACAAACATACAAGAGAAGACAGTATCAAACGTCAGTTTACATATTATTATTATATAATATGTAACCTAACGGAAGCTTGATGAGTTCAACAACTAACGTAACCTTGGTGACCTCTGTTTACATATTATATAATAATTTATCCAAATTTTAAAACTGAGAATTAATTGGAAAAGAATAAACAGTATCACTATGAATTCGAAAATTTTACCTTAAAATTATTAAAAAGCATCAATTTACAGTTTAGATTCATTTATATTTAGACCTTACACTATATCAATTCAATCGTCACCGTCACAAACGCACTACCCAGAAAATTTTGGATAAATTGTTTGTGGACAGTATACTTTCTCAATAAAAAATAAATAAAATAAAAAGAAGAAGCAAAACGCAAGTGAAATTGTGATGATGAACATCTCCAAGGGAATTAGTTAAAGGCAAAACCTCATATGTCTATTCCTTATATAAAAATTAAAAAAAAAAAAAAAATTCAAAGAGAGATTTTATTTTATACCGTGTAATTTACTTCATGTGTAACACGCTTTTCTATATTTTAAAAATAAAGATTTACTTTATGTGTAATATGTTTCTCGGTATTTTAAAAATAAAGATGTAAAGTCAAGTAGTCTATGGATTAAAATGTAACATCTAACATTACGTCTAAGTTAACAAGTAGTGTAAAATATGTGTCTTGACATTGGAGGTTATTTGTTCATACCAAATGTCAAAGGAACATCACATGTGGAATAAAATATAAGAAGGTAAAAAGAATTTTGAGTCTCAAATACATGGCAAAAGTACCCATGATTTATTTATATACAAAGATATTTTAGTTTTTTCATTTAAACAGTTCACAATACAGATGATGTATTTTAGTTCATAAATCACAGTGAGTTATTGTAGCTCGACTTTTTCACACATTCTTTCGGAAGGTTTGAAAGAAGCCCTACAGTTCGGACTCCTGCGGTTCTGAATCTAATCTCATAAGTGCAATGTGAAATTGATAAACACTAAAGAGTTCAAATCCGGCAAATCTTTTGGAAAATCGATTTTAAATCAAATTGTCAAAAATGGATTGCTTTGCCAAATACAAAGTCGCTACCTGAATATTTTATCTTGAGAAAATTTAGGAAACCCATGACTCGTGCCAAAGGTCACGTGTCCGTCATCACCAAAGTTGCCTCAGCTCGGGAACTTAGGTACGAGAGGAGAAGGTCATGAATTGAGTACCCTCGCTCACCTGATCAAAGATCGGTCTCTACTAATCATAGTATGTTTTTTATCAACATTATATACTCTTGTTCCGGTTTATTAGGTTGGCATTAATATGTGATGCGCATAAGCAAGTATAGACTAATTTGCTCAAATTAGAACAATTCAATTTCATGTTTTCTTTTCGAAAAGAGTTTGATTTTGCTACTTAACAAAGTGGGCTTAAAGTTTGCGAATTTGCCACTAGACATAGTGGGCTTAAACGTACATTCATTGAATTATTCCAATTCAAGCAACAAGCCTTCATTCACAGGCATTCAAATAGTTCAACAAGTAAACACTTAGCCTCATAGCAAGCATGCTGGACATGGTAATTGTACGGGAAAGAAATATACCTTCTCGTATAATTCTGTTGATCAAGTCTGCGTTCCTCTGTACGACGTCGCTTTATCACCTGAAAACACAAACGTGAGCTAGCCGGCGGGTGGGTGCCGGAAACCTCTCCGATGCCTAAGTCAGAAAGATTATCAAATAGGCAAAAGCTCTGTGTATTCAGGAAGCCAAAATTGCATTACCCCTCAAAAGGTGACATTGCTGAGCTTATATAGGTTTCGCGTAGCACAATCCTGGTAGGACTCTTACTCCACCATATAGAGTCCTCCTAGGATTCATACTCCTGGAAGATAATGCTTATCCTCCAACACCCCCCTCACTGCTTAAACCAAGTGAGATGGTTTCCTTAGCCGAACTTCAATAAGACCGGAGTAACCACTAGTTCGGCCCTAACTTTCCTTTCTCTTACCTCGGCTTTTCCATACTAAGACCGAGCTAACCACAAGAGAGATGAGCCGAACTGTCTGCCGAACCAAAGCCTCTCAGGGACTCAGAACACCTCGGTTTCTATGTACTACAACCGAACTACCCAACGAAGACCGAGCTCCCCACAACACTTTTCCCAGCCGAAGTAGAAATAAGGCTTATGCGACCAAACTAACTTCCGCGGTCGCAACCGGTCTAGTTCAAAGGCTATTTCGACCGGAGTAAACTTATATGGCCCTTCTCCGTAATGCGGCCCAGAATGACCCACTACTTAGTTCGGCCCAATTTACCCAGCTCGGCCCAATTCTTATATAAATTACCCTCTCAATTGCCCCTTAATCCCATCTGCACAACATGATTGGGATTACCTGTTTATGAACCGAACTAAAGTTTTAGCTTATCCCACCGAGCTACAATCCTTTAGTTACTCCGGCCGAGCCGAAAAACCTTTTAGCTTCTCCAGCCGATCTAAAGACCATTCAACTTTTCCAGCCGAGCTACACTTAAGCCGAGCTATGCTCATTCGGTCAAACATCTCTTCAGTCACAGCAACTGAAGCGTTCCACATTCCAATGACACGTGGCAGCTTTTTATTGGCCATTTACAGCTGTCACGCCGTTCTTCGTGCTTCGTGAATTTGAACAGTTCCCGCCCTTTTGGCCTCTTCACAAAAACATGCCTCACTTTTGAATCACACCTTACTCTGTTCATCTTCTTTCTCTCTGCGCCTCTGTACTGATCGTGAAGCTGCTGTGTTCGAGTTCTTCGAGTTCTTCAAGCCTTCACTTCCACCTCCATCTTCTTCCCCTTTCTCTAGTAAGCTTCTAAAGACCCATTTCTACTTTTCTTGTTTTTGCTTTCGTTTCAATCCATAGCAGTCCATTTTGTGTATTTGCAAAGCATGTTTCCATTTCTAATAGTATTTGAAGTTTCTGAAAAACCCTTCATAAGAACACTATGAATATAATGCAACAGTACGTAGAACACCTTTTTGATCTTTGCACATGCCCTAACCGAACTAGAACACTGTTCTTGCAATATATAAATTTAGGAAAACTGGAACCGAACTGGAATTTGTACACATCATAGTAACCTCAATAAGCCATTAGCTGATTCGCAATAGCCGAAATGAAACCCACCGATCTAGAAGTTCCTAAACCCTCGACCGAGCTAAGCCTTGGGGGCAAAGCCAGCTTTCTCAGTTCCTAAACCGAACTCAGAAAGCTGCCCCTTGATGCTTAGCTGGAGTAACAGAAGCCATAGGTAGAACCGAGATAACCAATCACACTGCCGAGCCGACATAACAAGCAACTTTGTAGAAACCGAGGTAGATCCTGTAGCACCCCCATTCAGCCGAAGTAAGGCTTCCTTTCCTTGTTTTGTTTTTATAGCACGGTCGATGATCTGTGCTTAACACATTGTTTTTCCACTTTGCAGACTTAGGTTGCCCAGGCACTTCCTCTGTTCGCTCAACCGAGCTCCCGAGCACAAATTCTCAGCCGAACTAATTTATTTTTAAGTTATTCAATAAATGGGAAAGTACAGATTTTTGGTAGAAACCCCAGGCGGCTTAGCCGAATTCAGAAAGGATTACAATATCCCAACCGATGTAAACCTCACCCTAGCCCAACCAGATGTAGATCCTTGGGACAACGAAGGCTTCGTCCCTTTTACCCTCCAATCCATAATAGAAACCGGACTCAGATTCCCCGTCCAACCCCTAATATGTGAATTCTTAAGGCAAACCAGACTATGCCCCACCCAGCTGTCTACTAACACATACCGAATAATCATGGGTGTAGCCGCACTGAACCACCAAACCGGTCTAAACCTAGGTTTGGCCGAGATACTTCACCAATACTCCATAGGATCAAAAAACGAAGGCTGGTGTTACTACTTGAGAGTACGCCGTGGCCGAGAGAAAATAATAAAACACACACCGGACAAAGACCTAAACGATGATGACTTCTTTTGGGTCTCTGGGAATTTCGAAGACCTTGAAGCCCAGATTCCTGGCCGAAGAATAAATTGGAAAAAAGGAGTGCCCGGTATACATACTTCGGTTACATTTCACATTTTTTCCTCTTTTCTTTATTTCGGCTTTCTGCTCTGGACCGAACTAACACTTATTTTCTTTTTGCAGATAAAGCCCATCTCCTTTCAAACTACGGCCACCCCAACCTCGGTCTTTTGCGCGCCGCACTAAGAGTGAAGGAGAGAAGTTGGGCGAAGCTTCTAGACTTCGAACAGACTTACCGCTACTCCGGTCGCCGAAAAGCAAGGGTGACCGAATTCCTCCTCGAAGACGCACCAGAGCCAGACCCTTTCTTGCCCTAGATCAACCTCGTGCCACTTACTGCCGAACAAGAAATGGCCAAAAAGAACAGGCTGAAGGCCCTTCTAACCGCAACAACTCCCGCCGAAGTACAACCGATCGACCGAAACACCGAAACCGTGGTAGCCCTACCATCTCGTGACCTCCACCTCCCCGAAACAAGCGTGCTCGGACTAGCCAAACCGAGCCACGTCTTGCAGACGAGGATGAGACCATTCTGCCACAAGTCTCTCCTCCAAGTCCCCAGCAAAGCCTCCAACTGGAATCATCTGACCAAGCTGCCACTTCAAAATGGGCTCCTGTCCTCTCCTTCGACAACCGAGATATCACTGCCGAAGATTCGGTTGTTGCTGAGAAGGACCACTTAATGGCTTTCAACCTAGCCAAAAGTGTGTGCCTTCCAAAGGACATGGAGCACCATTATAAACAGCTCAACACTGAGCTGAAGTCAATCCGGTTGTCTACGAAGTCCATGATCCTGGTAAACAGCTTCCCTCTTTCTTTGTAAATTTCTTCCAACTTTGAGTCCGGCTAATCTTTACTCCTCTTTTTCAGGCCATCCAGAAAAACCAAGTCACTCACAGGAGGGTCATGGAACTTCAGCGAAATACAATAGAGGCCATGGTTGAGGCCGAACTGAAAACGGCCGAACTAGAGGAGGCGAAGAAACAGCTGGCCGAGCTTCGGGCAGAGAACGGTCGGTTGACCGAGGTTGCCAATTCGGTCGAGGCCGAGAAGAAAAAAGTTGCCAACGAGGCAAAAGATAGATACCTACGTATCTTGGCTGCGATTGAGAAGAAAAAGGACGACGAGATAAACCAATTAAAGGGGGAGGTGAAGAAGGCCGAGAAGCGGGGCTTCAAGGAGGCCGAAGACGCCTACACCCTTCAGTGCAATGCGGCCAAGGACTTATTCTTCAAATGTGGCTGGAGGAGTGCGGTGGAGCGGCTCGGATGTACATCTGACACCGATGTCTACGATGCTCCGCCGTGTTCTATTCCGGCCTCACTTTCGCAATATGTCGCCGATTTCCAAAAAGCCTTTCTTGAGGGGTCCGGTGAGGAAGACGATGAGTAGGCGATGTGAATCTAGGGTTACGGTGAGGCGATGATAGTGGACGGTGGACGACAACGATGGTGAGGCGATGTGAATCTAGGGTTACGGTGAGGCGATGTGAATCTGGGGTCGACGATGAGATTTTATTTGGAAAATTTTGTGGATTGAATAGATGGAATCGAAATGGGTTTGTTTTCAGAATCGATTAGACGCGGGAGAAGTGGAGGGAGGGTTATTTTGTCCTTTTACAATTAATGGACCTAATGGAATATTCAAAAATAGTTTGGGTTTTATGGAATAAAACAGTTACAAATAGGATTTACTCCTCTGTCCCAAAATAATGGTCCCTTTTGGGGAATCTAACCTTTTTTTGGTAGTACAATTATTGCATTTGAAAAAAGTTGATTTTCTAAAATTACCCTTTTGATAGTATATTTTTTGGGAATGTTAATGTCATAATTGTACTTTTATATTGTTTATTAATTTAAAAGAAGGGCAAAATAGGAAATTTATATTATTTTTGTACTTGATTTTTGAAGAGGGACTAATATTTTGGGACAATGAAAAATGGAATAAGGGACTAATATTTTGGGACGGAGGGAGTATTAAAAAAGAGCCCAAAAATTAATGATGAACAGTTAAAAGTGTACAATTATTTTATTTTTTTTTTAATCATTAATACACACTTTTATTAAATTAATTCTCTCATTTTATTTTTTATAATTTATTTTTTATTTTTACAGAATAACTTGCAATTAAAATAAAGATTGAGGTTAATTTGCAATTATGATAAAATAATTGGGAAAAAAAAGGAAAAAAAGATAGCTAATTGAATGATTGATGAGACAAAATTAATTGGATGAATGATGCATGAGAGTGATTGGATGGATAATGGGATGGATGATGCATGGAACGGCCGCCAGAAAAGCCATCGTCTCAAAATTTTGGAGCCTCATCCTTACCTCTCAATGTAGTAATTCCACTCAATTTGTATTTCTGGAATTCTATGAAAAACATCTATAAATTATTTCTCAATACATATTATTTTCTTTCGTTTATGTAGTGTTTTAATTTTATTTGCTAGGTGCAAAATTTCAATAGCTTCTTTATAAATATTTTATGATTCAATCTGGATTTTTAATATTAGATTATTTTAATTTATTAGTTTATTTATTTTTTTAAAAAAATTGTTTTTTATAATATGTTGTTTATTATATACTCTGGACATGATAGAGGTTTGATATTCCATCCGAATCAATTAACTAGATTTTACAATATAATAAATCAGTAATCAATCTTTTGGAATTAATTTTTATATAAAATAATCATTTTTATCTTCTGATTGAGAATACCCTATGTGTATGTCTCAATTGAGTTATACAAATTAAATCTGAAATATTTTAAAGAAAAGATTGGTTGAGGATCCTTAATGCCTTAACACTTATTTATTTATTTATTATTATCACTTTAATTTATCTTTTAGCTAATTAATTTTTCTCAGATTATCCAATCATTTCAAAAAAATTCAAAATCAATTTTTCATTATTTTATTTGAGTGTTCGATCATTTTTTTTTTTTTTTTGAACAAATGGGAAATGTGGATTTAACATCAAACTCACCAAGATATATTACTTGGTGATATCCTACACTTGAGATTGCAATATAATAGTCATAGTAATTAACTTTATTAGTAATTTGAGAAAAATTTGAAACATGAAAGGTCAAATTAAAAGAAAAATAAAAAAATAAAATAAAAACTTTAGAGTCAAAGTAAAAAAAAAAAAAAAAAAAAAAAAAAAAAAAAAAAGCCAAATATAAAAGGGACAAAATTTACTTTACCCTTCAAAATATTCATTCTCATATTTAATTGACTAAAAAGATAATGAAAAATACATTATAAATAAAATTATTATTTATCATTATGAAAATTAATAATTATTTCATAAAAGAATCAAAAAAAATAATTATTTAATTTCAATCTATTATGTTCACACAAACCAAATAGAGGATAAGTTCTTATCTTAATTTATTAGATGATAACTATTGAGGTGTGGAAAGGCGCTGGCCTTTCATATAGGTGAGCAGGGTTCGATTGTTAGGGCACTACAGGAAATTTGATTTTTAACGGCGTTTTTAAAACGCCGCAAAAAGCCTGAAAAACGCCGTAATATCTTATGGCGGTGTTTAATATTTTCGTCGCTGATACGGCCGCCGCAATAGCTTTTCGACGTTTTAAAAACGTCACTAAAAATATTAGACGGCGTTTTTTAAAATGCCATAAAATCTTTGATGCCCATCTCCCCTTCCGTCGTCCCAAATTAACGTGTGAACAAATTAACGTGTGACGTCACAATGACGTCTTTTAGTGGCGTTTTCAAAAAACGCCACTTTTTTTTTTTTTTTAATTTTATTTGTTTATCATGTTTTTGCTGCAAGAAGCTAACGTGCGACATCAAAATGACGTCATTAAGTGACATTTTTTAAAAAACGCCACTTTTTTTCTTTTCTTTTTTTTTGAATATATATTGGCTGCTGATGCAAGAACATGAAATAAAATATCATTTTTTGTTTTCTCTATGCTGCTATTGTTGTAAACTGTATGTTTTATGTTTGCTCTATGCAACCAAACTGTTTGATTTATAAGCAACTAGGATCCCAAATTTTCCATTTCTTTGCCTTTTTTCTGGTCATCTGCAGTGACCAACCAGTTCAGAAAGTTGGGCTACAATCCAACCAGTGAAATTTGTGCTTCAGTAATGTATTAAGCTAGTGATCATGTGCCTGTTGGCACTTAATTAAATTATCAATACAAACATCTAATAGGCAAACATCAAAAAAACAAGTCAAATCCACTGTCCAATCCAGTAGGCAATCAAATTTCAAACATCAAAAAACTAAAAACACACCAAATACTGTGAAATCAAATTTGATTAATAATTTAATTAAAGAATTTCCCAGAATCATGTGAAATCAATACAAACATCAAATTTGGTCATATGTACAAAAAGAAGAAAAAAACAAGTAGGCAAGTCAATATCCAAACATGCATCTAGTAGTTATTCCTAAGTCATCAGGTATAGGCAGTAAATGACAGGAAAAGTTCAGTCCCAAGTTTTAGTTCTCATCACAAACCTTTTAATTCCATCAGTCAAAGCAGGAAGAGTAGAAAATAAACAAGCAGGTTCCACATTTCCTTGTATGCTAATTCCATTTCCAAATGTTTCCTTCCATCTGCCATATCCACTGCCCAATCTAGCCCAATCACATCAACCCCAGTTCCTTTCATTCGCTCAAGAAAGCCACCATTCCCATTAATGTAGAGAACAAGTGGAGTTCCAAGACAATGTCTTTACTAGACTCACAATCTGCAATTCCAACAATCCCGTAAGGTGATTGAGAAGGAAAGAGAATAAAATGATAAAAACAAGTACAGTGACATATTATTGAAAGCAGAAAATAATAAGTTTGTGTGCGTAGATTACGAATCTAGGCAACAATTTTAAATCACGAGAAAAACAAAATCCATTTAATGTCCATGGACTTGCCACCTTCTAAATCTCTCCTTTTAATTTCCTGGCCCTCACAAATTAGCATTTTCTAATGCATTTCTTAATAACATTAAGTACACAACAAAGACTTAAAATGTTTATGACCATGCACATCATAGAACTCAACTAGATTGAACCTGGAGCCAATCAACAAATAAGTGAGAAGGAGAAAGCAATCCAACTAGAATGGTTTAGAATGAACACAAGCCAATCAATAAATAAGACCAAATAACTCAGTCTACTTTCTATGAGTCTGTGTGCATATTCAATCAATAAGAGAGACAATAATAAAGTATAGTTCATCCAAAGCAATATATAGGCAAACCAAACTAATAAATTCTAATAAGGAAACAAATATAAACTAAGAATAAAATCCTAAAAAAATTCAACTTCATTAATAAAATAAAATTCACAAATAAACTAAAATTAGGAACAGTTCTAACCTTCAATTCAGTAGACTCTATCGCCCTTCTTTCATTGAGTTTGTCATATCTACTTCTTCTTCTTCTTCTTCTTCTTCTTCTTCTTCTTCTTCTTTTCTTTCTTTGATATGTGAATCTGCATTTGATAAGAAACAAATAACATGAATAAAATATCATATTGAAAATTTCATAATTAAAGGCTAAGGCATAAAGGACTTATTGCGAAAATTCACCAAGCTCAAATTGTAAGTACATTGTCATCATGATTATGTCCAACAGAAGTTGGTAAGAATAAACATTCCCCCTGTCCAACAGAATGAAGCTTTTCTAATTCTGCTAGTGATTTCTGAACTTTTCTGAATAATCCAGAACATAAAAGCAAAATCAGTACACTAGTGTATGAGGGTCAGGAAAAGAGGAAGAAACAGGAAGTCTCCACTAACCCAATTAAATCGTGTTTGCCATTGCTGTTGAAATTAAAACACTCTATAATTACCGGACTGTCCTGCACAAATTAAGCAAGAGAACATTGGTGCAATATGGAGCATTAGTGTCACGACCCAAACCCGCCCCTAGAAGGTTGGCGTCGTAACCGGCCAGTAATCCTTGGATTACCACAGGCCTTCCTGTACAGAACATATTAAATCGGGGCTCGCGGAAGCGAAAACAATAAATCATAGTCCAAAGAGCCGTGCATTTATATGAACATACATTTACATGACAAAACTGTTAATTTACCCACTTACATATATAACATGTCTCAAAAGATCATACATATAACATACATCATAGGCTCGCGCCACATACACAGTCAAAACGTAACTCATACGGCCTTCCAGGCCTAGCCCCAACTCGGAGGCACATAAAACTCTGGTTAGGCTTCAAAACGGCGGCTCGGGCTGAACTCCGCCTAGGCTTGACTCCCTGAAGGCTCACCTATAAATACATAAATACAAACAATGAGCTAGAGCTCAGCAAGTAACATCAACGTAAAGGGGTTAGTGAACGAACTCCAACATTTCCTATAAATCCATAAAACGTAACATTCATAAACATAATCATAATCATCTCATAAGAACATACGTAATGGCATACTCCATAGAACATAACATAACATAACATTTGTCGTCCAACGACTAGAATAACCGGTCCCGGACACCGATTAATCACATATCGAGATCTCGTAACTGGTCATGGGCCTACATTTCCATGCCGTCCCCCATGACTTAAGCGCATGGGCCTGCACTTCTATGTCGTCCCCCACGACTTCAACTAAGCATGGATGCCATACTAAGTTCGCAAAAAGGACATTCGTTCACAGGAAACATTATCATTTCAAACATATCATAACGTATCACTTTTGAACATACTTCATAAGAACATACCATTTACAGAAATGTTACTTACAGTGGGTTTCCAAAACTGATGGCACGGTCTTCACCTCGTGACCTGCAATTTACATTATAATATATTTCTCATCATTCATCATCAATTCACATAATTCATGCCATTTCCTTTCTTTTTTTACATTCTTTCATATTCATTTCATGTTCATTCCAATCTCTCTTTACTTTAATTCATGCTCATGAGATGCTAAAAGATGCAATTAACATGTTAAAATCATGTAAAACATCTTCCCAAACTTCCCAAACTTTTCCTGAAATTTCTGAAAAAATAGCCTCCGCCGGCGTAAACCTTCGGCGGATTTAACGGCAGAGATCTTGGTTGCTGAATTCCTTTCGGCGGCCAATCCGCTTCGAGCGGACTGTGAAAATTCTGGGTTTCCAGGTTGCAGATTCAAGCTTCAAACCGACATTCAACCCTCCCAATCTCATTTTCTGGGCATGCAACCTTGAAAATCACTATCTCAACTCATTATTCCTTAAGCAAAACTCACATGCATTGTGTATACAAGATCAACTTGAAACAAAATGGAGAAAATCATAAACATGCACTTAAAAGCTTCATTTCCTTACATCCATGGAGGTTCTCCCTCAAACATGCCAAATAGTCATAAATGCATGACATGCATGCACCAGTTACACATAGATTCTCTTCCATTCTCTTATTTATCATGAGATTATGCATGATTCAACCTTCTTTTAGACAATGAGAGATGATCCTTACCTTGCTTCTTTAAGAGGAGAGAATGTAAACTTGATTTCCTCTTCTCTTCTATCTTCTTCTCTTGGTCTCTCTCTCTCTCTCACGAATTCTCTTCTCTCTCAGATATTTCTTTCTTTTGGTCTTGAGTCAAAATGAGTCAAAAGACATCCATTCTATCTATACATCATATAAACACATTTGTGCCAAAACTCTCTTAGCCAAACAAGGCCCTTAAACTTGATTATAAACAATTATAACAACACATTTAAGCCAAACAAGACTTAGCGATTGCATTTAAATTCATCTTCAATTTTTTGTCCCAAATAACTCTAAAAATTCCCGGTATCACATAGACGTGCTCAATTTCATTTTCTGAACCCATTACGGTTGTCAATTTAAGCTCCAAAGTCGTAATTCCAACAGATATTTTGCTAATTCAAACAGATAATCTTCAATTAAATCATTTAAACACATAAGTAATTAGCGATAATTACGCCATACGTTTTAGGGTCATTACAATTAGAGAACTGATGAAAAGCAGTGAATTCATATCTGACATCCCAATTCAAATACATAATCTCCCCCATTTAAAGCAGATTATGATCATTCTGAAGAATCAAATGCCTAGCAAAGCTTCATGAATGACCAAGATGTGTGGAAAATAACTTGCCCTTTTCCACTAGTGAGTGCAAACTTAACAGATAACATTAAGTTACACATAATAGACAAGTAATATTTGTGTGAGGTATGCCTACAGTGGAGAACAGTAAAATTCCTCTAGTAAATTGCAAGCCTACTTATCAAGAATCAAGATAATAATTAATAAAAATTGCAGTGTCTAGACCCCAAAGGAAACTGTCTTACCTTTCCTCCAACCTGTTGGACATTCAAAAATACTGGTTTCCATGTCGGATTGAGATCATTTTTCAAAACCTCAGTTTTACAAATTGGAATAGGTATCCCACTTTCCACAATTTTTGATATTACTAGGAAAGGGTCCTGCAAGAAGCAACAATATACCAAGATTCTTAATATTATCCAGAAACAGGGGGAGAAAAGAAGAAAAAAAAAAAGGAAAAGAAAAAGACAAAGAGAAATCAGTAGGACCATACACTTTTTGAGAACAGATCCCTAGATTCCAAATCTGAGCATCTCAATGTCAATTCTGTTGTAGTCTTTGAGCTAACAGATTCTTCGGCATGAATAATGAGTGACTATCTACACAGCAAAATGTAGCATCTCGCAACCCTATTCCTTTAGTTTTGCAACCAAATGTCAAAACTGATAATCATGATTCTACACAACTACCCTGTCCAAACGATTCTTCCAAGTCAACAGAGATCATAAATCGAGAATAAATTTATGCTACCTGATCTAAATGAACCTATTGAGGATTCCAACTCGAGGTCTTGGATAGAGTTAGCTGAGACGGATCAAGCATATACTGGTAATCTGTTTTTCCAGATGAACCGAGACAAATATATGGAGGAGGGCATAAATACTTATTTAATAAGTGCTTGCTAACCTTGTTGTAGGATGAAATTATTGCAACTGTAATTATAGAAACAACATTACCTTCACCACTTCCCGAATAGAAAGCGGAAGTATTTGTTTTTTATTCATGAAGTTACTGAGGGTAGCATAGAGATCCTTTTTATTCATTATTATAAATTATAATCTGTGAGCTGCATGTAAGCTTGTTTGGTGTTTGTAAGCAAATGGTGGTAGAAGGTTATCTCAGTTATTGTACTATTGCTTCAAATCTTTTGCCTTTTCTCTAATATATGGTACTATTGCTTCTTATCTAAAATCTTTCGCCCAAGGGTCATTATATGTATAAAAAAATAGAACTATTCCTTATGAACTTTCACACTCCATGGTGCCTACAAAATTCAAAAGAACCTCTGGCAAGGGTTAGCTCTCTCCAACTCTTTAAGTTTATTCTCCAACTCTTTAAGTTTATTATGATCATGGAAAAATACTCTTCATATGGTAAAAGATCTCTTAAAGTCCTCAATGCTATTTGGTGGGGTGGCATAGTATATGGTGTGGTTGATAGATATAATAGTTTGAGAAATATGCTGGTTTTGGGCAGAGGATATGAACGGATGCTCACATGGACTTGCTATTTTGTTTATTTGTTTCACTTACCATTAATTGTAATGGTGTCTCACCATTCACAACCATTAAATTGCTGGTAAATGCATATTTGATAGAGGCTCGACAATTTACATATTTTTATGTGAAAATTTTCATTTCCTCTCTAGCTATTGATGAAAACATCAAGGGTTGTTGATTCCTAACTGCATGTGTTCCTTTTGAGTGCTTCAGAAATGGCATCTAATATATTGGTTTTGTTTTTAGGTTGGATGACTTGGACTCTAGATTATCTTCCTTCTGCTTGATCGGAATGAACAAATGTGGATTTGGCATCGAAGATTTAACATAAAAGGCATCGAGACTAAGAAAAGGATCTGAGGGACTTAAGTCCATTGGTTGATCACTTAAATTTGGGGTTTCTTGGGCAATGTTTCCAGAAGATCTTAAAGTGTCAGAGAAGAAGATATTTGATCCTCAAGATCAATTTCAATTTTCCTAAAGGAACCAAGTTAAGTAGAGTTCAGTATGCTTAGTTTCCTAAAGGAACCTCAAATTCAATTTTCAGACATTTTAATCAATTATCCAATTTGACTTTCTAAGTATTGCAGTAGCTTCCTAAGCTTCAAGCTAAATTATTACTTCAATGTACTCCTAACAGCCACTTCTAAAGCATCCAAATAAACATATATAGCAGCAATATATATATATATATCAATTGATCAGAAACAGCAGAAACCACTCATGATCTGGTTATGACATTGATATTCCTTAAAAAATGTACTATCAAAGGATAATTTTGAAAAATCAATTTTTTTAAAGTACAATAAATGTACTATAAAAAATATTGAATTCTCCAAAATGAACTATTATTTTGAGACGGAGGGAATAATAATAATGAAAATATGAGAGAGAGAGAGAGAGAGAGAGAGAGAGAGAGAGAGGCCTACTATAGACATTTAATAGCTGAAAGATGACTGCAAATATCCAAAGTGGTACACTGCCACATGGAACAACATGGTAATTAGTTAGTGCATGTAAGTTGTATAGAATGATGCAATATTTTGTGCTTGTCATTAAAATTTTACAAATATAACTACTATCATTCTTGTTATGAATTTTATATAAAAATATTATTATTGGATAAAAAGTGTGTAATTTGGAAATTTTACTTACGTTAATGAATCCGTGTCGAATAGTCAGATAGTCCACTTTTGTTACTGACGCAAAAAATTGCCTAAAGAAAGCCACCTGTAAATTTGATTTATTTATTTTACTCTCTGTTACTATGAAAATATGATATGTTATATGGAATTGTGATTACAAAATAAATAGTTCATATCATTAAAACGGATCCTGAGTAGTAGTGGAACTTACAACCCATCTGAGACCGGGGCATTGTGGAGAAGCCACTGTGCTGCCTAACAAAGGATGTCTGATGAGCGAACCTAAACCTTGCAGGGTCTGTCCAAAATCAACATTCACCTAACTCAATTACCCACTTTATTTTCTCTACACAATAATAAATAAATAAAAGTAATCTTGAATATGCTGATTATAATTACCATTATTAAATTGATATTCCAATGAATTGGTTTCTTGCTCCCATGCTTTCCATTTCTTCATCTTTCAATAATACCCCCCCCCCCCCCCTCCCAAAAAAAAAAATCAATAAATAATAAATCACATTAACCAAAAATCTTGAATCAGAAAAGTAGAAGCAGTGGAGTGGAGTGACATACTTTGGCCTGTGCTAGAGCCATGGTGATCACACTATACAGAACATGGAAAATGGCAAGCACAAATATGAAAATGTGCAATTGGTGCACCCCTGACTGAGATATCAACGACACTTTCCCCTGTTCATTCACAAACAAGTAATGATCACAAAACAATCTTATTTGGTGAACTGTTTCCAAAATTGTTTTCAGGAAAAATTTCTTAAATGACCCATCTATAGGAAACATATGCACCCAAAAAAAAAAAAAAATGATGACTTTTGGCATACATACTGAGAGCAGTAGTCTTGACCAGCATTAGCACCACTAGCCGGAGCTAGAACTCGAATAAAAAATTCTAAACTCTGCACATTTTTTTAATTTTTAAAAATAATTTGATAATAAAATACCATTTTTTATTTCATTATTAATTCAAAAAGAATATGCAGTGTGCACAGAAAAACAATTATAGAAATGTAGGATGAAAAATTAATGTTGGCCCAAACTCAGTCGAGGTGTTACTGTTTTTTTTTTTTTTATTTTAAATACTATTATTGATTATGTAATAGTTGAAAGAGATAAAGAGATGACATATCCATATGATGATTTTTCAAAAAATAAAAAATAAATATGAACGAAGTAACTATATGATCACATGTCACTGGATGAACGTATTCAAATTCTAAACTCACCTAATAATTTTTGAATTGCATCCCTTTAATAAAATTCTAGACTCACCTCTAATTTTTGAATTGCATCACTTACTTTAATAAATGAGAAAGATAGTCAACAAGTTGTATATAATCAACAAATAGCTCCTCTAAACTTACTACTTGCAATTATCCGTGATATGAGGAATCCTTTTTGGCGTTCTGCTATAAACTTTATAAACTTCATCATATTATATGATATATATTTCAATATAATTGTGAAGGGGAGAGAGAGAGAGAGAGAGAGAGACCTTTTAATCTTCTCCTAAGCCTCAATCATGGCCTTCTTCCGCGCTCCAAACCACTGTACCATACAAGAAACCAAAGTTAATAATTCAGAATTGAATTATTTCTAAAATTTCATCAAACCATACATAAAAAGCTTGGAGAATCATTCAAATTTTACATAAAAATCTTAGTCAATTTTACCTTTTCAAGAGAATGAATCCCATGTTCAATAAGAACGAAATGATCACAAAACTGCAGAAACAAGTGCAACACCCATGTTGGTGTCTCCTCGTATTGAACTCCATTAGCCCCCGCTACCATGGCGTAACTTTCGCCAAAAACACAAAAATGCTTGAGAAACAAGTGCATGAACATTGTTTTTGGGGAGATTTATAACATATTGTATGTGTGTATCCACAATCAGGGCATTATAATTTTCATTTTATAGCAATCTTGGAAGCAATTTGGTCACAAAATTTCATACCAAGATTTAAGTTGATGGTGTCGAGTCAGGGTTCACAATTCAGTCCAGATCGATCCAAACTCCTCATGCCATCATCTTAGTCTAAACAATACCAGAGATATCTCAATTCTCTTAGTGAGGCACAAATATGCTACATCAAGACAATGAAAATGGGAATTAGAGTCAACATTTGAAGGAGAACTCGAGCATAAAGGTTAATCACTAATCTGAGGCACAACGAATGGCCATAGACTAAACAGTGGACCCATACAAAGCAAGAGAAACAACAGGTTTAACAAAATTATCAAGTTTAAATGTATGGAGCCATCTTCATAAAATCATTGACCAGAGATATGTGTTATAAAACGAATCAAAGCAATCGACCTCAACTCATGTTTATCCATCAGAGATACGTGTTATAGAGATGCAAGATATGAGTATGAATGCATAAACTTTTCAACCAAAAAAAAAACAAAACAAAACAAAACAAAAAGAAAAAGAAATGGCTAAAGGAATTGAAACTCACAAAATGGAGAACAAAACTTCAAAATCTGCAATCCAAGTGGTGGCCTTCAAATCATCGCCAGATCTGAAATCGAGCGAGAGAGAGAGAGAGAGAGAGTTTTCGAAATCGAGACAGAGAGCGTGTTTGAAATCAAGCGAGAGAGTAGACTGAGAACAAATCTGAAGGAGTAGACTGAGAACTTTAATCGCTCAGATTCAAATCTCCAAATCTTCAAATCTTCAACAATCAACAAATCGCCGTCCGGAGCGAGAAATAGAGAGAAGTCGCAAATCGCAAATCAATTTTGCTCAGAATGAATTTGAGTACTACAGCACTATCGCAAATCGCAAATAAATTTTGCTCAGAATGAATTCGAGCTCGATAGATAGAGAGAGAGAGAGAGAGAGAGAGAGAGAGAGAGAGAGAGGAGGGGGGGTGGAGAAATCGCAGCTTTAGGGCTTTAGGATGTGGGTAACGGCGTTAGCCAATTACCACGCGGAGATGAAGTTTAAAAGAAATCTAATACAGCGTTTTAAAAACGTTGTTTTAATTGAAAAATAGCGGCGTTTTTATAAACGTCACAAATAAAACGTTGCTATAGCCCCTTTTTCCTGTAGTGGGGGCACAACTAGCGTCCTATTTATTTGATAAAACTGACCGTATTATACTCCACTCGTAATTTTGTCTCTTGTGCTTGGGTTGGTGAATTTTCTACTTACCTAGATGGTAAGTCATTTCTTTTGGATTGGGATAAATTTAACCATAATATTCCGAGCCTACGGGTTGCAATGATGCCTCTAAAAAGCACCCTTTTTTATGTTCCAACAAAAAAAAAAAAAATTTATTGGATAATACTGAAACACTAATTTGATGTAGGATTCCTTGTGTATTCCACTGTTTGGGTTTATTGCAAAAGAGGAAAACATCATTTCAACTAACTTGGTGGAATTTACAATTTGGTATAATTTTTGCTCATCATTTGTTAGATAAAAATAATTTTAATAAATTGTAAAAGATAATTACCTAAAAGTTGAAAGATAAGTGATTTTGACTTCTATTTTTAACTTACAAGAAGTTACATCAAATAAGTCCAAAGCCCAAGATAACTGACCATAACTCAATTTGGCTAAAGCTTTTAACCATCCTTAATAAGTGATTATTTCATATCAATATATAGAGCAAGATGAGATTGTCTCAAATAAATTATGATTGGTAAAGGTAGTCGAACCCATGATTTTACGTTGAGAATAGGAAAGACAACAAGGGCATAGGAGGCATAACATTTAGTAAGTAACATGAATCACATGAGGGGCGGGCGGCTCTAACCAGGGTATATAAAAATAAAAATTAAAATTAAAAAATCAGTAAATATCAAAAAGATATAAAAATTTAGTACATTTTTTTTTTGTTTGCATTTATTAAAATTTTAAAGATATATTAACAAGTATTTTACTTTTTAAATATATCTAAATTAGGTACATTTAAAATAAAATAAAAATTGACTAAAACATTAAAAAAGTTGAGAACTTAAAATCAAGGGAGACTTATTTATAAGTCTTTTTTCAGACACTTATACTAGGTTAAGTCCTGTGTAATTTCTTATAGAGCCTTAATGTATTCCACAAGATCCTACATAAACGTAACGTGACGTGACGTGACACTTACATAAACGTAACGTAACGTGACATCTACATAAACGTAACGTGACGTGATACCTATATAAACGTAACGTGACACATACATAAACGTAACGTGACACCTATATAAACATAACGTAACGTGTCACGTTACGTTTCGCAAACTTAATGAGTTTTTATTTTTTTAAATTGAATGAGAAAATGTTGCTGGTTTATGTTGGTGTCACGTTACGTTTCATATAAATATGATTTATGGCAACATTCAATTTCCTATATAGGAAATTGAATGTTGCCATAAATCATAAGTGTCACGTTACGTTTATGTAGGTGTCACGTTACGTTACGTTTATGTAGATATAATCTATGATAACATTCAATTTCATATATAGGAAATTGAATGTTGCCATAGATCATAAGTGACACGTTACTTTTATGTAGGTGTCACGTTACGTATAGGTATCACATTACGTTTATATAAGTGTCACGTTACGTACAGGTGTCACGTTATGTTTATGTGGGTGTCACGTTACGTTACGTTTATATAGATATGATCTATGGTAATATTCAATTTCCTATATACGGTTTTACTATTATTTATGATATTAACAACTAATATTGAGGGTACATGTGTCAACAAACTTCCCATAGGACTTATGGGAACATAAGTATTTTAGTAGGACCATATGTAGCATAAGTCTCCCTAATAGGACTTATAAATAATTTTCTCTAAAACGAAATATGTTGAAATATTATACAAAATGGCATACTTCACATTCATACTCCATAGGGCCTACCACATAAACATACTGGCTTCATGAACCCACGGTATCTGCAGGAGAATTTTAAATTTAAACTTCGAGAGAGCACCAACACAAGAAAAAATAGTTTTATTACGAACACAGAAATTAAACACTAAAATAAATATTAAATATATATAAATAAGCAAAATTTTATAGAATTTATTGAAGATACACACTTCTAAATAATTTTATTGGTCTATATATATTATATATTTAATTATGTCATTGATTTTTGTCTTCCTAAATAAAGAAGAATAATACACTTTAACGCTGTGTTTGGTTGGATGATTTGGGAATGGATTTGAAAAGAGAAAAGGAAAATGTACGTATAATATGAATAAAATATACCTACATTTCACATACTTTCTCTTTTTCTTTCCAAATCTCTTCCCAATTCTCTTAATCAAACACAACATAAAAGATAAAAGGCTCCAATTAGGAGAGAAGAATCAGTCCTTGACAACAGAAGTCAGTTGGAATTGGTTCACCAACAATATAATCTTTAAGGTAACTTCCTAAAAATGTTATGGAAAAGATATATACTTGCATTAGAAATTGATAAAAGTATGAAACAAACCACTCAAATTCCATTAGCAATGGGCTGTAATTTGCAATGGGGGTGGTAATACATGTTGCTATTTTAAGTTAAAATTTTTTTCCATGGAATATTGATTCTCAACAACTGCATGGAAAAAAGGTTCTTGGTTGGATTTTTAGTAGAGTTGTTTAAAAGTGTATCATAAACAAATTTATAAATTTTTCTTATAAACTGATGTAACGTTTATTGTGTTAGTTTACTTAGTCTCACTTCTTTTTTTCTTGTACTATAATAGAATGAAATTGGTAGAAATGATGCACTTAACGTCATGCCAAATAAGAGATTGCTTCATTTACGAAGACAACTCTTGGTCTTTGGGGAGTCCCAATTCTTTTATATATATTTTTTTCCTTTTTTGTCAATCGGTGCAAATTATTTACACTATAAAGACAATTATATCTAAATAATCATAATTTAACAACTACAGAAGTCCAACAACAAACACTAGACATCATAATTTAACAACTGTAGAAGTCCAACAACAAACACCATAATTCAGTAAGATCCATTTCTTCTTCTTCTCCTTTTTTTTGGTCAGCCCTTAAGAAATTATTTATAATATGAAGATAATTACATCCGAACAATCATAACCCAATAACTATAAAAGCTCAACAAAACCCATAATGGGCTGAGACTCATTTATTCTTCTTCTTCCTTTTGTTTTTTGTTTTTTGTTTTTTGTTTTTTTGTTTTTCCTTTTTGTCAACAGCCCCGGTCCTGAGATTTCCGGGGCCCAAAGTCGATAATCAATTAATAAATTTCTGGGGCCCTTCACATTTTTTATTTCATTGAATGAAAAAAAAAATTGAAAGTAAAGGACAAAAGATTTGTGTCAAAATCACAAAAAATACTTAGCATTACATTACAATAACTAATAAGTATCGCTTGATCCTCCCTCTTCTTGTATTTTTATAAGCAAATAAATCAATCATACTTGCATAATCTAATTTTTTTGCAAAATCATTTTCAATTAATAACAATGCTAATTATTTTTGAATGGCCTTTCAATTTTTTAATGGATTAATTTATTTTAAGTTAATTTGGGCCTTCTTTAATTTTTTTTGGACTTAAAATATACCTAATATATTAGACTAAACTATAATAAGAGAGACCCCTTCTTTTGGTCTATTTTCAATGGACAACAATGCTAATTTTTTTGAATGGCCTTTTAATTTTTTAATGAATTAATTTATTTTAAGTTAGTTTGTGCATTTTTTAAAATTTTTTTAGACTTAAAACATGCCTAATACATTACATTAAATTATAATAGGAGGGGACCTTTTTTTAAGTCTATTTTGAGGGGCCCTAGGCCATGGCCTCGTGGCCTATGCCCCAGGGCCGGCCCTGTTTGTCAATTGTTAAAAAATTATTTATAATGTAAAGGTAATTATCTCTCGAAGTCTCAACAACCAACCTCATAAGAGCATCCGCATCAGGCTTGCTATAGCCAAACAAGGTCCAAAAGAACCCTTGTATCAGGCTAGTTACAACAAAACATATTTTGACATTGTTACATTACATCACTTGATGTAGTGGTCGACCACCAAGTCATTCACCCAGTCGACCACCTAATAAACAGAAAAACTGAGTAATTTTCACCAAGTGGTCAACCACCTAATCACTCTCAAAATTGGGCAATTTTCACCAAGTGCTCGACCGGTTAGACCATCTAATATCTCTCAAAACTAGACAATTTTTACTAAGTGGTCGACCACCCGATCATTTACCCGGGCGACCATCCAATATCTCTCAAAATTGGACAATTTTCACTAAGTGGTCGACCGCTTGATCATCCATCCGATCAACCATCCAATAAAAAATAAATATTTTATAAAATTAAATTTTAAAGTAGAAAACTTGATGAAGTGTTTAAAAAAATACTTATTAAAATGCAAAAGTAAATTTTTAATTATAATTTAATTCAAATTTACTGAGTCTGATAAGATGCTCTAATGAGTTAAGATCCATATTTGTATAACATTTTTTTATCAGCGAAAGTCACGTGAATAGAGCAGGTAAATACTAGGAAAGCAATTGGAAATGAGTTTCGAGTGATAGTAATATTGATGGAAAGTCTCGGAATTGATTTATATTAAAATATAAGTAAAATCACTTTTGTGTGTGACGATTAAAAAAGTTAATAAAATATGTATTTGTGAATAATATTTTCTCAAAGAGGATAAGTGTTTGATTTTTTTTCTCCAATATAATGAGTCAGCCAGGTAGTTAATTTAGTACGGGGTTAATTGAGACTACACATATATCATGTTTTTATACTAACATTAACATAACAATAAAGTGTAATTTATTGTTGACTTGCTTATTATTTTATTTCATATAAATGAATTAGAGTCAAACATCAGACCTTGTGCTCCTTCCATCTGCGGGTCAGTTTGTACCGAGTTTTGTTCCCATTTTAATTGGATCCCCTACCGGATATCGAGTTATTCATAAAAAATAATAATAATAATAAGGGAGACTTATTTATAAGTCATTTTTCAGACACTTGTGTTAGGCTAAATCCTGTGTAATTTCTTATAGAGTCTCAAGTCCTATTTTTATAAGAATGTATTCCACAAGATCTTACATAAACCTAACGTGACGTGACACTTACATAAACGTAACATAACGTGACACTTATATATACGTAACGTAACGTGACACCAATATGAACGTAACGTGACACCTACATAATGCAACGTAACGTGACACCTATATAAACGTAACGTGACACCTATATAAACGTAACGTGATACTTACATAAACGTAACGTAATGTGTCACGTTACGTTTCGCAAACTTAATAAGTTTTTATTTTTTTAATCCGTTTGTTTTGAAATAGATATATAATCTTAATATATTTTTATTCTGTATTATTAATTGTAAAATTTAAAAAATTATCAATAATATATGTGAAATCTAAATTAATTAATAAAAATTATAATTTTAAATTAATTAATGGAAGGATGATAATGTATCTACTCTTTCTTTCCCCTTTTGAATTGGATTGATGGTTGATTATTTTTTAATGAATTTGTGTTTTCTTAATTCTAAATTAAAGACGAAGCTTTCCAAGGAGAGAGATTCATTGGCCATGACAACGAAGAAATTAGGGCGTGATTTGGCGAAGGTGAGATTCATTTTGGGTGTTTTTCTTGCCTTTAATTTAGGTTTTTATCTACTTGTTTGTCAATTATTCTGAGATGGTCCATTTGGAGAATAGAAAACAATTCCTTCATTGTGTAATCAATTTGCTGCTACTATGTTTCATAATTAAGAGTCCTGTGGACAGGGTGAAGCCTATTAATGGAACCTTGGCTCACCTCATCTAAAATAAGATTTTTTGAAGCTGCCTTTATGTATAACTTATGTAAGGTTCTTTCTCATCAGAACAATGATGGAATTTCTGATCAGAATGCATGTTAATTTAGGATTTAGTAACATTGTGGTTCCATTCTATGGGCTCTTATGTAGGTGTCACGTTACGTTACGTTACGTTTATGTAGATATGTCACGTTATGTTTATATAGGTGTCACGTTACGTTTATGTAGGTGTCACTTTACATTACGTTTATGTAGATATGTAACGTTACGTTTATGTAGATGTCACGTTACGTATAGGTGTCACGTTACGTTACGTTTATATCAATTTCCTATATATAGTTTTACTATTATTTATGATATTAACAACTAATATTGAGGGTAAATGTGTCAACAAACTTCCCACATGACTTATGAGAACATAAATTTTTTAGTAGAACCATATGTAGCATAAGTTTCTCTAATAGGACTTATAAATAATTTTCCCTAATAATAATGATAATAATCAAATACAATCATTTCACATGAGTGAAATTTATCCCGTCTCATGTAAAATGATTACATCCTTTTATCCTCTCAAATTCTGTGTGCATATACATTTTTATTTTTAATTATTTAATTTGTAATCACCAATAATTCAAGAGATTACATAATGTGAAAGAAATTAACTATACACATTTTATTTCTATTTTAACTTTTTATATACACATTTATAATTATTGATATAATACATCTTACATAACCTCTACTAATATTCAATGGCAATGAATGTGCGTGAGATGATACATTAAATTTAGTATAAAAAAAATAGTAAATGTCATTAAACCTAAAGACTTACTTGCCTAATAGGTTATTTTTCAAAGCTCAACTTAATAGAAATAACCAATTAAATTATTAGAATACGTCAGACGATCTATTCGAATTGAAGACAATCTTAAATATTTTTTTAGTGTATTTTTTAAAAATTTCATTAGAAGTTGAATTTCTGATACATTTTGTACATGCACAACTAATTTAGTTGAATTTGTTGGATTTTAATTTTACACATGCGCACAACATTGCCTTAATTGATTTTTTTGTCCATTAGATTTTTGTTGGCTTCTTATTTTACTAAAAGTATCTAATTACTATTTTTTTTTATAAGTATTCATATGTTATTATTTTTTTATTTTTTTAAATATATACATCCAATATGAATTGGTATCCAAATCCTACTCTCCTTCTACGAACATTCTCAGCTATTAAGCGATAATTCTAAAATATAGAATCTTGTTGACTGCAATTTTAAAATTACATGTAATTTGCATTTTTCTTTTAAAAATAATAATAATAATAATATAAATTAAGATTTTCCATATTAATAATTAAAAAAAATTGGAGTCACCATTGATTACCTAATATTATTTGGATAAATTTAAGTATCCATAATATTTATCATAAAATATACCATGAAAGATCATGTATGGTCTAGATTTTAACTTGGATTAAATTAGACCATCATAGATTAATTTTCTAAGTAAAATTTTGATAAAATTTTCTTTTTTTTTTTTTTTGTCAATTAATTATTTAAAAAAAATAATATAAATTATCACATCCCTTATTTATAAAATGTCAGAAAATTACTAAGGCCATCTCCAACGGTAAATCAAAATTTTCACCAAATTTGAGTAAAAAAAAGCTAATTTTCTCAATCTGATATTTCTTTTTCCAATCGTGCATCAAAAGGGGAGGGTCAACCGGTAAGGTAAAAAAAAATTTTTTTTTTTACTTGGTTGAACCTTTTTGACCAGTTTAAACCTACCTATTTGAAAAGAAACCGGTCAACCGGTTGGTCAACCGGCTGGTTGACCGGTTGGTCTCCTCCAACAGTCACACACAGTAAAGTAGTGAAATCTGTACTCTTTTCTTACTTTGATGAATTTTTTAGTGAATTCTCATTTTAATAGCAATTTACTGAAATTATTAGAACTTCAAAAAATAACTTTTTTTTATCAAAATTTAAATCTAATATCAAGTTTAATTCACCGTCAGAAATGCTCTAACATAACCATTTCTCAAACCAGCCATAGTATTGGTGAATATTTTTCCTCAAAGCAACCTCTCTCTGACTGGTCAAAAAGGAGATAAACATACAAGAGAATACAGACTTTGACAGTTGACCATTGCCAACGGAAGCTTGATGAGTTCAACAACTAACGCAACCTTGATGACGCAACCTTGATGACCTCAGTTTACATATTATATAATAATTTATCCAAATTTTAAAACTGAGAATTAATTGGAAAAGAATAAACAGTATCACTATGAATTCAGAAATTTTACCTTAAAATAATTAAGAAGCATCAATTTATAATTTAGATTCATTTATATTTAGACCCTACACTATATCAATTCAATCGTCACCGTCACAAACGCACTACCCAGAAAATTTTGGATAAATTGTTTTTGGACAGTATACTTTCTCAATAAAAAATAAATAAAATAAAAAGAAGAAGCAAAACGCAAGTGAAATTGTGATGATGAACATCTCCAAGGGAATTAGTTAAAGGCAAAACCTCATATGTCTATTCCTTATATAAAAATTAAAAAAAAAAAAAATTCAAAGAGAGATTTTATTTTATACCGTATAATTTACTTCATGTGTAACACGCTTCTCTATATTTTAAAAATAAAGATTTACTTTATGTGTAATATGTTTCTCGGTATTTTAAAAATAAAGATGTAAAGTCAAGTAGTCTATGGATTAAAATGTAACATCTAACATTACGTCTAAGTTAACAAGTAGTGTAAAATATGTGTCTTGACATTGGAGGTTATTTGTTCATACCAAATGTCAAAGGAACATCACATGTGGAATAAAATATAAGAAGGTAAAAAGAATTTTGAGTCTCAAATACATGGCAAAAATACCCATGATTTATTTATATACAAAGATATTTTAGTTTTTTCATTTAAACAGTTCACAATACAGATGATGTATTTTAGTTCATAAATCACAGTGCGTTATTATAGCTCGACTTTTTCACGCCTTCTTTCGGAAGGTTTGAAAGAAGCCCTACAGTTCGGACTCCTGCGGTTCTGAATCTAATCTCATAAGTGCAATGTGAAATTGATAAACACTAAAGAGTTCAAATCCGGCAAATCTTTTGGAAAATCGATTTTAAATCAAATTGCCAAAAATGGATTGCTTTGCCAAATACAAAGTCGCTACCTGAATATTTTATCTTGGGAAAATTTAGGAAACCCATGACTCGTGCCAAAGGTCACGTGTCCGTCATCACCAAAGTTGCCTCAGCTCGGGAACTTAGGTACGAGAGGAGAAGGTCATGAATTGAGTACCCCCGCTCACCTGATCAAAGATCGGTCTCTACTAATCATAGTATGTTTTTTATCAACATTATATACTCTTGTTCCGGTTTATTAGGTTGGCATTAATATGTGATGCGCATAAGCAAGTATAGACTAATTTGCTCAAATTAGAACAATTCAATTTCATGTTTTCTTTTCGAAAAGAGTTTGATTTTGCCACTTAACAAAGTGGGCTTAAAGTTTGCGAATTTGCCACTAGACATAGTGGGCTTAAACGTACATTCATTGAATTATTCCAATTCAAGCAACAAGCCTTCATTCACAGGCATTCAAATAGTTCAACAAGTAAACACTTAGCCTCATGGCAAGCATGCTGGACATGGTAATTGTACGGGAAAGAAATATACCTTCTCGTATAATCCTGTTGATCAAGTCTGCGTTCCTCTGTACGACGTCGCTTTATCACCTGAAAACACAAACGTGAGCTAGTCGGCGGATGGGTGCCGGAAACCTCTCCGATGCCTAAGTCAGAAAGATTATCAAATAGGCAAAAGCTCTGTGTATTCAGGAAGCCAAAATTGCATTACCCCTCCAAAGGTGACATTGGTGAGCTTATATAGGTTTCGTGTAGCACAATCCTGGTAGGACTCTTACTCCACCATATAGAGTCCTCTTAGGATTCATACTCCTGGAAGATAATGCTTATCCTCCAACACCCCCCTCACTGCTTAAACCAAGTGAGATGGTTTCCCTGGCCGAACTTCAATAAGACCGGAGTAACCACTAGTTCGGCCCTAACTTTCCTTTCTCTTACCTCGGTTTTTCCATACTAAGACCGAGCTAACCACAAGAGAGATGAGCCGAACTGTCTGCCGAACCAAAGCCTCTCAAGGACTCAGAACACCTCGGTTTCTATGTACTACAACCGAACTACCCAACGAAGACCGAGCTCCCCACAACACTTTTCCCAGCCGAAGTAGAAATAAGGCTTATGCGACCAAACTAACTTCCGCGGTCGCAACCGGTCTAGTTCAAAGGCTATTTCGACCGGAGTAAACTTATATGGCCCTTCTCCGTAATGCGGCCCAGAATGACCCACTACTTAGTTCGGCCCAATTTACCCAGCTCGGCCCAATTCTTATATAAATTACCCTCTCAATTGCCCCTTAATCCCATCTGCACAACATGATTGGGATTACCTGTTTATGAACCGAACTAAAGTTTTAGCTTATCCCACCGAGCTACAATCCTTTAGTTACTCCGGCCGGGCCGAAAAACCTTTTAGCTTCTCCAGCCGATCTAAAGACCATTCAACTTTTCCAGCCGAGCTACACTTAAGCCGAGCTATGCTCATTCGGTCAAACGTCTCTTCAGTCACAGCAACTGAAGCGTTCCACATTCCAATGACACGTGGCAGCTTTTTATTGGCCATTTACGGTACGCGCCGTTCTTCGTAAGTGAATTTGAACAGTTCCCGCCCTTTTGGCCTCTTCACAAAAACATGCCTCACTTTTGAATCACACCTTACTCTGTTCATCTTCTCTCTCTCTGCGCCTCTGTACTGATCGTGAAGCTGCTGTGTTCGAGTTCTTCGAGTTCTTCAAGCCTTCACTTCCACCTCCATCTTCTTCCCCTTTCTCTAGTAAGCTTCTAAAGACCCATTTCTGCTTTTCTTGTTTTTGCTTTCGTTTCAATCCATAGCAGTCCATTTTGTGTATTTGCAAAGCATGTTTCCATTTCTAATAGTATTTGAAGTTTCTGAAAAACCCTTCATAAGAACACTATGAATATAATGCAACAGTACGTAGAACACCTTTTTGATCTTTGCACATGCCCTAACCGAACTAGAACACTGTTCTTGCAATATATAAATTTAGGAAAACTGGAACCGAACTGGAATTTGTACACATTAAAGGCTCAAAGTTATGACGTTCTACCGAGGACTTTGAGCACTTGGCGAGCAAACAAACTCATCACCGAGTGTACCTGCAAGGACGCCCAAGTCGTAAGGGCCATCAAAAATGGGGTGTCTACAGTTATGTGTTTGTTTTTAAAAGTCAAGGAAACAAATCACATATTAGGATTGTTTGGCACAACTCATCTAAGTTGCTTATAGCTTCTTTATTATTATTATTATTATTTTGAGAGTCAGTATCAAATTGTTTAGTGCAACTTCTGCTTATTGTTTATTATGTAGAAATAATTTAAATAAACTAAAAAAAATTATTATTTGAAAGTTAGAGGAGGAGTACTTTTGAATTCTACTTTAGGATTATCAATTTTTAATGGGCAAATTATACTTTGCATTCCCATACTTTACACCAAATGTTAGGTTTTTATTCTTGTCAATCTCGTTTGACAAAACTCCTTTCAGTAGTATTTTTATTCGCTCTTTTATTTCAGTGAGGCTATGAGTATTTAGATATGAATTCAACCCGAATTGTGCCTTGCATAGAAGTTTCAGAAGATAATTCTTTTATGCTTGCCACTTCGCTAACTATAACGGGGATCGAAGCAAAATGCAAAAATGCATTCAAAGTTGCCTGTTCGCTCGAGCGGCCGTTTGTGTGCTTGAGCGAAGAATCCTTGATTCCAGAAGTTTGATCGCGTACAAAAATACTGGGAGATGTTTTTTCCCACTCGAGCGGAATTTCCTACGCTCGAGCGGCCATTCTTGCGCTCGAGCGGAGATCACGGAACAGATTGCTATAAATATGTGTTTCAGTCAAATCTAGGGGTACGGCTTCCAAATCTTCTTTTTCAATAATAGGGTTTATATCTGGGGCTATTTTGCTAGTTTTCTTTGTTTTTTGATTGAGTATTCAACTCATGGTTTAAGAAGTATACATCAAATGATTTTTTGTTTATTCTATACAAAAGAGAGAGTTCTTCTTTGGTGGATTCTGAGGATTTCAGGCATAAAGTTTTGGTGGATTCCGGAGTGGCTCATTGTCGTGATTCGACATCGGCGTTGTGGATTCAACGTTGGGCAAGAAAATTCAGAGGTGAAGACGGAGCTGGAAGAGGTACATAGGGGTTAGTTCAATTCGGGCGTGGATTCGCTAGGCAATTGAGAGTATACATGTGTAATTCCTTTATGTCTTTTTAGTAGATTATTTTGTGGCTTTTGCTTGTAGTTTTTTTTATCACAATTGGAGGCACTCCAATTGTGGTTTTTTCACGTTAAATCGTTGTGTTGATTTGTCTTTGATTGTTTGATTAGGATTGTTATTTACTGGTTAAAATTGATACATAATCACAAATTAGTATCTAGGGGATTTCTAGATTTTTCACCAAATTTCACTTTACATCTTGACTTTTTAATTGTCTCATTTAACTTCTTACACTTCAAGTCAAGTTACAATTAAAAATCATCGTTTCAAAAGTTGACGGATAAACTAAAGTGTAGAGGTTCAAGTGAAATTTTAGTGAAATTAAAAGGATGTTGAAGACTAAAATAAAAGGATTAAAGTAAGATTTTGATAAAAATATATGAATGTTAAGTGTAATTAATATTACTAGGTGACTATTCTCCTGGCATTATACAAATAGACTAAAGTGTTACTTGATTTAAAATTTATTAAAAGATAATTTGAGACAATGAAAATATCAAGAAACAAAATAATTTATACGTGGAGTATAATTTTCTTATTTTTAATAAATTGTACCATATAAGTGAATTTTTTGGCATCTGAGTAATGGTAGGTGGCTTGCACTCCATATGTACTGTAACGTCCCAAAAATATATACATTCGATATAGCCGATTTAACTCATAACATGATCTAATTCTCAATTATTCCATCATTAACATGAGAGAGAGAATAAAAAGAATTACATTCATTAATGTAAGGACCAAAACCCCCCTTCTTTTCTATTCATGACTCTCTAGTAAGATTCATAAAACAAATCACATGCATTCATACATTCACTATTTCTAACATATGAATTTATGGCATGTGATGATAGAAATTTAAAGCAAGCTAAGTACCAAATAATGCCTTATTGGCTACAAGTTCCAAGGCCTTGCCCGGTTACACAAAAGTGGTGTTCACACCCAAACACGAATAACCCTTGGCTACAAAAAGAAAACAAATAAAAACTGAGCTTCGTGCTCCAAAAGTTCCTCTTTGCCTTCACTTCGGCAGAGGCACATTGCAATCACTTGAAAATGGTTTCCACTAAGGGATGAGCATAAAGCCCAGCAGAGATAATCTAAATAAAGTGCATGCAGTTTAACAATATCATGTGGTGCAATGCATATGAGATGCCAATGTCAAAAATACAGGTTTTCTCATTTTGGAATTCACATGACACGCACTTGTTCAAAAACATAACCAATTTAATCATCCATTTGATAGAACAAGAGGCGGTAAATACAACACTGATAATCCCTAGGCTGGTGTCTACAAGTAGGCATAACTAGCACTACCAATCTCCACATCACCGGCTCCTAACTGGAAGGTACGTGGTACTTACTTCGTGCGTGTTTTTGGTCTTTCATCTTGGACACTTAGACCAACTTAAACAATATCAATCTACACCCCCTATCCGAACTTACCAAACGTATTTACCCCATAATCCAACACATTTCAAATATTCTCAATGAATCAATTTGAAAATCAATTTCTCAAATCCAATGCGAAGATTAAATCATGAGATTATGCAATGTCCAATGACATGCATGAATTTGCAAATATTACAATTTATCTAATTCACATGCAATTTCTACAACAATCAATACAACCCTCCATCGGTTGCCGAAACAATTATCTCTATACAAAATATAAATTTTAAGAAACAAATATAACTCTTAATCTCATATTTTCAATAATTTCAACATAGGAGTAACAATCACCTGCTCAATCTCCTCTTTCCCAATTCAATCAAAATCATAATATTCATTCAAAAAATTTCATCAATTTTTCCTTTTTATTCAAACTCAAGAATTTACTAACAATTTTCATAATGCCAAAAACAACATATGTTTCTTTCGACTTTTCTCAATACCTTGATATGATAAATATTTTCATCTTTCTCAAAGTTCAATGTTTTCAAAATTAAACAATTTTCAAAAGAAACCTCAATGGTTTTTAATATTCCCAACAACATTCTCATCAATCTCATCCCTTTAAACATCCATTTTCAAATTCTCATTTGTTCAAATATACACATGTTTTTAACTCTTGCAAGCCTTTCACAAACTTATCCCAAAAATCTAAATCTTAACATTTTAGATTTCTAGGGTTTTAATAAAATTTGAGGATTTCTCATATAAAAAAAAAAAAAAAATACATTCCATAACATCCATGAGTCATACAAAAATCACACTCAACTAACAAGTGATTTTCAAAAAAATATTGAGAACTCCCCCTTTTTATACATTTAATATACCATTAATAAAACCCTAATCTTTTCAAATATCACACTATCAAAATAACACATAATAAAGCTAAAACACATACACAATGTTTAGAAAATCCCTACCTCAATAGCTAGAAGGAAGAAGAAGCAAAAATCCCAAATTTTGACATTGTCAGATTTCAATCTCCATCAATCAAAACGTTGCTCTTGCCAAGCTCTTCATTTTGGTGGATCAAAAAGGTCATGTGATAAACCTAAAAGAAATTTGAGAGAGCAAGAGAGAGAGAGAGAGAGAGTGTATGAAGCTCTTTGCTTCTCCAAAACAGAGAGAAAGGAAATCAAAGTAAAGAAAGAAAAAAAAAAAGGAAGGGGGGCCAGCCTACGTGTTACCTCCCTTATAAACATATTTTTATTTTTATTTTATTTCAAACATCCAACTATACATATACATCTATATATATATATATGTCAATTAAAAGTATGTTTCAATATCATTATAATATTTAGTAACATAAATTGTTAGGACCCTTTTGTTGTCAAAATCCATGGAAAAACTAAATGTGTAATCAGTTGCAGATTTTCCAATTTTTCAAGTTTTAGTCTTCCCGCTCGAGTGGGGTTTTTACTCTCACAGCATCTGGTAAGTCTGCAAAAATACTGGGTGATGTGTTTGGATGCTTGAGCATGGGATCTTCCACTCGAGCATGAACCCTGTATAGAACACGCAATATAGAGTCTGCGCTCAAGCGTCAATTCCTGCGTTCGAGTGGACCGCGCGATCTCTGTGTCTATATATTCGCATGTTGGTTCTATTCTAGGGTTACTTTTCCTAGATCTTGTTTAAGAGTCCTAGGGTTTTGTTTGAGATTTTCTTCTGAAAGTCTTGGTGAGTTTTCCTTGATGGTTTGAGTGAGTTCTAAATTTATGATCTGAAATATACATATCAAGGAGTTTGTTACTTCATATTTCAAGAGTGTTCTTCTTCGGTGGAATCCGGAGATTCAAGCATGGAGTGTCAAAGGAGGTTGATACTGCACGTGGTCGTGGATTCGACATCAGAGGTTGTGGATTCAACTTCATACTGATCAATTCCGAGACGAAGGCTGTGGTGAAAGAGTTATAGAAGGTTTGAAGATAAATTTGATGCGTTTGGTAATTTGTTGGTTATCTTTGTAATCTTTCTTTCTTCATTAGTGGATTGATTAGTGGCGTTTTGCCCGTGGTTTTTTTTATCACAATTGAAGGTGCTTCAATTGTGGTTTTTCCACGTAAAAATCGTTTGTGTCGATTTATTGTGTTTTCGAAAACAACAATCTAAACCACTTTCGTAAGTGCTTATTGAATTAGATTGTGTGTTTTGATTATTTGGGAACTGGTGGAATTAAATCTTTACCTAATCACAAATCACTTAGGAATTTCATAAATGATAAAAATGATATAATCTTTTTTCACCCCAAAATATATTTCGTTTGATGGTGCACACCATAAATATTTGTAACTCTCTCATGGTAGTAAAATAAATAATAATGATAATAATAATAACAACAGTAATAGGTGTTGGGCAATCTTCACTGTATTTAAATAAATTAAATTCTGTTGTGTACTAAACAACAATCAGAATTTAAAGAAATAAAGAAAACAGAAAAATAATTTAATCAACTTACTTGGTTAAATACTTGGAATAACTTTCTGATCAAGTCCAGTGTTGAACACTGTGTCCTTAAGACAGATTCGTCCTCTCCAAGGTGCTTTCAGAACTTGGACGTCTATCTCCCAGGATGAAATGATCTTATCAACAATTAAATGCAGCACTACAATTTAATTGTTCGTCGAACACACTAAGTGTTTACACTCTTTCTTTCAGAAATAAAATGCAGCAATATGGCAGAGATGGAATACGAAAATTGGTTTTAATCCAAATGGGAGGGGTCTATTTATAGATGTTAAGGTGGTCAGAGATTTGAATTGAGCAGTATGAAACACATTGGGTTTGAATTTCAACAGTTTGAATCTGTTGGTTAATTATTCAAAGCAGATAAAAAGCGGAAGGGCCCTGTTTGGATGAACCAAAATGCCAAACCAGTTTAATTCTGTTTGAAAACGGGAAGGGCCCTGTTTGGATGAACAGTAAATCCAAATCAATTTATTTGAATTAAATTCAAATGTTTTTGGCCCAAAAAGACTAGTATTGGGCCGAACAAGCCAAACCTCACGCACTGCTTGGCCCAAATGCCCGTGGACGGACGGCCACAAGGTGATTTTTGGGTCCAATGGGTCTAGCCCATTTTGCCCATAACCTCTCCTCTAAAACACTTGGGTACCTTGGGCACACCCAAGTATTAAACCCAAGCCTTATAAACCCTCTCAAAACCTCCCATCAAATCAATGTGGGACAAGCCTTATACATACCTTTAAGGAATTTCCACCAAAACTCCATTTCCATGGAGCATACTTTGGCTTCAATTTCCCATTCACTCGGTAATGGTTTTGAACAACCAAATATACCACGTGAATCACAACGCGGCATAGAACGCGTTATCACTTTGACCCGTGTAAAACGACGCACGGGGCCCACCTAAAAATCAGACCAAACTTAGGATAAAATTCTGGTTTTACCCAGAATTTATAACCATTTCCAACAATAGGTGGTTACAAACGAGTCATGATTCAATCAATTAGATCCAAAATGAATCAAATTTAATAATCTAGAATAAATCTCCAACTGAGATTAATGTATAAAATAATCTAATTAGACTCAAGGTAACCCCCACCATACACATAATTAAATATGAACCAAAATGATTAAATATGGATTAATCAAATAAGTCCCAAAAATTAAATTTATATCTTATTTAATACTAAAGACCCAAGAATAATTAAAACTCAAAAAAAAAAAAAAAAAAAATTTCCAAATAGGCCGTGCGAAGTCGAAATCAACAAGTAATATAATTTTTTTTCCCACCAATTTAAATAAAATGGTCTGCGATACCACAATTATAATAATAAGGGAAAAAATTCAATTTGATTCAACTCGTTACACATACCGCGCTGTAACGCCCTCAAAATAATACAAATAACCTAACTCATAAGAGAAATGAATATAACATGATTGGTACACTTTCATATATCAGAATTCGTATTACAATCAGGATTACATGCATTATACATTTATAAACGTTCATTTTGAATCTACAGCATGTAATGCAAATTAATAACAACAAATTAAATGCCCTACGGGCTTACATCTTTCCAAGACATAACTTGGTTACAATCAAAAGTGAGCTTCGCTCATTACATCTTAAGCCCTTGGCTTTACAAAAATATACAATCAAAACGAGAAGCCCTTGCTTCCAAAAGTTTCTCCGATGCTATTTACTTGGTGGAGACACGCCTTCATTACCTAAAAATGTTATTCCCAACTAGGGTAAGCCACAGCCCAGAAGAAACCATCTAACACAGTACATGAATTTAGCAAAGGTATAAGTACACTATGCATATACAACGTCAAAGATAACGGGATCCACATTTTGTATAGTCTTAAATTACCAAACTCAATCATTAAGCCATTTCCATTCAATTCATTTAATTACATGAGCCAATGTCATCGTTTCTCAACAACCCGAATGAGATTATAACTCATTAGTTCTAAACCCACATTATCAACATGTAAGCACTTCAAACTTTTCTTTCACAGATATTTCGTCTGTGGGCAACCGTCAAATAGGACCCATGTATTCTTTCATGGATATTTCGTCTGCAGGCAACTGTCAAATAGGACCCATGTAAACATAGGCTATACAAGCACTACAATTGCCATTTTACGGATATTTCATCTGCGGGTTAAGCACCTATGTATAATTTTGGGACTTTCACCCAGGATAGTCCGACCAACTTAATTATAATGGAGTCCATCCCCTTTCTCCTTTCAAACAATCAATCATACATATGTAATATATTTAAACACAAACTCAAACAATGGAGTACATCATCTTTCCACTCCCAAATAATCATACATATACAATGTATATAAATATAGTTATATTCAATGACAAGCACACATGATTAGTTTCAATTCACCTAATCCGCACGCAATTTCTATAACAATCATAGCTATCCTCCACCGATTGCTCAATACAGTTATTTCTAAACAGATATAAAATCTCATAATAGATAGTTTATTCGAAACTACCAAAGAATGGAATAACACATAACCAATCCCACCATTCATATCAATACCCTTTCAATTTCACATTTTCAATGTCTATTTCCATTATTTATACAAAATAATACTTTGATTCAATTAGGGCAAATCCCCTCATTTTCCCCAAATATTAGCCAAGTGCCAAAATCATTTAATCATACACAATACAACATCATTTTCAAACCCCTCAAGCATTTATTTCACCTTCACCCAAAACCCCTCTTTCCATTTTATGCCCAAACGCTAGGTTTGCCTTAAACACCCCCAAATCACATCATTGTTACACAAGATACAAATAACTAAGTTAAATATCATATGAAAGTGTATAAAAGATCCCTACCTCAAGCTTAAAAGAGAGAGAATGGTGAAAAGCCCAAAAGTCGACGGCGACGAAACAACGACTTGCTTCGATCAAAACGAAGCCCTTGACAAGCTCTACACTTAATCTCAAAGGGGCAAGGCGAAGAGATGCTTCCAAGTGAGTAGATCTAAAGTTCTTTGAGCAAAAAGTGATTTTGGAGAAGGAGAGAGTGACTCATGGTTTGGAGAGGAAAGAAGAGAAGAAAAAATAAAGAAAAGGTTAAGTGAGGGACTTATTTATAGTGCTAGGTCAAAGTAAAATGAAGTCCCAAAGTCAACCCAAAAGATCAAGTCAAAATCCCCAAAAAGTGGGGCCCAAACCGGACTGAAATCTGGAAAAAAAAGTTTGCAGGTGTCGACCCTTGCAGCGGAGGCGTTGATCCTTATGAAGAAAAGCTGGAACACTTATGTTTGACAGCATGCAAGGTATCGACCCTTCCTAGGCTGGTGTCGACACCAAAATTCAGTAAGCAATTTCAAGACAAGGGTCGACCCTTCCCAAACTGGTGTCAACCCTTGAGGCCACCAACAAAAAGCAGGTGTCAACACCACCAAGATCGATGTCAACCCCAGAACAAGATTTTTAAGTTCCCAAACAACTTTTCAACGTAAACAAGTATGAATGAACAATCCCAACAAGTTTAAATCGATTTGTACTCCTCCAAAACTAAGATATAACAACACCAAAGATTCCTAAAATAAAATAAAAGATTCAAATATACTTCCCAAAAGCTTTGAAGGATACAAGTGCTACATGCGCGGTGTTAAGAATTGAAGACTTTGGCTGTGATAGCAATTGTTAGATTTAGTTTTTTGAAAATATTATATACGGGGAATTACATTATGATCCTTATAATTTGGGACTTGTGTCATTGTAATTCTTGATTTTTCAATTGTGACGATTTAATCTTGAATTTTGAATCTTATTTCAAATAAGGACAATTGAAGATATCATTGCTCAATTTCAAGGGCAATGTTGTCAATTTGATAAAATATAAACTAATTTGATAAAAATAAATATCAAAAAAATATTGTTGAATTTTTAAAAATTATTTCTACCCACCAAAGATAAAATTATGTAAAATTGATAAATCTTTTGCACATTTATTTATTTTACCAAATTAATTTTTATTATGTATTTGGACCATGATCATGTAATGTGTGGTTGTTAGGTTGTTAATGAGTAATCGATATATTTAATATATGAAATGTTTTTAGTTTTGGATTTTTTTGATTTAATAGATTGGTTTAATATTGATATCAAAGTGTCGCCATATTTGACATTTAGAAAAATATAAACTAATTTAATAAAAATAAAAACCACCACACATTACATGATCACCATCCAAACACATAATAAAAATTAATTTGGTAATAAATAAATAAATAAATGTGTAAAAGATTTATCAATTTTACATTTTATCTTTGGTGGTTAAAAATAATTTGTATAAACTCAAAAATATTTTTTTGACATTTATTTTTGTCAAATTAATTTATATTATATCAAATTGACGACTTTGCTCTTGAAATTGAATAGTGGAATTTTCAATTATCCTTATTTGGAACAAGATTCAAAATTCATGGTCACATGTGTCACAATTGAAAAGTCAATAACCACAGTGATACAAGCCCAAACTATAGGGACCGTTAAAGTAATTTGCCCTATTATATATTAGTGAATTTTTTATAAAATAAAAGTTTATGAATTTAATTATTAATATCTATAATTTTATTATTGATTCAATTTTTTTTTTTTTTTAAAATACATTGACTTTTAATTCTTCCTAATTTTTTTTTATGGTGTAAGCCCTCGTTTGGCATAAGCTAAACAGGGGATTTTTGACTAAAATAGTCACAAAAAGATAAAATAGATTTTTTAGCCCAATAAGACAAAATGTCACATCCAAACCATAATCATTTCATTTCTTCTCTCACAAAAGTAAAAAAAAACCTATCACAAACGAAACTTTTTAGCCCCAGGTTCAAATAGCCAAAAAACCAAAAGCTTAATTACCAAGCCACATCCCAAACGAACCCTAATGGTCCCACAAGGCAAGAGGGCGCTACGTACATCTTTATTAAACTGTTTATTTTTAATTTTTAGTGAAAATAGTAACTGAGTGTTTGATAATTTGATTCAATACTTAAAATTGAATGTATTAAATGATAATCAATTAAATTCGTTTGATAATCACAATTAATATTACTGAAAAATTTAAGTGCACCTTAACATGTACACTAAAACTTAAGAAAATTTTAACTCATATAAAACTTAATTAATTTCGATTAAATTTATAAATATTAAACATAAGTATTGATATACATTATTATAAACCACCACCACCACCATGCTACTGCCATCATGCCACCACCACCACCATCATACCATCATCATCATCACCACCACCACCACCACTACTCCCACCAGCATTTTACTTCCACTACCATCACTACCACCACCATCAACGCTATTGCTACCACCATCGCCACTACCACCGTCTTCGCCACCGCCATCATCACCACCACCACTATCACCACCATCATTTTATTATTACTACCATCGCTACCGCTACCACCACCATCATATGATCACCACCGCCACTATCATCACTATCACAATTTAAAAATTAAAATATACAATTTAAAAATAATAAATTTTAAATTTGATCTTATACATATTAAACAACTTATTTTTAATTCAATACTTAAATTTTTATCAAACAGCTTTTTAGTTTAAAAAAATTAAACATTCAATTTTTAATACTTAATTTTCAGTTTTATCAAACACTTCCTAAGTAAATCACTAAAATTCATCTCCATCAAATTAGCTATCAAGTTAGTCATTTTAGTTTTGATGGCTTTGACTCAATAAATGTAGCTAGTGATTTTACTTAATCAAATATTAAAATAATATAATTTTCATATTTTGAAATTAATTGTGTTGAATTTATAAAAAATAATTCTAAATTAAAATGAATAAAAATAATATTTAAATAATATAGAAAAAAATAGAGAGTTTGTTGGATAATATATTTAAAAAGTGTATAGTCAAAATAAAAAATAAAAAATAAAAAACTTTTAAGTTGAAATACAATAAAATTTTAATTGATTTGATGGAGATGCTCTAATATGATTTCTTATATGAATTAGAAGGAGGCATTTTGTTACGCTGCTCATGAAAATGAAAGAATTTCATGAAAAAGTTAAAAATTTTAAAAATTGAAAATTATATAAAAGGTTTAGATTTATTTTTATTTTATTATGTACATATTTATTTATTTTTTTTGTAAAAATTTAAAAATTTATTCCTAATTACTTCAATTTTTTTCACCTTATATTTTTGTAACAAATGCAAAAAAACAACTAAATAAGTCATTTTCCCAACAAATTCTGTTTTCCTTTCAACATCTTCACTATAATTTGGTTAGTTGAAATGAGATGGAATGCGAATGGTCATTTCTTAAATTTTCTTATAGAATGATCATTTAATTACAATAACAAATAATAATTTCCCTTGTAATATATTTTTGTAAACATGAGAATAAAAATTTTGATGGGAAAATTATTCTATTTCACTCAAGGGCGGACCTAGGGCTGGGCGTAGGCAACTATAGCCCAGTCCAAAATTTAAAAAATCTGTAGAAATTTTTTTTCCAAACCCAGCCTCCCAACCTAGTCCAGCTTCCCAACCTCTCCCAAACCAGTCCCAAATAAGGGCCAATAGTTTTTTTTTTTTTTTTTTTTAGATAGGCAGCCCAATACTTATATATATAAAAAAAAAAAAAAAAAGATAGGCAACCCAATAGGTTTGTATTTGTTTAAAGGACAAATCTTCCAAAACAATCCTCAGATCTTCCAATAGATAGGCAGCGGCCCTTTCTTCGTCGTCTCCAGCAGCCTACAACAGCTCCACTTTCCTAACATTTTTTGTAAGTGTAATTGACCAATTATTTTATTTCGTTGGTTTAGAATGGATTTGATTAACAATGGTTTTGAAATTTTGTCTTTATACAACAAATATTATATTGCTCTTAGCTTTTTAATGATGCTGCCTTGTTCAATGTTTTATATTGCTCTTAGTTTTTGAACTTTGAAGGAGTTTCTTTGGACATCTATAAAAATATTGAAAGCCTAAATAAAAATTATTGAAGATATATATAAAAACCCTAATATTTAAAATTATTACGAATATACTCTGGCTTAATATTAAATAGGGCTAACTTTTTCTTTTTTCTTTTTTTTTTTTTTTTTTAAATTAGGTTACAAATAATGGAACCTCCACCACTAAAAAAAAGGCAAAACCCTTTTCCCATTCTATCAATCAAAACAGAAGTCTAGTAGTACAACATCAAATGTTGTTGAAATCCCATTTTTCCATGTCTCAAGCAAATAAACCAAGCTAATTTGATTCAATTGTTATTAGTCATGACAAGTTAAAGACTATGCAATGCATACCCTTGACCACGGGCATCTTCAGTTAATGGGAAGATTTCTTTAAATTGTCATGACTAAACACAATGACTATGCGATGAAGATGCAAGTCCGACATGAAGCAAAAAAACACATTTGGATCCATCATTTACTCCCTTCCAATTGTTAAACCCCTCATCAACAAGCGCAGAACGACTGATCGACTTATTTAGCTGATCAAACAAAAAGCATGAAAAACAATATGCTTTATCCTTTGAAGGAGAATACTCTAGCTAAGAAAATTGTTTAAACCAAATATGTTGGAATCGGCGATTCTACGTTCCAAATGAGGACCTAGGATACTCAAGTTTAGGTTAATAAGGCCCCAAGTTCACATAAGCTAGTCTAACCTCATCATGTTGATTAACTAGATATTCACAAATTTACAAGCTTAAACCAGGATCCCATTCAATAACAATTGAATCAAATTCGCTTGGTTTATTTGCTTGAGACATGGAAGGCGGTTGCACATCAGAAAATGAGGTTTCAACAACATTGGATGTTGTACTACTAGACTTCTGTTTTGATTGATAGAATGAGAAAAAGGTTTTTCCTCTTTTTAGTGGTGGAGCTTCCATTATTTATAACCTAAAATAATAATAAGTGAAAATGGAAAGCTGCAAGAGGTAATTTATCAGTGCTTGGAGATGGTGACAAGTGGTGGTTGTTGGCCGCAGAAGATAGTTGTCGAAGGTGGTTGCCATCG